>VZTE01003533.1:898457-928094 GCA_013397775.1 Eulacestoma nigropectus
CTGCCCGCCTGTCTGCTGCGGGCGCCGCCCGCGCGTCCCCGGACCCACGCGGGGCCACCCCCGGCGTGGGCGGTGTCTCGCTGCCGCCTCGACGGCGGTCATCGCCGGCCGCCAGCGCCGCCCGGCCCCGGCGGAGGGAAGCGCAGGCGGCGGCGGCTCGCGGCCGCATCCCCCTCTCCGGTGCGATCCCCGGCCGCCCGCTTCTGGAGCCGGTAGAGCCCGACCTTTCCACCGGAGGACGTGAGGTATCACAGGATTTACTTTGGCGTCGGCATTACGAAAAGGTCAATTAGCGTCGCAGTGTCACCCGGTGTGTCCCTGCTGAGGGATTGCTAAGCTCGTTCCCCCTCCAGGCAAATTGCTATTGATGTGAAGGTTTTGGAACGTGTGAAGAAGGATGGAAAGCCCTTTTATGATGTCGAGGAGGCACCACTTTCTGCTGATGAGGACCCAGAAACTTGTAAGGAGAGGTGATACCTCTTAAAGGGTAGTCAGTACACGTGAAGGAAACAGGCAAGCTCCCAGGCACACAAATATTCAAACCAGGATAAGAAATATAGTCCATCACCCAAAAATCATATCCAAGGGTGATTAAACTGTTTTCAGTCATAAAACTGTGCTTACAACATTTACTTTTAATTTAATAATTGTGTGTCACCCTGTTCCTTCAGAAGTAAAGTGCTGTATAGAATGCCTGACTAGACTCACAAGGGCAGGAGTTCTTGAGAGAGGAGGGCAGCTTCCGAGGGCAGGAGATATGTCGGTGACTCTCACTCTTGGCACTGCTATTGGCCTCGTCTTAGTAATATAACTCTTTTCCTCGTTCACCCACAGGGTTTAGAGGGGTCACAGCCACCACTTCACATTACCACTCCTGGGTGAAGGTAGTTGATTCAGGACAGAGCATCCCCAGGGGCTGCCCCTTGGCTTCTGCATTTTGAGTGTGGCTCTACTTCTGCGTGGAGCATTTCAGGTCACAGCTCAAGGGGGACACAGTGGATTTAAGGAGAGAGCCTATGGGAGCTGCCCTGACTGGCTGCTTGCCTTAAGCTCCATCAAACAGCAAGTTTCTCAAGCATTTATTTTGGTAAAATTTTAGGCTGTTCCGGGACTTGACTAGAAATTATTGGTGGCTTGAAAGAAAAACAGACTGTTTGCTTTTTAAACCTTTGACTCTTTTTTGGGGCACAGGTGACACAAGAAGTGCAAGGAGTACCTGGTGACAAAATCCTGGGTAGACAACTTTGCCAAAATGATGCCAAGTTCAGTATTGTTCTGTCTGTGTTTATTTCCTTGTCATTAGCCTAAGGAGAGCTCAGGGAAGATGAGTCATCAGAGCTGAACGACCAAATAGGATCTAGATTGCTTTAGTTCATTCATATTTTTGGGCTCTAGAGGAGGGGAGCTCAGGATCTGGTTGGCTTTTTGAGCCAACAGCATTCTCAGGATTTAATTTTCCAGTTTGCATATGCAGAAAAGTGCTTGCAGTGTATTTTTTGTGCTTCATAAAGTCTTACCACTGTTATATCTTATTCCATCTGTCACGCAGCCAATATGCAGCTTCACAACATGGAGGTCATTTGCTTATCATACCGTCCCTAGTTTGTGAGAAATGCCCGGGTGGTTTCCTGTGGTGTGGCCAACCAGGGATCTCTGTGGGCAGACCCAGGATGGATCTATTGCATGAGCACGAGGCGGCTGCCTATTGAGCAGGTGGGAAAGGCACAGCTAGGCCTCCTGCTTTATCTCTGACCGTCACTCCCCAAACTCCCCACTGCAGCAGGGCTGGTCATGGGAAGATATTTTTACATCATAATGTGTGGCACCTATGGTGCAGGCAGTTACAGGAGGAGTCCAGTATCCCTGGATACAGTGAAGCAGATGCAGGCTCTTTCAGAGCCCACCCAGTCAGCATAAATTTCAGTTTCAAGGGACACTGAACTATAGTGGGAAAATGCCATGAATGCATCGTAACAAATCAAGACATCTTGAGATTTTTCTTATAATTTATCAGCTAAAATTAAAGTTCAGCTCTTGGTTTAAACACAAGCAGTGAGGCTGCCTTCAGGGAAAGCCAAGTCTGAAAACAGCCAATGTGTTTTGCTAATTGTCTATCCAGAAAGTACCTCCACCCCAGCTGGGCAGCCGGCATATTTTCACATGCAGCATTTGGAATGAAAAAATGTTGTACCTGCTGCTGAGCATGGTTCTTGTCTCTAACTTGCTGCAGGCTTTCCTGATATGTCATCATGAAAGCACAGTCTGGAGTCTGGAGTGATGCTGAGTAGTTTTGCAGCATCTGGCTATGAGGCAGCCAGCTCACACATAGTGAACGCCTCAGTGTATCTAAATCCATGCATAATTCCTTTCCGCTTTCTTTTGTGGAGGGCAAGAGAAAGGCTACTGCCTACTCTGCTATTACTGGAAGTCACAAATTGAATATTTGAGTACAAAAAGACTTGGCAAGTAAACCTGATCATATATCATTCTCAATTATTCCTTGTTAGTCCTTCTGTTGAAAAATAGGTGAAAGGATAAGAGTTAGCAAGAGCAAGAAGAGAGAGGGAAAGGACCACTGAAATATGAACTTGTTGTAGTTTGTAGCTTTTATAAAAATATTGCCTTACATTACTCTTAGAAGGGGGTTGATTTCCACAGAAGAGCACTTGTGCTATAAGCCAGTCTGGAGAGGCAGAAGTCCTTCGAAACCAAGGAATTTTGTTTGCTCCTTTATAACAGGATTTTTGTGCCTTCCCTTTATTCAACTAGAATCAAAGGTGAAAAATAGAGGAAAAACTTGTAAGGAATTTTGATAGTACTGTAAGGAATGAGCAAAGCAACCTTGCTGTTTGCTCAGTTAGTGACTGCTTCAGCACACTGTGTGATGTTGTTTCAATCACTTGCTTCTCCTGACAGAGATTAAAAGCACCTGGCATAGCCCAGGACTACTGCAAAATCATTGTGTCTATGCAGTGAGCTCCCTTTGGTGACCCCCAAGGGAAGTCGCTGTGGGTATTGTTCACTGAACTGAATTTGGGGCAGCAAGAGGAGGTTTGGTGTGTGCCATTGTTATGCCTGTCGCTCTGCATGCTCTCAAGCCTCAAGCAAGAAGGGTTTGCAAATCCCAAGTGAATTAAGGATCAAAAGGAATCTTGAAGTTGGAAGCCTAAATCCCAAACGTTGCACTTCAGGTGTGTGCATGCTGTAGTTATGAGCCCTCCATAAAAGCAGCCAGTGGGGCTGGGTAAGAAAGCAAAGGGTAGTCATCGCCTCTTTTCCTGCTCTTCCCATTTCAGCTTAATATCCGTGTCAGCTCCCCACTCCTCCCGCCTTGGCTCCTGCGTGCTGTGCCTGGGTCTGTGGGAAGTGGCGTCACCCTCCCATAAGTCATGCTCTGCCTCTCTGCATGTCCGTGCCAGCTGATTTGTGGAGCTGTGCCGGGTGTTTGCAGAGGAAGAGAGGCCTCTGAAGGATAGTCATGGAGGATGGAAAGCTTTCAGTCAGCACCTTAAGGCGGTGGTGCTGCTAAAGAGGCTGGGACCAAATACTGCTGTGAAAGTGATGTTCAGGTGAGACCTAGCAGGAGTAGTTTCTGATTTCCAGGGGATGTACAATCCCTTCATTTTTATCTTGTTTGCTATGCACCTAGGCTATGGATAGAAATAGAATTAAATTTAAGACTTAATAGGGCAATAATCATTTACCATGGGAAAAAGAAGAATCTTTGCTGTTGCCTTGAATTAAAATATTCCTTTAACGTGTATTGTGTGATCCCCTATATACAGTTCAGGGTAATTTTGTGGTAAACTCCATGAAATGCGTATGCTTGATCGTAGCTATAATGTAGATCCAGAGAACTTATTTTTGTGGCTTAGGAGAGTTAGGAATTGAAGCCTAGTTGTGCAGAGATATTGCTGCTTTTTCTTCTTCTTCCATGGTTATCTTTGTGCTGGGAAGGCCGTGTCACCTGGTCCTTTGCTGAACTAGGATCTGTCTCCCACTCTGTCTCTCAAGAGCAGCAGCACAGAGGGGACTTTGCACCTTTTATCATCCCCACCTTTGTCATTGCCACCTTCACGGAGGCAGCAACTGTAAGTAAGATCTTAGCAGACGAGTGACTTTTTCCTTTTTAAAAATTTTATATTGTTTGGGAACTTGGGTCACTAAACAGGTGAGAAAATACATTTTTGAAATAAGATGAAGCATTGAGATCTGTGCAATTAAGTTTTTCCTAAGAAACCTCCCCAGCCAGACACAGGCAGAAACTATTTTGGTGAGGATGTGCCGATTGATCGATGTAGCTCCTGCCCCAATCTGCTTGTGTTTCATACAAAGGCAGAATGCAGTTGTACCATGTAGGTGGAGAACACACAAGAGCCCTGGGTTTCCTGCTGGTTCATTGCTGCTGCAGCTGTCTGTAGTGCAGAAGCACTAGGACAGACCTGCCTTTCCCGCCTCCCAGGCTTTTCTGCTACATTGAACGTGACACCTGGCCCCATTGCAGCACTGTTATGTCTCATCTTGAGCTTGTTTATCTTAAACTCTCCTCTGTGCTGTCCTTAGCATGGTGCTGCTGCTCAATCCTGCTTGCTAAATCTCCACAATAATCAGCATCTTTTATCCCACGGCCAGCATCCTCGACCAGACTCAGGGTCTGAATTTTAGGGTGCAGAAAAATCAGATAAATGTCCCTTCCTCTCCTCTTCAGCAGCAATCGTCGCTGCATCTCTGTTGTCTCCTCTTACAGCTGAGATCCCATCAAATCATCCTTGCCTTCTCCTTGGCTGAGGTGGCAAAGGCATCCAGGCAGCCTCCTCTGCTGCGCTGCATCTGCCTCTCCTCTTCTCTGCTGTCTTTGTGATTTCTCTGTTTATGGTGGTGCTGTCCCCCTTTTCTCATGGATTCCTCTTCCTAATGATGCCTGTTTCAGTCCAGTCCTACTCTGTATTTATGCCTGCCTTGGGAGCAGTGATCTCTCCCAAGCAACTTAGAGTCTCTGAGGTTTTATTAAATTGAAGTGGTGTGGAAGGGAAACAAGCTCATTACCCGGCTGTGCTGTCTCCTTTGTGTCCCCCCTGTGTGTTCAGTCTCTGAATGTATGGGAACAGATCCTTTCACTGAAGCTCTGGGTTAGCAGTCAAAGGCAGAAATTATAAAATCCTCCTGTTGCACTTGGTGTTCCCCCATGTTTATTTTTAAGATGTCTGAAGACCATTAATCAACAAGAAAGTGCATGATGCCTCAGGTCGCAGTGTTCCAGTAATTTATAATTAGAACTAAGTGTATAAGGCTGCGTGATCTGCCTTCTAAATGAAGAGGCCTTTTGCCAACCATCCCATTAGAAAAGGTCTTCTGGTCCATGAAAAGAGATGAAATCAGGGAATCATTGAAGAATAATTTTGTAAATTGACTGCTGACAGTGAGTTGTTGAGGCAGTTGTATCCCTACAACCGTAAAACAATTACTAGCAGCAAGTTTTTCTTTAAGCAAGTAAATGCCTTTCTGTGAGGTACCTTTATCCTGATTCAAATAAGAAAGGATTCTGCCTTGTTCACTGTTCCCTTTCGTTGTCATTTAATCTTTTTCTGGAGTTGGAGTATTATCAGGATTAAGATGAAAAGTCGTAATAAATGACCTGATGACTAACGCATGCGTTGGTCCAGAAGAGCCAAAATTAGCATCCTGCCCCATCAGACAGGGACAAGGAGGTGAGATGAGGATGACTCTGAAAGTACTGGATTCAGATTTAAAAGTCAGTGGTATTTTGCACTGCAGGCGCAGGTATCTCTTTGCACAGGTTCTCACAGGCAGATGGTCATAGGACTTTAGAAACAGGCATGTCTTGGATGTCACAGCCCTCCCCGAGAGCATCACAGCCTGCTCAGCATCATCAGGTGTGGGGGACCCTGATGGCTGTGAAGGACAGTGGTGCCATCAAGGCCGGAGAGCACAGTGACGATGGGATGTGCACAACCTGGTGAATGGTGGGGCTTTAGGACAGATGTGCAGTTGCAGGCCCAGGTCCAGCTGGGTTTACTTGGCATCCATCACCCATTGAGGGTCTCAGCCCCCTCTTAATTTGCTATGTAGGAACCTGGGGTTAGGGGCATAAATCAAGAGAGGTAATGTGGATGTAGATCACACAAATGTGGTTTTGTGCCTATACAATCTGTAATTTGGGTTTTGCAAAAAAAAGCCAGATCAGAGTAAATGACACCAAGATATTGTCCCACAGATTAATTTAGTTGTCAAAAAATGCAGAAATAAATAAATTTAATAACATCTACAGCAGCAGTTGCTTCATAGAGTATTCATTTAATTGAAGAAAGACACCCAAAAGAAAAATTTCATTACTCACCCGCGAAAGCTTTCTCTGTATTAAAAAGGATGTTAATGATGAGCCCCATGGGAATGATAGGAGTTAATAGCATCAATATTCTGTATCTCAGGTTACACACAAAAAATATCTTTGCACTTAGTTGCCAGCCATTTGTATTGTGGCATCAAAGGTGCCTGGATGTGGACTAAAGCTGGTTTGTGTTAGAAACTGCATAACCATAGAATAAAAATGCTTCTTGTCCTGCTGCCAAATTTTTACCAAATATTAAAAATTATCATCAGTAATGCTGATCAGCAAATAAGAAAGCCCTTCAAAATAGGTGCACCATTACCTAAATTAACTCTCGAGCTGTCTAGAAAAAAATCTCAGGGAAATGGGAAGAAATAAATCTCAAACACAATAGGCATCTCTTAATACTTCCCTTAGCTAATGTTGTATATTATTCCTATGAAAATAGGCTTGACACAGTGTCATGTGCACTTTTAAAACCATGATGAAACAGAACATTTTTGAATAAACCATGGTATCAGTAGAACCTGCGTGTCACTGCAGATGAGGCAGATGTATTCTGGGCTTTGTATATTTGTTGATTTGCCAGAGAAATGAAAGCATGAATGTCTTCATCAACAAGATCTTTTATTTCCTTTCTATGGTGCCTAAGCAGAAATGCTGGATATGAAGCCAGGAGAATATTTATTTGTATCTGGGGTGTCCATTCTACCACTAGCTGAGAGTAATCTCTATTATAATAAACTCACAATGCCGCAGAAGCACAATGGGTTTAAGCTGCTGTAAGAGAGATTTGGATTAGATACTGATGGGGCAAATAAAAGCAGTGGTGCTGAAGGCTGGATAGTCCGGGCAGGCAGCAGCGATCTCCTGGGAAAGGTCAGGCAAACATCTCTGCGGTAGCGTGAGCTGACTTCGCTTTGGGGTGGCACGGTGAGACCAGGTGACCCCGCAAGGCTCCTCCTGGACCCTGGTTACCTGGTTGTCTGGTACCTTATGCAAATGCACTTTATCCTCCACAGTGACACCTGCCGGTCCCAGTAACACCTCACATCTCTCTGGGGCGTGACTGCGCTTGCGGCTGGAGCTGCTGGCAGCACATTGGGGATCGCAGGGATCTGCCCAAGCTGGAGACGTCAGGTGCGGTTCACAGCCCAGAAGTGAAGTCTGTGTCCTGAACCGCTTGCAAATTTTATTAAGCTGGCAGCATCTTGCATCCTGCCTGCCCGAGAACGAGCCTTGGACAGAGCTGTTTCAGATTGGATAATCAGAGGAAAGAATAAAAAGCCGTCAGCCCCTTGTTTCAGGGTGAAAGAATTGAAGAAAAACAGAAGTTTGGAATAAACATATACAAAAGGGCCACCGTAAGAGCTCATTTCCTCTGCTCAGTCCATTATAATATAAGAAAGCAAAATATTGGAGATAGTAGTAAATTAATTTTAAGATATTAAAATATATCAAATTATTAAAATAATAGAAATAAATATATAACATTTATTTAATATACACTGTTTAAAGCATATAATTTCTAAATAAAATATTTGAAACATATATTTTACCCATATATACAGGGGTAGTCTAAATGTCGAGGAATTATCAGTAGGAAATTCTTGCTGCTGAAATCAAAGCCAACTGGGACCAAAGGAGTAGATGCCACAGACATCTGTAGGGTATCAGTGCTCAGTGTTTCCACCCAGGTGTGAGCAGTACTGTGCAGTAACCCCGGGCTTATGAGGGAAAGTCCACCCAAACAAACCCTGCCCAAACCTCTCCAGGCAAGGGAGCCCTGTGCAGGATAGGAGCTGGGGATGTGCAGGAGATAACAGTCACCCCTTCCTATGAAAATACAGAAACTCATTCTTGCAAAGCAAGTTGCTTCAAACTAACACCAAGAAGTCTAAACAAATCCAGGTCCCAAATGCAAGGTGCTAATGCAAAACCAGCTAGGGAAGGGACCTTCCCCATCCCCAAAGAATTTATTATCAAGTGCAAAGATACAGGGTCATTACACTATTGTGCTTGTGTACAGGTGGAGAAGTTATACATGGGAGTGATTCATTTGCTTAAGATCATGCTGGAAATAGTGGCAAAGCTGCACACTAGTGAATAGTGCACTAAGCTCCAACTGGTACCGTACTCCTGAGGAGACAGCATGTACGGTGTGATCCCTCATCACAAAAAAATTTGTTTCTCTACCACTGCCAAACATCCACAGAATCAATTTTCACTTGTAGCTTCTTGAAGTGTTTGAGTGGTATTGCTGAGACCCTCCGTAGGACCTGCCGCAAGCAGTGAGCAATCATCTTCAGTCTCTACAGACACATGAATTCTGCTCCCAGAGAGACTCTGCAGCGAGGACGACTTGCTGGGTTCCTCCAGCAAGCAGCGATTCATTGTAAGGGCTTCTTGAAGCCCTTTGATTCAGTGGCACAGGAAAGGTGTCCAAGCACATTTTCCCTTCAAGTGGAGAGGCTGTCTCATAGCTTGTGGCTGCTTCCTGTCCCTGCAGCATGCTGGCACTCACTGTTAGCATCCCAGGCCTTTTGAAATTCAAGACATTTTTGGCAGTGATCGTAGCCTTTATTAGATAATGAAAGATATTATCTGAGAACTCAGAAGGACATTTTAAAAAGACCTTAAGTAACCAAAAATTTAATTTTGAGGGCATAACAAACAGTAAGAGCAGTTGGCCAACCAGCATATGAAGCACTAATATACCAGTGCAAATTTCACCGTTGCTTGTGCAAAAATGCATGTCACAGCTGAGCTCTTCCCAGAAGATTTCTTAGATCAGATGCCCAAATCTGGAAGCCCTGAGAAGCCAGGCTCTGCAGAAGAGGAGACTGACCCATCTTCCCTGTTGCAGAGTAGTAACAGGATCAGTTTGCAGTCACTGCTGTTGTCCCAAAGCAGAAGCAGTCCTGGTGCAACATAGACTCCTAACCCTCCAGTAATTTCACAGCTGTGCCAATGGGAATTGGTGGCTCATCACTGCACTTGAGTTGCTTAGAGAAGCTGCTCTGGGGGTAGGCTCTGCTTGAGTGCTGTGCTAACTGCGACAGCAAGAAGAGAGGGGTGTATGTCTTGTGTAATCCATGCCATCTCTGAGTTGCTCAATACAAGCCTTTTTGCATCCCACAGTCTTGAGATGATGCTGTGTGGTGCTACACGTTTAGCTGGAAAAACCCAGACCAGTAGGAAAAGATTTCTGAAATCCTAAACAATTTAAGGAGGTTTAAATCTATGTCACACTGAGTAAAAAGTCTAATGGCGGTGTTTCAGACTCGATGAGAAGTGGTTTTTATGGCCAGCTATGTGTGGCTTCATCTTCCCTCAGACTAGGGCTTTCCTGGCATAAATGCAGCTTTTAATTACATTCAGGAACTTGTGGACAATTCAGTGCAAGCTCAGTATGATGTGGTGAATTGAAGCTGAACTAGACCAAACTTTGGATGAGAAAGCACAGTGAAAGCAAGATCACCCTCTAGTGTCTGAAGAGTCCTGGGTAGGAAGCAAAGAGCAAAAAGAAAACCCTGCAGTATTTATTAGAGTAATAAAAGGCAAAAAAGACAGAAAAATAGAAGGGCTAAAAAGAGTGCATGAATGGGCTGTAAATGTAACCTACCAGTTGTTTCGAATCTTGAAACAAGGTTTCTGGTAGGCTGATTTCAGTGACTTGTTTTGGTAATTAATGTTACTTAATTATCTTCATAATGAGAACGATGCAGAAAGTGGAAGCACACAGACAGAATCTGCTAATGAAAACAGCTGAGACACTTTAGGGTGGAGGGCAGCACTGAAGAGCGGCCTGGGCGAGGAGCACGGGAGATAGGCTGAATCAAGGCCCTGATGGGAATACATGGTTGGAGCTCCTTAACAAGAAACAGCTCTTTTTAGTACTTCAGTTCTGCCATTGAGGCATTTGGGCTGGGGAAAGGAGTCTTAAACTGATGTTGTACCTTTGGGAAGATGGGGAAATAGGGTTCAAAATCAGCAGAGACTACTACACAGTAACAAGTCTTGAGCAGTAAGTTGTGAGGTGGCTTTGTAAATGGAATTTTCCATTTCTTCCACTGACAGTGGAACACTGGGCAGGAGAGCTGGCACTGTTGGCTGGGTGCAGGGACCTGCAGAGGATTGTATTTCACTCCCTTAGGCAAATTTTTACATGGGGATAAATTGTAAAGGTGAGAAGTCCACCACGTATCAATTAAATCCCTGTGTTCTGCTCTGGAAAAGGTAGCCTGAATTTGCCACTCTGTCAGAGCCTTGTTTTGCCAAAAGCTGCTTTACTGCTGAAGAAGGCTGAGCTGGGCTTGGGTGCTTTAGCAGATCCAGGATTTTAAGCAAGTCCCTTTAATATTTCTCCAGTATGTTTGTGTATGTGGGCAGCACCATTCATGCTGAGCCTGTGTGAATGGCAGCATCAATAGTCACTAAATCTTTGCTGATGTTCTTTTAAAGGGAAAATAAAAATCCCTCCACTCTGACATTTACAATAGATATTATCTGCTCTCTGACATTTGGGCTCATAAAGAGAGGTCAACCAAATTTCTGTTCTTAACTTACCCCACTGTGTCAGACTAGATATGAACTGACTGGCCACCCCTTTCTCTAAATAGCAGCCGCCTGCCCCTCGCTCCCAGCAGGCGAGTCAGGAAGCCTGGGAGTCATTTCAGTGATGATGAACTGAGCCTCAAGAAAATAAATGAGCATCCTCAAAAGTGTACGGCAGAGCAGGGAACCAACTGCGGGTCTTCTATAGCCCACTCTTGCACCATAATTAATTATTTCTTTGCACCCACAGGCATTCAGGAGGTCTGTGTGCACTGAACCAACAGTGCTGGCCCTGCAGCAGCCATTCCTGGTGTTATCAAGGGCTGCTATGGCTGTGCAGCTGCACCCTCAGCAAGGAGTCTTGGGTAGTGGCTGTAACCCTGCTGCTGGTGCTGCGTGTGCAGGCAGGGGCATCCTGTGGCTCAGGAACTGTTGGTTCCTGCCAGCAAGGCTGGCCATGGATAGAGGGGATGCTCTGGGCTGCTTTCCTGAGGCTGTGTAATGGTGGTGATATCATGTTGCTGTCTCTGACATATAGGCATGGTTTTAAAGGGATGAGAATCAGGACAAGGTTTTCATAACTCCTTTAAGACAGGTCACTTGAAGCAGTATTAAAAGCGGTTTTCTGTGCCTGCCTTAGCCCGGTGGGGAACAGATGAACAGAAACAATATAACCCTGCCCTGGGCTCAGTAGTTGGGTGAGTAAATGTAGGGGTAAATGGATGACCATAGAGCTGAGACAGCAGAGAGGAGGCTAAGACAGCAGCTGAGGCAGAGCATGAAAAGCAGAGGGTTTGCCTGATCTCCCTCCACTTCCTTTTTCTTTGAGAGGGGACTCAAAATGGTAGCAAGTGCTTCAATAAAATTTTTATTTTTAAAGGAGGAGTGATAATGATATATTTATGATGGCACGAGATACTCTGTCCTGCTGGCCTTCATTAAGACAAACAGCTTTGAACAAGAACGCTTACGCTGCCTTTAATTTGGCATGTTTTGGGGGTCAGTCAGCCAGCAGTGCATTTGGCCTTACCCTCTGCCCTGAATAGGAACCAAACTCACTGTAATCCAGAGCTTGGTCCAGCATCACTTTCTCCTGGCAGCATTTTAGCACTCATGTGCAGCATAGAGACCAGCAGCAGCTGTAAAATTCGCACAGCAGTATTAACCCTGCTGACTGGAAGGCAGGTAAGCATCAGTTGGATAACTAAGCTTTTGTAATGGCTTGTGCAGTTTTGTTTGTTGATAATGTCTAAAGGGAAACAAATAACTTAGGAAGAGCGCCGTAAGACAAATAGAGGAGACTGCTGCGAGTTGCAGTGCAGTGATGCTGGTGTTAGAGCAGGGGCACCCTGTCCAGCCCAGTAGCTGATCTGTCAGTGGCCAAGGTGGAGTGCCTGGGAAGAGCAGGAAACTGAGGAAAGCCCAGCATGCCGGCCCTTTACCCTGACCACTCTTCCACCACCACCAACACATCACACACCAGCCGTTTCCTGATCACCTTTGTGGCTTTAAGCAGCCAAAACCACAGAGAGTCCCAAGTCAAGTCACTGATGACCTACTCCCACATTTAATGAGCACCTTTTTCTCTTGGGCAGGGCAGAGGCGGGGAACAATGTGGAACAGAAGTATCTTTATTCACTTTCCTGTTGCTATGTAGAGAGTTTCCATGAAAAAAACCCCTACCCTTGTTACTGGAGGAGGGTGGAGGTAGCTTGTTGGATTACACTATGTGGTGACAGAGAGATAAGCCCGGAAGGCCGGAGAGACAGCCTCTTTCCTGGGCCTGGAGGTGACCCCGGGACTGTATCCAGGTCACCAGGGAGGGGCGGAGAGAGGTTTGTGGCTTGTGGACAAAGCTGGACCTGTGAGAAGTGAAGATTGTAGGTTGTGACCTTAGAGGGGAGGGTTGACCGGTTACCAGAAGAGGCAAGGTCTGCACTACTCCAGGTGAGAGGGAGACACGGTGGTGAACATCTTTCCTGTTTACATGATGTTATATCCTGTTCTGTGGGGGTATTTAGGGAATTCGGACTGTGCAATAAAGGATTTTGACTTTGCACCTCAAGGAGTGCGGAGTTATTGCCCATGCGTGATTACTGCAGTAGCTGGTGTCAAGCCTCTGGAGATCATGTGTTCGGTGGGGGGCCAATAGTTTGTCTGACATTAGACCAAGCTGTTTGCACTAGTGAGGTTTTTAATCAGCCTGTCATAGCAGGGCTGTGAAAGGTTGCCATTTTCCAAGTCTCAAGAAAATCATACCAAAGAGAATGGAAAAGAACAGAATGGAAAAGAACAGAATGGAGAAAAATATATAGTCTGTATTCTGTGCATTGTGCATGATAACCAGCAGCTGAGTGGCACTGGGGATGGACCACAAAGTCATCTTCTCAGTAAGGCGTATCCCACTCACCCCAATGGGTGTGTTGTCTTGAATCTTCACACTGTAGCGCCAATGGAAGCAAGCTTTCAGGGATAATTTAAAAGCAGCAAGGAGGGGGAGAGGATGCTGGGGGAGAAGGCATCACATGCCAATCTCTTTTAACCTTTACTGTTATTAGTTATTAAAACTATTATTTACTGTATTTACTGTTTAAGTTATTAAACTATTTTCAAAAGAAAATGGATTTACATGATTTTGTTGCTTTCAGGGCAATGAAGCTGGTGAAGGGTCTGGAGCACAAGTCTATGAGGAGCAGCTGAGGGAGCTGGGGGTGTTTAGCCTGGAGAAAAGGAGGCTCAAAGGAGACCTTATCACTCTCTACAACTGCCTGAGAAGTTGTAGTCAGGTGGGGATTGGTCTCTTCTCCCAGTCAACTAGTGACAAGAGGACATAGCCCCAACATAAGAGAATTTTCTTCACAGAAAGGGTGATTAGACATTGGAATGGACTGCCCAGGGAGGAGGTGGAGTCACTGTCCCTGAACGTGTTGAAGGAAAGTCTGGACATGGCACTTGGTTGGATTTGATAATTTCAGGGGTCTTTTCCAACCATGTGATTCCCTCTACTTATGCTACTGATGATAGAAGCTCAATTACAATCTAAGTATCTTCTTTTGTTTAGTCTGGTGAAAGATACAGTCTACTTTTGTCTTTTGAGAGTGCCACACTGCATAGAGATCTAAAGCATTCCAGTTTTCAAATCTAATTTTTTTTTTTAATTCAGTTTGTAACAGGCAGATCATGCACCAAGTTCAAAAATCACTTTGCTGATAAGAAGTCATTTTGGCTACCTATTCCTTTAAATCAATGCTGAAGAGCTATAAATCAGCTTAATCACTACAGTTATATTTTGTGTCCTTCTAAGTGCTTAACGTGGTCCCAACAGAATTTATCATTTAGTGCAAAGAGGACAATGACACACAGCACAACTCTGTGGTATCACAGCTGAAAATCGTTGTAAAAAATCTTGTGGAGAGTGAGTCTGGTGGAATTTGCTCCTTGAGCCAAAAGCATCTTCTTGCCTGGGCAGTCGTGTGTAAAACACGAATGCTCCCGAGAGCACCCGAGCCCCAGCCTCCGTCCTGAAGCAGGACAAGTACAGACAGTCTGCCTGTAGGTGTCAGCCTCGGACTGCACAGCGGCATAAATGCAAGTCAGGAGCAGGGGGGGCTTCTGGTTTGTTTCTTAAATCAAAGCAACCTCACATCATGCCTGTTTTACTTAAAAAGCAAAAATTAAATCTAAAGTTTGTTCAATTCCAATCAAAAGAGGGAGAACTACAGACATATTGCTGACATGGTCATTTCCCATACCTGTTTTAATGTAAATACTTCTGAGAAAGAAAAAGGTAAGTTTTAAATGATTAAACTCTGCAGCCATCTCAAGACCAGCAGCATAAGCATTTTCAGTCTTCTGCCTCCTTACATGTTCATCACTTATTTTTCTTCACCAGTGCAATCATGCTTCTAGAGGGGCACACATATGAAATGTTAAGAGGACCGAAAGGAGCTGTCACACCTTCCCTCATAATAAGAGAACCGAGAAAAACACTATTTCTAATCTTCAGTCTTGCAATACAGTGATGATACTGATTATGACAACAGCTTAATACAGAAGAGTTTGTTACAGAAACCTACTAAAAGAGAAGGGTGAAAGGCTATTAATTACCAGATTTTGACACTGCTCTACTTTCCTGAAAGAGTGGGGCAAATGGTACTTGACTGCATGACTAAAACGTGCCAATACCTTCTAGAAGCAGCAGGTCTAAAGCCAGTTCTACATAAATATGTCAGCTAACTAGGGGGAAACATTTTCACCCACTGGCCTAATTACAAAATAGGAGACTATGCTGGGATCAACTAATTAGGTTTACAGCTTAAGTTTTCTTAAATTTAACATTAAGTGGCTACCAAATAGAATTAACTTGCCCTCATTAATACCATGATAAGACAAAGATGGCATTCACATTACTATCACATCCATTGCTTTGTAGCAAAATGCAAATTACAGAAAGTTACCAAGTTCAAAACTAACTTCTTGCTTATATGTGAGGCAAAGATGGAGGCATTCATGTAGAAGGTAGATAAAATGTGTGAACTTAGCAGTTCCAAGAGGGCTTAGTAGGTACACTTGTACATTGCTCCATTTTCTGCATAAATTCAAGAATTTTCAAAATTAAAATTTTGTTTCACGTGGTGGTCTGAAGTGAGCACAAATCAAACAACAAATGGAAAGGCAGGCTTGTATACTTCAAACTGCCCATACAAATCACTCCGGATGAAAACTGAGAATACAGTTTTTCATTAAGTCTGAACTATGCACAGTCCTTCCAGAGCAGAGGCACAAATCCACCTCCGTCTGTCAATGAAAGCACAGATTTCACCCAAATACAGTGTTGTACTCAGTTCATGAATTACAGTGGGCAGAAGCC
Source organism: Eulacestoma nigropectus (assembly GCA_013397775.1). Taxonomy (NCBI): domain Eukaryota; kingdom Metazoa; phylum Chordata; class Aves; order Passeriformes; genus Eulacestoma; species Eulacestoma nigropectus. The sequence continues at coordinate 914,234 of VZTE01003533.1, forward strand.
AATACTGGTATCCTCTGGAAAAGTGAATACAGTTCCTGAAAAACAACCCAACCGACCAACAAAAAAGCCATAAAATAACATCCTCTAAATTTCTAAAAGCTTTTAAAAACACTTCATTGTAAAAATAATGATCCAGGAAATATTTTGTGGTAAGAATATTTTTTATATTTTTTTACACTTTTAACACTTACAAAAACATTCAAACAAAAAAAAAATTAAATAAACTTTGGGAGCAGAATAAATCCTTCTGCCTACACACATACATCAATTCCAAGCTGTTGGCACAAAAAGTAATCCACATTCATAAAACCCTTACTACTATATCAAACATAAGTTAAGTAAATCATAGGCACTATTTTATCAAATCCATATTTCCACAATTCTGCAGTAAATCTCTAAACACAGAGCCCCATGATTTCCTGATATCAATGAACTCGTAATGCACAAAGGCTTTCTAGCAAACAGAGAGTCTGTCTTCTCAGGAAGTCATTTGCTGCATTTCGGGGGGAATAGCAGAGAAAAAAAATCCCTATAAAACTTAAGCTGAATTTACCCAAGCGATGAATTACTTAACTTAAGGAAACGTACGCAAGTTTGATGCAGCCATGGTAAAACCCCCAATATCATCATCTAAACTGACTTTTAACATTTCTAAGTCAAGCAAAGTTTGATAAAATCCACTAATTAAAATTCCCCTTTCTTCAGTGAAGACTGCAGCATTGATTTTTAAAATGCTGAAATATTAAAATTCAGACTTCAGTGAGAATATGCACATTTGATCTAGTCCTGTCTTCTGCTGAACAGTGATGTGAGATACTGACATCCATTCCCTGTACCTGCAGGTGACACAAGGCTAGATCAGTGGTATGTACTGTTTGTACTGGTGAAAGGTGGCTTCTGCTGAAATCTGACAATTACAGTATATTTGACACCTCAACTTTGAGGTCTTAGCACAGATCTTGGTCTGGAGTGTGAAGTCACCCATCAACCCAGAGCTTGCTTGAGTAGTATGAGCTGCAAATTAGTCTTCACTCCCTCCTATTTGGTTTCTTCCAAGTCAAGTAGTATTGCATGGCTTTTCATCCAGGAATATGTTAATGTTGGCCTAAAATTCAAGTGCTAGAATTTCAGGATTAGTTATCCTCTTAGTGGTGGGAGGCAAAATACACCAGCAGTCCCAAACTCAGATACTAATGCGGCTGAAGGCTACCTACCGTCCAATCCAACTTGTAGTGTTTGTCAGTCATTGCACAAAGGATATACCACTCACGTTCTCTTACTTCATCAACTGTACATCCAAAATACTGAAAAACCTTCAAACAAAATCCCTTCCACTTAACTAGTCCCACCCAATACAACTTTAGCTACAGATTTTTGCATGATGTCTTCCAGAACAGAAAACAATGGTTCAATGCTAAATATATCAGTTGTTCTGAGCAAAATGTGTTAAGAGTAAGTCAGAGTCACCAGAGGAGTTTAACAGCTTGTAAACAGACATAGCAGGTTTCATACTCTGTTACCAGTAATGTAAGATACACATATGTAAGGCAAAGTACATATTTAAACACACTTACATGGGCACTATCTTCTGTAAAAATATTTACAATTTAAATCAAACCAATTTAAGAAATGGATGAAAGTAAAAAAATAGGATACAGAAAACTCCCTCACACCATGGAACATCACCTAAATGAATATCATTTGGCATCAAGAGTCAACTCCTTTCCTTAAAATTTGTATGTTACAAGTGCATAGTTGTGTTTCCTTCTCCTTAACTATCAGCATTTACAGTTGCTGCAGGCTGAAAGTATAGTGGTATGGTATTAGAACAAATCAAAATTATCACTTGCTCTTTCTTTTGCAAGGAAACCTGCTATTAAAAAAGTTTTCCCCAAATAGCAAGCCATGTGTTAAAAATGTGGCTACAATAGTGAAGGTCATCTTTCCTGAGCCAGGAACTTTAAGGTTAGAAAGATTGTACAACTGATTCTAAGCCCTTCTGGCAATCTAATGTAAGAGTATGTAAAGCCAATAAATCAACATAGGAAAGATGCAATCTATACTATTGCATTGTGTGTGTCTGCTACATTCAAACCTTTTAATGCGATAAAAGTCATGGCTACGACCCCCTGTTCTGCCTAATCCTCCAGAGTAACTGCTGATTCTTCCTGAAGGGTATACGTACCATTCTCCCCAGTCATGATCTCATACAATTGTTACAAGCAACATTTCCCTCGCACTGTAGCAGTCTGTAATCAGAACATTATCTCTGATTCATGTAGCCGTGTTTCAATAGTACATATTCACCAATCTTTCTGCTGAGTTAAAACAGGCTGAAAATGAAGTTTTGGATAATGTATGTTGATAGTTATCCTTGCTGTTTTTCAAGATGGGCATTTCTTTGGCATTCATTCATTTTTGCCCAGACATTGGCCACTCTCATAAATGCTCATATTGATAACATTTTTAGCAAGCAATAAAAAGCCCCCAGAACTGATAGCAATTTAATGTAGAAGTGATTGTATGACCACCAAACATCTGATGTTAGATGTCATTAAAGTGCTGCTTTATAATAATCTCTGCCAGTTTGTGCTAATTAGAGACAGAGAGATTTGGAATTTTTACAAATCCCAAGAGTCACATCTGAACAGTTTGTTTAATCAAGCTGTCTTTTAGCCTGGTGAGGAAGTATCCATGAGCACTGGAACTTTTGCATTAAGCTTTGCAGATCAGTAGCAGCCATCTTTCCAACTCTCATCTTTCACGTTGCCATATGTCTTGGGAGTGGGTAATGATCTAAAATGAAATGAGATATTTTTCAATTTCATATAAACCTGTTGAAGCCTCTACCTACAATACATAAGAATTTAAACATTTTATAAATAATTGAAATATACACTTATTTCATTTACTTCTCTGCAATACAGTTTACTTAAGATAAAACCCAGAGTATTTTCAGTTTCAGGTTGCATGTGTTGTATCTTGGCAACTACCATGTCAGAAAAAAAGGCTAAATAAATAAACAGACAGAAAACTTACTGCTATTATACTCTGTGAAAATGCAAACAATCTGCTTCCACCTGAAATAGGCCATTTTTTCAATGATGTATATAAAAAGGCAAATCCTTGTTTAGATCACATTTTGCTTACATCAAAATCTGACATTCGTAGAAACTTGATGATTGCATTGTGTAGAGTCTGCATTATAGAACCATGAATCATTTAGGCTGAAAAATACTCTGAAGATCATCAAGTCCAACCATTAACTCAGCACTGCCAAGTCCACCACTAGACCATGTCTTGAAGCGCCACACCTACACATCTTTTAAATATCTCCAGGGATGGTGACTGCACCACCTCCCTGGCCAGCCTGTTCCAATGTTTGACAACCCTTTTGGTGAAGAAATTTCCCCTAATATCCAATCTAAACCTCCTCTGGTGCAAGCTGGGGCTGTTTCCCTTTGTTCTACACACACATGCAAACTTTAAAAACAACAACAAAAAAAAGGAGGGCAATTAAAAAACAAGTTTAGTAAGTGAAACACTTTTCTATAGGACAAGCTGTGATTTGGAAACCACACTTCACTACTATCAGCAGCTTCCTAGAAAAACAACTGCTTTTTATTACACAAAGTTCCATACTGCTGACCAGTGTCAGCTCCAACCACCAAACAGTCAGAGCTGTGACGGTCACTTGTCATTCCCTTGCCCAGCACTCACTGCAGAACAGAACTTTTCCACTGTGCTATTTACCACCGTTTTCTCTTTTTGTACAGTACTAGAGACTAATTGTTTTTCCCTTCTGCTTAAGGAGATTCTTAATATTTCTCATGGATGACTGCTTCTTTATGTCGGCTTCTACTTGACACCTTCAGTGAAAACTGGCATTTACAGTTAATACTCAGTCTCTCTTGCAGTTTTCAAAAAGACACTAACATCAAGCAACTTCTACAGCTGGGTGCTAGCACAGTTATGTTTAAGCTAAAAATTCTGTTTCATCCTGTGGGTTAACTGCAGTGATTTTCATGTTAAATTTAGCAAATCTATGGATGTCTCCTCTGTCTTGGTGCATCTTCCTTCTGGAAGTTTCCAGCTGCCCAAGGAGAGAAACTACTCTCACCATGGTACCATTGCTTGAGTTATGGAGGCAAGCAGTTCTGACTTTGGAATGTATCACTCAGTGACACAAGTGAATTTTCTCTTGCCAGCTGTATTTTGGTAACTTTTACCACATGCAGACAAATTCTTGCTGCCTTCTCAGCCCAGACTAAGACTTTATTTATATAGTTCAGTATCTTCCGTTACTGATTTCACTTTCACTCATTCACCTTCACTCTCTCATTCAAGAACCTTTTTCTCTCAGTTTGGATTCAAAACTATTTCGGAAATACTTCACATGGAGGTCTCCATTTCTGTTCTGAGGACCTTGAGATCAAAGTAACACTTGCAGGAAGAAGCAGCACAAATACATAGTGTACAAAATTAATTGTGAAAACTTCAACCTAAGACTACCTGTCAGAGACTCACCTGCGAACAGGCTGTGCAAGTTTGCTACGAGGCACTGGGATGCCCCCCATGGAAGGGGCACTGGGTCTGGGCAAACCACTCCTCATCCCTCCTGGTCTGGTAAAAGTAGTACTGTTAATACTGCTGGCAGGGGTCGGCAAGCCTGAGCTCTGGGCTGCAAGAGGCCCTGGTGAAGAACTACTGTGCGTCAGCTGTGCGGCTTCTGGAGAGGCAACCGAGCCGGGTCCATGGTTACTGAACGCTTTCACTGGCTGTCGGAGAGCTAAGGGAGACGGTGCTGCAGGCGAGCGGAATTTACTCGAAGAAGGTACTGGAAAATACAGAAATTACTTTCATCTTATGTTACAATACTACTGAAATTAAAAACTGGAAATTACTTTATGTGATTATACAAACAATATGGAATGTATAATGGAATACAGCCAATCAAGCAGCAATGAGAAACAGGAATTCAGATGTCCTCTTTGTCATGTGTTTTTGATATCATAACTCTAATGCCCCCTTGGCTTACTACAAATACTTATCTGGATTTGTAAGTAATCCTCATTAGGCTATAACTATTTTGTCAGTCAAGTCAAAAGAAGTAGAGAAGAAGATATTTCTTAAGAAATTTAACTGCTTCAGAAACATGTGAACTTAATTCCCATCCATGAAAGAACATGTTCAAGAATACAGTATTCTAGTGTGACACGGTCTTTAAATAGATTCAAAGTGTATATTAGCCTTCAATAATGAAATTTTGTGCAGAGCATCTTGATGTTTCTTTTATGCTCTTCTTTTTAACCACTGAATTAGAATTTATCTAAAGATAATGGTTACATCCCACATTTTCTGGCAGATGGAAAAAAAAAAGATGGGGTCCGCTGTCCTGGTTTCAGCTGGGATAGAGTTAATTTTCTTCCTAGTAACGGTATAATGCTGTAGTTTGGATTAAGGATTACATCAGCCAACCCCCAACACCAAAGAGGTTAAGGTGCTGCTATGAAACTTAAATCAGACAACTCTAAAAATTTATAGCCTTCCTCTTCTTACAAACGTTACCTAAATTATCAGTATAACTAATACCTTTTTATAGCTAACCTGTTTTCTAATACTTTGTACCTGAGTTAGTATGCAAGGTCTTGTTACCAAGCCCTTTCTGGGATAGGTTAATAAGACAGAATATTCAACAGTCCTTTGATAATGCCAATCCTTAAGCATAATTCTTCACAACTATGAGAAATATTTTCAAATTATGCATTATTTATCACTGAACAGAATACTTAAATTAAGTCATAATCTTAGTAATGGAATGAAATTTCACCAGTTTTCAGACTGATTAGGGTGGGTCAGTAAGAGTCAACACAGGACAATAAAATCAATCATGTAACGAAAACATGTTTACATTTACTAAATTTGCATGAACCGTTCTTTCCTCTACTAAATAAACATTTTATAGTGAGACCAAAGTTGCATTGTTTTTGACAGATGTTGTACATAAAGCAGCTGGTCCTTAACACAGCTTTTATTATCATTTTCAAGGCAGATCCACTAAGAACATGAGGAGTGAGAACGGAGAGACAAGTAATGACAGGAATGTGGCATCCTAAATGGGGTACAGAAGAACTGGTAGTTTTGAGATTGTATTTTGAAGCCGTTTCTTATAGGGGATGTCTAGGAAGATTAATATGTACCTCATTACAGATGTGAATTTGATTCCTTTCTGGATTACCCAAGGGGGCCTTTCCCCTGATAGCAATATCAAACACAGCATGAAGCTGCTCATGGGGAAAAGCTGACAAGAAAAGGTGACAGAGAGGTCAAAAACACATGACAGTTGCTAAGTGGCAGGGAGAGTAAGTAAAAAACCTTAAAATAAAAGCTGGCGTCAAGCCAGAGTATGGATTAAGGAAAGCATTAACAACAGAATGACTGGACAAGAAGAACATCAAAGTGCTCCTAGGACTAAGACAGATTACATATTATAAGTTTTTAAAATGTGACCTCGCCTGTAACATTGATGCAATCAAATCTGCAGAATTTCCAACTCTACAATGTAAATATAGGGAGCTTGTATCACTGAACTTCTCATTACAATGCTTGGAACACAAACACAGCACCATGTTAGCAGCTACCAACAGAGCAATGCCGGTGTATAAAAACTGAATATAGCTTTGGGCCTCTTACAGGCACAATGAGGAAAAGTTTTTTAGGTACAGAATATAAGCAACCAAAAGTTGCAACTGAAGAAAGCTTGTCACATTCCCAGCAGAATTAAGGATCCAGTAAATCTTCTCCATTCTCTTTAACCTTCTGCTGACCATATTTTACCATGCTGCAAACTTGAGCTGTCAATTCATAAAACATTTCCTGTCAGCACAGCATTGCAGACATTGCTAAGAGCTATATTCATTCTTGTACATAAAGGAATGTATTGTCTTCCAGAGCAGTCCGCATGATGCAGTCTGGCAAACTGCCTCATAATTCTGTTCTACAGATAAAGAATTTGGTCTCAGAGCAGTTTCAGATACTCATTAGAGTCAGTTTGGCCTATCTGTAAGATAGGATCACAAAGAGAGAGGTACTGCCTCACAGACTATTTGATAATTGCATACCCATGTATAGTATTTAGCTGATCCATGTTTAACAAAAACATGTAAACATGTAAGGGTAGTGCTTAATAACTTTACACAACTCAATCTCCTTACAAAGTAAACTAGAAACAACTACAATTAAAGCATCTGGCAACCCAAAAAAAAAAAAAACAAAAAAAAAAACACGGGGAAACAAAAAAAAAAAAAAAAAAAAAAGAAAAAGAAAGAGGCATGGTGCAGTCATGACATTTAGATGTCCTACCCTCTCTGGATTCTGTCCTGGATTGTGGGCAGGGAGCACGAGATCTCTGTGTGGCAAAGTAGGATGCTGTGAAGCTGCAAACTTTTTTGGCTTGCACTCCAAGGCCAGCTGCTGCACACCAACTTGAAAACAGATTAAATTCTAATGCAGTTGTTAAATCACAACCATCATGATGAGATGAATCAGCCCAAAATGAAAGAACAGATGAGGTATACCTAAAGGAATCAATAAACTGATCTGTCATCTCAGTACAGGAAAGATGTGGACCTGTTGGAGCAGGTACAGAGGATGGATGAGCACCTCTCCTATGAAGAAAGGTTGAGAGGTGGAGGTCTTCAGCCTGGAGAAGAGAAGGTGCTGGGGAGATGTTACCACAAAGTGGTAAAAAAAAAGCCAACGTGTGTGTGAAAGGTGTCAAGCTATGTAATGAACAGTATTTTAAGAAGGTAAAATCAATTGTTGCTCAGCTGTTTATTTTTCTGAAAGGAAAGTCTTGCTTCATTACTGCTAAATACTTCTACACTCATAAGGATCTCAGATCGGAAGAAAGAAAACCAACACATTAAGGACTATAAAATAGCAAATAACTGAAAAAGACAAAGCAAGTAACTGAAAGGGTCCTCATTTGCAGTAAGGAATGACAACAGCCATAAACTGGAATATATAACTGGCAGTGCAATGTGTTCTGTTCCTCATTCGCTAAGGTTTAATAAATTTTTACAAATAATATAAACTCAAAGAAAAGCTAATTTTCTGTACAGTCCTACAGGTTCAGACTAGGTCATTGATGTAATAAGTGTTCCAGACATCCAGAGGAAGGCATGGCCAACTGGAAAGAAAGCAAAGAAAGCTCTGCAGAGAAATAGCGATGGTGGTCTTATGCCAAAGCAGAACATTGTGGAAACTTTATCTGGTACGAAGTATAAAAACTGTTAAGAGACTTCTTCTTAGGACATGTGAATGTGTTTCACAGTCATCATACTTCGCTTAAGCTTTCTGCACGGCATGAAGATGACTCTAAGGAGTTGGCATTGTTAAACCCCCAAGAGAAACACGTATATTCTGCCAGCCACCCTCACGTCTGCACAAATGACTCTTACAACGCTTAAAGGATTCTAGCATCTACAAACTTATGAATTAGCCTCAAGTGTAATATGATCTTTACAATGAGATCTTCTTGATTGTAATAGACAACAGACCAACTATGCTGAAAACCAGAATCACTGTTTACCTTAAATGTGAAACTGAGGCAGTGCCACATACAAGGCTGCCAGAGCTGATTAAAAATCAGATAAAACTTATATAATTGGATTAGAGACTCAATATTTATTTTCTTAAAAAGAAAAAAAGCCAAGTTTAGCTTACTGGAAACAACTGGAATATTATATGCAAGAGTCTCTAATTCCTTGAGTCAAAAAAACCCTAATTAATCTATGTTGGGATTAACCTTCTAGTTTTATGAGAAAAAGAGAAAGCACAAGTGCACACAAAATAAGTTGATAGTCCACGCTCATCTTTTCAAGGATAAATTTGTTAGCTTTTGTTTCCAGCACAAAGGATTGTATGAATATTTTTACAGCTTTTGTTTTAAAAGCTGTATTTTGCAATTTAAAAAATTCCTATACAAATATAGCCCTAGTGAATATGTATTTAGGAGTCTACTTTTCTAATCCATATTTCCTGATTAATGTTAGAAAGTCACCATTCCTTGGATTTTTATCTCAAAATTCAATCTCCTATATAACATAGAGTTTATTTTTAATATTTAGACCAAGAAGTTAACTTTTATACAGCAAAGACCACTTGGTTAATTTCTACAGTAATTGCAAGAGCAAGTTTATTAATCTAGAACATGTGAGATTTAACGCAGGCGAACCATTATGTGAGATTTGCTGGAGCTTGATAAGAGGCTGTAAGTTAATTACCTCCTTTTGTAGATGGAGTTTGAAGAAACTGTTTGGTTTTGAAGGCAGCACGAGGCAAATTTTTCTGCCTTTGCAGAGCTGTTGAAAGACAAGAAGTGTTATATTTGTCTAAGAAGATAAGAAAACTAAATTTACTGGGAATTTCAGAATTGCATCCACTTGTGAAGCGTCAAGGAACAGTGTGAGTAAAACACTCAAAAAGCTGTTATGACTCTGGAAGTGATGGGGTTTTGTGAATGGTGCTTGCTCTTAATGGCAAAGAGTTACAGAGGAGTGTGTCAGAAATTTTGCAGTGCAAAATGCGCAGATTTGGTAAGAGTAAAGCTTCTTGCAGGGCAAAAAGCCCAGAAATGCAAAACAAAAATTAAAACACCAAAGGGAGAACAAGCCACCTAGCAAACATGCTACAGCAATATGAGAGCAAGATTAGATACAAAGATGAAAATTAAACTGTCATATCTGACCTAGCAAGACTAAATTTTTCATTTTAAAAGTGTTTTCAAAAAAATATTCTAACACTATACAAAAGCATAAATCTTTGTCTAATATGATCATCATATAAACAAATTGTATTCTTCAGTTACAGAGACTTAAGCCTTCTTCAGAGATGTCTTTTTTCCCCCCTCTTCAAAAGGTACGCAAGAGGACTTAAGCTTAAAATGAAGACTTAACACTAATATTTATCAGCTGCCAGCATGTACGCAGCATGATGGAAATTGGTTTTTATTGCTCCTTTGCTCCCTTGTCCTGCCTTTTGTCTAGTAACATTCAAGGGCTGGTTCTGCCTTGAAATGACCTCACTACCTACCAGTTACCAAGAGGAAGCCAATGTTCCAAGAGCTGCAGGATCTTGGCATGGAGAGAATTACTTATTGCCAGAAGGAACGCATTGACTCAGCCTATTTTCACCGCAGCATATTTAAAGGGGAGAAGGAGGAAAGTAGTCAGTGAAATAAAGCTTTGACTACACAGAGACTTTGTATGAATAAACATATCTGCTTATCTCAGTGTACAAAGTTTTATACCAGCATAAAACTGATTGCACTAGCAAGGCTTATTTCCATAGTGAGAAGGAAGAAAGAAGGGGGAACAGCTGTGCATAAAGATCCTGACCCTGAGTAAGGAAGCTCAATAATCCCATGACCAATTAGCGAATATCGCTATGAAGAAGGCAGGGGAGGAACAATTTGAATCCTAATAATAAAACAGTAATCCTTTTGTTTGATAGCATATAATTGATTGCTATCACCTTTCCTATCCTTCAGGCAGTGCAAAATACACAGTATTTTATGAATTATAAAAAATTCTTCATGTGTTTTAACATCATGCTGAAATTATGACTAGACAGTCTATCTAGTTTAGTCTTAATAACTAACTAAAACCGTCATGTTCAACAAACAGCAGTAAAATTCTGCCTGTGCCTTCTACTAATAAAAACCTTATTCCTTCTCCCAACTAGAATCTAATGCAAAATAGCCTGTGGCAATATGTAATTCTTACTCAACTGGCACATGGTCTTCCTAGAAACTTATTTTAAAGTATACATATTAACAGCCAATTAAGCACAGTAAGATCTTTAAATATAAGCACAATTCCTAGAAATTTACTGAGGCAGACCACTGGCCAGACTGCTTCAGTCCTCAAATATTCCACTTTATTATTTTTTACTGAATCACTGTTTTTGTTATACTACACAAAATGAAGAACAATTTCTTCCTTCATATTTTGAATTTGTTTTGTCCTAATTCACTAAGATTTCAATATGCTACTGCACATGGCACTTTCTTCCCCCATCATTATTCACACTTCTTGCAAGTCAGAGATGTGGGATGATACGGAAAGGATTTTAAATATGCATATATCAAATTCCTTCCTTCTCAATGGAGACTCCAGGAAATAGACACTCAATAGCAAAACATTTCTGTGCACCAAACCACTGAAAAGAGCTTAGGCAGTACAATTTGAGCAATGCTGAGCAAACATGCAGTTTCAGATAAGCGCCCAGTGCACGTTTATCCACACTACTTGCTGCTCTTGAAGTGCTCTGTGTGGTGGGACATTACCTGCCACAACTGCTGCGTGCTGAATACGTGTAGTTACATTTACTTCTGATCAACTGAACTGGACTACTTGGTTTCTTCAAAACTTACTCTTCCTCCTTTTACTCTGAATATGCCAAGCAGTTGGATCTTGGGAAGCAGACTAGTCACTTTATTGATAGTTTGAACAATGTTTAGCTTTTCGAGAAAGTTTTGTATTTAGGTCTTCTTAAAAGCACCCATGTGCTCATAGTTCTACTAAGTACAAAAGCATCACACACAGTCCAAACGCAGGCAGCTCCTACATGGAAGCCACCCTACAACTTCTATAGCTTTGTACAATCTATGTGGTGTAGGACCGAAATGCAGAGATTTCCCATCACTTACACTTTAGACAATACCTATTCCTTGGGGAACACACGTATTTACTGTATCTTCCAGTGTTTTAAGGCAAAATATTTACTAGCCTTCATATAAAAACAGTACTTTCTGCAGAATGGCATGGAGAATCAGAGTAAATGAAGATTCTAATTGTTACAACTGCTATTTAATTCAGTCTCTTTTCAAAAAAAATTTGGGCTGTTCACCACATTGCAGCTAGAAGTTAAAATGCCAATGTTTTCATGTTTACAGTTGTACCTCTAAACACATCATATGTGTCTTCCCTCTCTTCTGTAAGCAAACTAATAAAATTTGGCTGTAAAACTGTAAGAGGAATTGTCTTTTCAGAAACTTACTGGATTCCTAGCTCATTTTTGAATGCCAGCAACCATAGCAAGTTCAGTATTGCAGCCACAGCAAATGTGCAAGTAAATTATGAACTGCAAATCTTTGACAAGGAGCAAAGTAGTGACCTGGGGTGGCAAGCCAGCATCCTTGCAAAGGTAAGCTCATGCAAAACCAGCAGGTGTATGAGGAAGCTTCAAATCCCAAGACCCAGAAATCATTGCCAAGGGAAAACAAAAATTTGCTGCAATTTAACAGTGCTTTGTGCAAAGTGACAAAATATAAAACCAATAAGACAAAACGTATACAATAAAAAAGGACACAATTCTGGAAATTTTTATACAATGTACAGTTTTGCAGAAAATTTTTTAATCCAGACTAAGCAAAGATACTTACTCATTGACTTCACACACAAACCGTTTTACGATTGTCAATAGCAAGACTCTGACAAACATCTGTAAGAGCAGGGAAACTGTAAAAGCTAGAAATCTGGCCTTTATTAATGATACTTAACTTACATTTAAATGTAAGTTGGTCTAGAGTGGTTCACATTTGGGGAAATAATCTATGAAAGAAAAGCAAATTTACCTAGCAATTCTTAAAAGCATCCACAAGTGGAAAAAAAGAAATATAAACACAATCACACCACTTTGGCTCCTGCAATGAAGTAATTGACTAAATATTGAATATTGAGACTTCTGTTGTCTGATCTTTCCAGAAAGTTTAACCATGAATATACTTTTAATTCTGGAAATAGCCTTCTAGCTAACTAAATTGCTCTCTATGCTCTTCCCTTCCCAGTTTACTCAATTCCAAAGCACCAAATAAAATCTGTAGAGATTTTTACTAAAAATATTTTTTCTTTCATTTTCTTTCAGGTCATTTTGATAATTCTTCAAATCACTGGAATAGCACATCTGTAGACCTGCTGTCCAACTGCTCTTTATACTTTGATAAGCCTGTCTAACAGGTAACAGTCATGCATTTGAACTACACAAATGTCCTTTCAGCTGGAAATCCCACCTTCTGAGTGTCTGCAAAAGGTGGAAGAAGAGGGCCAAGGTGAAAGGATGCTGGAATAACTTATACGAACAGTGGTAAAGTCACACTAACTTCTATCTACTACAGTATCACACACCTGGGACTGACTGCCCACACAACCCTTACATCTGCTCTGAGTCTGTACAGAGACAGAAATCTTGTAGTCTTTGGAATGGTCTGTATTCCTTACCCTGTATTTAACTGTACTTGGTAGCTTTAACACACTGTTTTGAAAGCTTTAAGACAACCAACTAGGTATGCCACTATGCCTTCACTGTTCTATAGGTAAAATACCCCTAGTTAAATTCACAAACATTATTTTACATTTCCTGTCAAATATTTAGATTACTGGTGAACTTTTATCACAGCATTTTTATAGTTCAAAGCTCTACACATAGTAATATTCATAGTGTGTTCTTCCCTTGAAAATGTCACACAAGGTTATTAAATTCAGAAACTTGTTTTAAAAAAATGATCAGGAAACATTTAAACAACAGGAACTAGCAATATTGACATATAAACACTGAATATTTAATTTTCATTTGCTTTGGCTTCTTTAAGGTCACCATTTTCAAGAGATTTGTGAGAACAGCAGCATTCTCAGATCAGCACTTCTGGACAAACTAGGAAGCAGGAGTCCAGCAATGGGCTAATGTGTTTTGTCAAACACAGGTTCATCCAAACCTTTTTTAGGAAGGAACTGACACCTACAGTAAATAAAATTGGCAACTAGATATATAATCCATGTGCCCCCAAAAAAAAAAAAAA
>VZTE01003533.1:928121-948740 GCA_013397775.1 Eulacestoma nigropectus
AAAAATTGGAAAATAAAAAAAAAATCACGGTCCCCCAAAAAAAAAAAAAAAAAAAAGGGAAAGAAACTGCAGACAAGGGTTAACTTAAAGGGTTAAACAGAAATGAACACTTTCAGGTCATGTTTCACTAGTAAAAAAAAACGCAATAACTATAATCTAGGTGTTTTTACAGAGCCTAGAAAGAAAACAGTTTCTGACGTGCCCAAATACTGTATTTATATTCTTTATATTACTTCTACATACACTTTTAGGAAACTATGAATGACACCTTAATAAGAAATCGGACGGTTTTTGAGTATTTTGTGTACCATAAAAACAGATTCACGAAGGCCTGATTAAAAATCAGCATCTCCAGTGTGGCATGCAATGTTTTCCTTTGCCATGAGACTGGAAGACAGCTGAGAGCCATCACTTAATTCTGAAATTTACAGTGAAGTAGCACTAAAGGTACTTACTGGCTGAAGCCTGAGGTTGAATGCGAGGTATTCCTCCATTTGGCACTTGGAAGTTTGAGTCACTTCTGCTGTTTTTCACAGACTCAGCTTGGATGTTAGATGTCCTGGACAAGTTTGGAAGACTACGCCTTAGTTTTTCTGTATGAAATAATACAAAGATACCACAACATGTAATCTGATGCTGGACAAAGGTCAGGTTGCGAACCCATAGTTGAACTCCAAATGTAAGTGACAAAAAATGTCAGCCATATAAACCTACATTGCAATTTAAAAGTGTATTTTGTTACATTAATTCTTCTCAAAAATCTATCACATACAAAATATTTATGTATCTAAAAAAGCAAGAACGAACATTTTTCACCTATGGTGAAAAAAGTCAAGCATATTGTGTTTTGAAATTGAAACATATCTGGATTGTCATTCTCTGGGTTTTGTTGTACGATTATGAAAGCTGAACAGACAAACCTAATTTGCAGTTTTGCACAGTTTTCAAATTATTTACATAGAAAGTTATTTGTAACAAAATGCTTGCCTGAAGAGTAAAAACAACATAGTTGTTTGGAGTAAATTTTTGAGACTGCCTTGTCCCACATCAGTCCATTACACAACAAATAACAGCCACTCACTTGGAAAGAACCTCTTCATACACAGCATTCAAAATTATGGAAGTGTCCAGTTATGCTTCATCTTTCACATATGACTTATCTACTCAGCTAATGCTGATACTTCAGGGGACTTCTAATATTTGTACCATTGTTCACAGAATATGAAAAGATGCCATTAAGTATTTCTCAAGTCTAATGACATTGTGTATCTGCAACCCATGCAGAGCTGGGTTGATGACATACTTTGGACAGAAGACTGCAGATGCCTTGACAGGATGAGTGGCCAACCTGATTCTGCAGAGGGATGCAGGGAAGAAGTATGTTAACCATGCACAAGCATTGAAGGTGAAAACAAAACTAAGTCTTCATTGGCTGAATATTCCAACAAGTGTACTTTCTGCACTTAGCAGTTTGCATTGCTTTGCACTGCAGCTGGTACATTGTTGAACCCTGTCAACCAAATTTCCCTCCAACCATTTTAGACAAATAAAATTTAAAAAAAAAACCAAGAGAAAACCTGAAAAATTTTTTTTTGCTGCTGCTGCTGTATCAACTCTGAATATCCAAGCAATACTCAACTGCACAAAAACCACTGCAAGATAATTCCTTGGAAGTGTTTCAGAAACACATGATCACACACTCTATTTTGATACTTCTGGTATGTGGGATAGTAGCTTTTGGTACCTTTTCTCTCATGGGATATTTTTATTGCAGCTCATCTAGCATGCATTAAGACTTTCATTTTAAGAAATGAATGGGAAAGGAATTCTCAATTAAGTCACAATATAATTGATTAGCTTTCATGTTGTACATTTTCCTGGATACCTAAAATTTCCCCAAATCATTATTACTAATAAGGGGAATTCTTAATATCTAAATGTATATTCTTTCTAAATTTAAAATCTTACTTGCCAGATAAAAACTGTGTTTGCTGAAATGGGAATATGCTTGCAAAATTTCATCCCAGTAAAAGGAGTTTCTGCCAGGTTGCTACCAGGAAAAAGTATATTCAAGAAGGAAAATCATATCAGGATTATATTATTTTGTTCTACACCAATATAGTATAATTGCACTGAATTTACTGCAAACTTTATTATTTATTACACAGCAGTTGTCACAGCTTTGAGATATCTAAAATACCCAACAAATGCATGAGGTTAAATACTAATGTTTTTAAGACTATGTTCATGATTGAAAAGTTCTAGAGTCCTGTGCAACCAGAAGAAAGCGTTCAGCTGCCTCACAGGCTACAGGCACGCATAAATTGCCATGTTACTCTTACCTGACCACAGTTACTTTCCTCTGCATTTTATTCTGTCATCTGCAAGGCCTAACCCTAGTAGTAAATAATAGTTTCCCTGCTTTATTTTAGTGCATTTGCCTGCCAAATATAGACCTTGGTCACTATGAAACTCAATTATACTCATTGACTGGATAACACCTAAAATAAATGTAAGTCTATCAATTCATCTGACTGTAAGGGTGCCCCAGGAGAACTTAAGCTTTGCTTGCTCTGCGTTTTCTTCAGCATTTCAGAGATTAAACCATGATATTACACAGGCACATGGTTTTAGGACTGCACACTGATGAAATTCCTTTAGAGAAACTACACAACTACTTGTGTAATGAATTTCAAACAGTTTTTTACCTTCGCTTTTGACATTACTAGTTTGCAAGTCTGTAGGATGGCCTTGAAGCGAAAGACGAGGTTGCTGTAAACGGCTAATCATAGGCTGTGGTGACACTCTGCTGTACTCTATGCTTCGAGCAGGTGATCGGGAGCGAGGTGAATTTCTTGGAGATTGTTTTGGTGAAGGCCAGGGAGAACTGCGAGGCGATGGTGAGAACCTGCTAACAGCAGGGTGCACTGTGTGATGTGTGCCATCTTCCTCATCTTCTAAGCTCTGTGCATCAAGCTCCTGGTCGCTGAACGTGCCTCGCCGGGTAGAATTGCAAGAGGAGCCAGAACTACGCCGAGAAGCTGTGGCTGCGTACTCTTGCCGCAGGCCTAGCAACAAAAATGTTGTTTACTTGCTTCCAGCCCACAAATGGTTCAAACTAGAGACAGTGCACACAGATATCTGCACAGTTCTCAAACTCAAATTTGGCGCACCTTAACTCCTGGTATTGGAGGCATTAATAAATTCTGGTTAGTACCAAAAAGTTAGTCTACCAGCTAATAATGACTTGAAATAAGTAGGTGAGCTCATTCCTTTTCCTAGTACAGCAATCATCAGTATAGGTGTGTTGTTATACATACTTGTTCATCTCCTCTCCCAGGCTGGATACCAGCAACACAGGCTACATCATAATTTTGGTATCATGTAACATCCTGTAACAATTATAGCAGCCACAACAAAATGCCTCTTGCAATGTATTAGTGAAGCTAACCAAAAAAGCAATGTGATAAGCTACTCCTAGAGAAACTGGAGTTGTTAGATCAGTGGTCTCTGAAGCGTGGTGCCAACACCCCAATCCCAAGAGATATGCAAACCAATCCACTGGCATACAGGAAGGAAATTCAGAACAACGAGTATTTTTAAAACAGCATTTATCTTGTCTTTATCTCATATTTTTTGAATTATAAATTTGTGTATTTTTGTGTATGCTATACATTAGAGTAATACATGTATATAATTTATTAGAAAGTATGTATATTGGGCATTTGGTTTTGGTTTTTTTCACTGATAAGGCTATGCAATAAAATAGTCTGGAGACCACCTAGTTAGACAACTGAAATTACTACCACTTTCTGCAAATTTAGAGGGACAAAATGACAGTCTCAACTAAAGCTATAATGAAAGAGAGACATTTATGTAAGTGTTTTTCTTAACTATTCTTTGCCATATTGGCTTTACATTTTGGTGATTTAAATTATGGTTTAAGCACTGATGTGAACAAGACTTGATTACACTGGGAAGGCACCTATCTCCTGAGAAGAACGGTGGTAGGCAGTAGAGTCCATTCTAACAACCATTCTTTTAGCAAATACTGTATTTTAAAATTTCATACTCTCCAGCATTTTTTTGTCTGTTGTTCCTAAAGAAAACTTCCGCACAGCAACTTCCTTTCCTTAGCCTGGAGGCTGAAGTCCTTAACCAGCTTTCTCGAGCAAACTACATTTGTACATCCTTAGTAGAATCTATACCCCTTTTCCATTCTTACTAAACAAGTGCTACTGCAGTTATTTAATTAAAAAAAACCCCAACAGCTCCACTTTGATTTCAGGGAAAAAAACCCCACTTACTTTCTTCCTGCATTCGTGCTAAAATTTGCACATCTGTAACATCATTTAACTTGTAATTAGACCCAATAGAGTCTTCGTCCATCTCCGATGCACTTAATTCACTGTCCAGAGAGGACTGTGGACTTAGCGGAGGATTTCTATCTCCTGAAATTTTAAGATGACCTGTGGAAAGAAAATAATGTAACAGGAATTGGTGTTATTAAAACAAATGAAACAAAACAAAAAAAGGTCAAGCTGCATTTCCTTTCCTAGTAAAAGAACCACCAGTCTGAAGAGATTGCTACTGAGACATTGATCTGACAGACCATTTGAAACATTTGATTATTTTATTTCAAACCTAGGCTGAAAATGTAACTTGCAAAAGCAGAGCTTAGCCATTACCATCTAAAAATGGGCAACTTTATAATTGCAATAGTGTCAAAACAAACTAGTGGCATGTAATTTGGTCTATCATACCATGTTTCAACTGCTATGAAGTTTGCACAGCTCTACAAAAAAAGCAACTGCATACCTGGTTCCATCTGTGCTGTCATTCTCATCTCTCCATACTACCTTGTAAGATGTAAGTTGGACTGTATCTTTCTTAACAATATGGACTTGCTGATCCAATGAGTATTGATTCAGTTTGGAATGCTTAAAATACACTTTATCTGAAAATACTACCTGTTCCACATACACACCTTTGCTAAACTGTAACATGGTAACTATAACAAGGAAAATCTCTTCCTGTTGGCTGCCTTCTGGCTGACACCCCATTGCCTGTTACATCTCTGTCCCCCAGGCAGATATGTCATTGTAGCACACAATGCAGAGCACAGCTACTGAGATTAAACCAAAAACTGGGTAATGGCTCTCATGCACTGCAGGCTTCTGTAAAAGTCCACAGTGAATTAGTGATAGCTGGATTGTCAATGCAATGTTTTTTCACCTTCCCTGTAAGCTAACTTAAATTATATACAATAAGCCAACAGTCTGACTTCAGAGCAGAGATACATTCCAGGCATCAATTTTTCTCGTGCAAAGAAAGCGTCTACAGTGCAGAATAAAAGTAGAAAACACTGCCAGAAGTTAATGTTTACACTGCTGGCTGCAAAGTCTCATGGAATGCTGAACTGGAATGCATGCTTCTTCCTTATATTATATTGTTCATATCTCAGAAGTATTGATGGATACATTGCATACCAAATGTTTCAGTTAGTAAACAAAAGGATAGCCGAAAACGCTTCACAACTACCAACCCCTAACCTTTGAACACTTACCATGGAACTTACACCCCTGGCAATTACAGGGTGAAATCCAGAGGCCACTTGGAACTCCACAGAATGAACTCTGTGTGTTTTGGTCTAACTTCTAATATACATCAGTGATTTTTGAGACATGGACACCCAAAGGAAATATTTTACATGTATCTCATGCCAGAAAGTATGTAAAAAAGCCTTTCCTAAAAAGCTTAAATACTGTATGATGCGCACATCCTACAGAACACTGAAAAATTCTGGAGTCTTTCTTACTCTAGTTCAATGTAAATCTTGTCTATCTGAGCATGCTGGTGAAAGGAAGAGGAGAAAGTAAGGAAAAGACCAGACACACAGTGACTTACCTGAGGTACCAGGAGGTATGAGCTGTTTCACTAAAGCAGATTTCACTGGTGTTGAGGAGGGAGAGTTGAAGCCACTGCTATAGGGGCTACCGGTATTTGGACTACAGGAGCTCGCATAACTGACTGCACTGAAAGGGCTGCTGTACAAACTCTGTCTCTTGAGAGCTGCAGGAAAGAGGGGAAAAGTGATGAATTACACTGAATGAACGAAAAACAAATACAATACTGTATTATGTCTTCAGTGTGATTTAATTGCTATGCAGCTCAAGTAGAAAACTTCAGTCACCACGAAGTTTTTCCACTGCTTTCTTCACCCCTAGATATAACCATAAAGTGAAAAGAGTGGGAGAGGAGGGCAAGACAAGATAGTGACAGGTGTTTTCCTTTTAGAAGTCAGATCTAAGATCACTACAGCTGATGTCTTTGAGACGTCCAGCATAGGTGCTGGGAAGCAGGAGGGCAGTAGTAGCTCAGTTACACTAACATACATCCTATGTTCAATTACATACAAACCAGAGCACACCACAAAGTCACGTTCTCCAGAACTCTCAGACCTGTCTAGATCACATAATACTTCCATAGTAACCTCAAGACTGCCACCACATAACTAAGCAGTATCACCTACAAAATTGCCCTAAGCATATGCTAAAATGAAAAACCATTAAGTAAGGCAAATGCTTCTCTTTATATTTCTGGGTACCATGAACCTACTAGACTAAAGCAAATTGACTATTTTCTCCTGTTAACCTTCTGTTCTAATGACTTGGGATTTTTTGACCATAGGCTTCAGCCTCATGTGCAATATAAGATCTAAACTGGGTACTTTCCTCTGCCATTTATTGTAAATGTTTCAATGTCGAAGTATTTTCAGATGAATTTTAAACACTGGTGAACATTACAACGGTGAACAATATGATACTGCAATTCTGCTGGTATATTATTTGTTTAGTTACTTAATTGACTATTTTGTTCAAAAATTTACCTTTTTAATGTAACAGAAAATGGAATTTCAACAGGGGTAGTGGGATCCAAAAGGTATTTAGACACTTTTGCTAAAAATCAGTTCCTTCACTGCTGAAGTATATTTACACAGAAGTGTATAAAAGAACAAATTAAAAAAACTGCAAAATGTTAAGATGAAGAAGCTAGAAATCCCAACTTGATGATACGTAAATCCAGATTAGATTTAGTTGCAGCACACCCAGCTGCTGAAAGTAAGCTATTAAAAAATATTGTGTGACATTTCTCTTAGTGAAAAGGAGCTTCAATGAGGGCAGTAATAATTAGGCTACTGATAGCAGTCGAAAGAAAAAAAAAAGTAGTTGAACCCAAATTTCTTTAGTAAAAATCATTGTTGCTTTGACATTAGAAGCCACAACAGCTGCATGAAATGCTGCTTTCAGCAGCAAAGCCCAGCAAAGCTTCGGCTTCTCCTCCCACCCACTTTGCTCTTGGTTACTACATCCTCAGTTGTCCAGTGCAAACAATGGTGGGACTGCACTATTACTGACCTGCTAAAGTAGATTTAAGTTTAAAAATATCTAGAGTATTTTAACTGATTGCATCACTTAACCAGTTTTCAAGAGTGCCCTAAAAAAACCGTATCGTCCAACCTAGCCAATGGCAGAACGCAGCACAGAGGCAAAAGCAGCAGAAATTAAAGCTGACTAATTGCTAAAATTGTATCTCGTGTAAAGATCCTTTCTAAACCAGTTAATATTACCACTGTTTTAGTTAGAGTGAAAGGATAGTTACAGATGACGGATGGAAGGTTTATATTCCAACTTTCACTGCAAGTCTTAAACAACAGGTGTTAATTTCAGCGATTTGTGAATTCACTAAATTCTAGCAAGTATTCATGAGGTACCTTCAGTTTATTTTGAGTGTCAAAAGGGAAATCTCCATTTTATTACAAAGCTCAGTAAACAAAACCAGCAATTACAAGTCACTCTCTTCTGGGTGATTATGATGAGGCCTTTGATATCAACTTCTGGCATTCACAAAGGAACCCCACAGCATCTATTCCAACTGAATCTTTGTTCTCACACCAAAAATAAATTTACTTTTCATCTCCTGCTGAAAATGTCGCTAAAAATCCCTAAAATATAAGTTTGCACAACAGTTCTTTCTTTTGTATTTATTACACAGACAAGTATTTTAAAATACTAACCACAAATTAGAAAACAATTGTACTACTGTATAGCCTTCAAAACAGGCTCTTTGTATACATCCATAATGATACAAAGTATTTGATCATACACAGA
The DNA here is from genome assembly GCA_013397775.1 of Eulacestoma nigropectus. NCBI lineage: Eukaryota > Metazoa > Chordata > Aves > Passeriformes > Eulacestoma > Eulacestoma nigropectus. The sequence goes on from VZTE01003533.1 coordinate 936,293, forward strand.
TTTTTTTGGATGAAACTTAGGATGCTTTTGCTACATATAAAAAGTTTGCTCTGGTATGTGGTGAGACTTGATACATACAGTAGTTTTCATCCTAGCTAATGTGAACCTTCTTCAGCATGGCATATTTTCCCAGAAAAAGAAAGCTGGATTCAAACCATTTTTCTGGACCAGAATTCCTAAAAGTTTTCCAACAGGGATTTCTGTAACTCTGTAATTTTTGCTATTTTTACAAATAGAGATATGGTCTTTATTAGGAGTGTTAGACAAAATTAGCAAGACAGGTAACTAATTTGAACATTAAAATAATACTAGTATTAGATGAAATACTACCTTACAAAGATTAGACATTAGCTTTCAAAAAACACCAGAGGGGAGGGTTGGTAATCAACAATTTTATTTTAACGTAAATTTTCTTTTATAACATCCAGACACAGTATGCAGCATCTAATTCCTTTTAGTTATGATTTTGCTGAAATGGTCATGAATCTCTCTTTTGCTGTAAAAAACAGGAAAATTTGAGTGCAGAATATACCTAAAGTTCCCTCTAGTCTGAACACACTTCTAACACTGAGCATGACTTGCTCTGCAATTGTAAACCTGAACTAACTACTGACAAGGCACTGTGCATCAGTAACTGCTCACAGCAGCATGGAGCTGAAAGCTGCTCTTCCCTCCTTTATTATCATGCAATGAAAAATGTGATGGAAGAAGAAAATGTGAAATACAAGAGTGCATTTGAGACTGAAAAAGAGGGAAAAGATACGAAGATTAGACAGACGTAACAACAGGAACTAATAATGTAAAAATAGTCAACACAAAAGAAGCATCAGCAAGGATTCAGGAAAGAAAGCTACACAAGTGTGAAAAGCCTCATCCATGAAGACTGGAACCAGAATCGATGAACTGAACCAGCAGCTAGTTACAGGTTAAGTGATGGGTCCATGAGGTACAACTACTATGCAAAATGCAAGTCACAAGATACTCCTGAAGTTGTGGAGTAGGAAATACACACCAAGTTACAAGAAACACAACTTGTCTTCTCCAGTGGAGCTCCCTGCTACCCTAAATCTGTAAAAGGGGCTGGTTGCTCTAAAGGACAATTTTCTGTTTTGTTAAAAATTCATTTTTACATGAAATCTGCTCCAACCAGCATGTGCGCATCTTTTCTACCATTAGTATTTCCACCTATTAGTACTATAGATGAATTGTGGTATTCTTGCAAGTATCACTGCCAGAAGCAGATTCTCAGGTCTAGGGGAAAACAAAAAAATAGGTAAAGTTACTTAAACACATCATTTGAATGATAAAACTTTCAAATGTGCCCATTTCACGGGGAAATTTCCTGCCATTCTGCTTCAGCTATGAATTTTTAAAGATACCCTAAGGGTAACAGAATTTGTGGTACTTCTGGAATACTTCTAGTCAGTTCTGAAAGAAGTTAAACCAGAAACAGAATTAGGTCAATCAACTGCTATCTATTCTTAAATACTCAAGAGTGGTATTCAGATTCCCAAACTTGTATCACTGTTCATAAATCCCTGTAATCTGAGTGCTTTTTGTTGTTTAGAATCTCAGTCTTTGCCTGTACCAAGCCATACATTATGTTGACTGTTCAGGTAAATTTTGAATAGACATTTGTCCAGGCAGCATAAAAAAGCATAAGAAATAGGAAAAGATCAAAGGTGATTCACACTAAAGGCACTTTCGCCACTATGCCTATAATTTTTACAAGAATAAAAAATTGATTCAAATTTTATTAAGAACAATTTCAGTACAAACCAGAAAAAAAGACAGAATTGCTCCAGAAAACAATACAAGGACAGGAAAAAAGTTACAGTCAAATAAACTCAGCACAAAGTTTATGTATAACCATAGAAAGGAGGTGGCCATCGGAACCACTCCTGGATGTTCATACGCCCTTAGCTCAAGTCCAACCATTCTGCTAATTCCTGAAGATAACAGTTAAACATGTAGCAGTAGCAGACTACAAAAAGATTGAACAGGAAAAGAATAGCTATTAATAGCAAGAAAGTAAGTTGTCTCAGCATAATTCAAAAAAAAATAGGTTCCAACAGAGAAATAAAATAAAGCAAGACACCAGATGGATGGAGAATTCTAATCAGACCTTCAGCATTCTGCTGCTGGTTTGACATAAAGGCTGGTAATAGAAGGATGGAGAATGCAGACTTTCATTCTCACAGGGTCAAACACTCTCCAGTTCTGACTATAACCAACTAATTAGTATTAAGGAAGAATCATGAACTCGGGATTTTTTTCAATCTGACTGTAACTACATCTTAAGTTACTGGGGATGGGAGGAAAAGAAACCAATATCATCTCCCCAAAGTATTAAAAAACTTAAGCCTCAATTTCCGTAGATGAAATAAAATAGGTAATCTAGCAGAAAACGAAGTTCCATGCTAACATACTGACAAGCACCTAACAATTATGATACCTTAATACAGGCTTCTATTTTAAAAAAAGACAAGAAAACTTTCAAGTTAAAAACATTGCTTTTTCCTGAAAACATCTGACCAAACTATGCAGGTATTACAGAACTCTGAAATCATGACTCATCATCTAATGCCTTCTTCCATTTCATTCATACAATCCAGAAAATGAGTAGCAATTAATGACTGTTTGTAAACCATACTGAAAGCTTTAGACACAAGTAATTGATAGATGTCTTATCTCACAGCCATCAGCTAATTTTTACTCTGTTTCAGAATAAACACATATAACCCAGTGGTTTTAGTGTGCAGAAACTCACCGGACATTGTTTGTTCCAGCTTGTGGATCAGTGACTTTTTAGCACATTCAACATCAGGACTTGGGTAATCCAATACCTGTCTGCACCAAACTAATGGACTGACACATTTTTGCACTGGATTCAGTTTCTTCTTTGGAGATGTATATAACCTGGAAAAGAGAGAAAAGAAATAATTTATGAGGACAGACAAAATGAGCATAAGATCAGACATGCAATGAAATACCACAGAATATGCTATTTCTGTTTTTATACTCTATCTACATTATAGTACAATCCCAAAAGATAAAGAAAGCACAGATTTGACCCTAAAATTAACCATTTTGGATAGAGTATAACAGTGATAACATATGGCTACCTAAGGACTTCAGACACTTCATGTATTTGGACAATTTCACTATGTCACATAAACCTACAAATGAGGATTAATCTTTTCAGATTCACCTGAAGGAAGGAAATTAAGCACTATGCAATAGAGAACTCTTGTTTTCCTAAACAAAGGAAGCAATAAGCATCTTAGTAGCTAATGAGCAGTGCTAAAGTACACAAAACACAACTACTGTTTCAGTAGCCTTGAACAATAAACAATTTATTTTTATTTATTATTTCTATCCTAGCACCTGATCTTTTCGTACTCTTTGAACACAGAACAGAGACTATCTCCGTCCTAAGGAGGTATACAGTCAAGCATTAGCAACAAGGAAAAAGAGATAATGCACACAGGAGAGTAGAGAGAAACAATGAGATCATATTGTTCTGCCAGACATGCTGAAGCCTTTGTCTGTCAGCATCTCCACTAATTTATTTTAACATCAACATTCCATGACTGAACAAAGTAGTAGTCCAGTTTAAAGACTCTAGAAATTTAGCTGAAAACGTCTCCTCCCTCAACAAACAGATTAAAGGAAAAGTCATAACCAATCACACACTCAAATGAGGGAACTTTAAGCCTTACTTTGGACTAGAACCAAACTTGGAAATGTGGTTCAGCAAAAGACAACAGTGAATTGCAAGATGTACAATGCTAACTAGAGATTACGCATGTGTACAAACAGCTAAACAAGTTTCTTCTAGGAGTAATGACAGACTTCATATTCCAAGTGAATATGCTTGTATGCCATACAGTGTAACTGAGGAACATCTGACAGTCTCATCAGACATGCTTCTGTACAAAATATACAGCAGAAGTTGTTCCCTTTATGCCAGTGACAATACCAACACAAGTTATTTCCCACAACTTTCATCTCTACAAGATTATCTCATCTCTCATCTGTAATTCTGGAACTTGAACTCTGTTTGTGTTACAATAGCTTTTAGAGATTTTTTGTAATTATTACCATTACGTTCACTTCTTACAAAAGCTTTCCATGAAACATGTTTATAAAACATGTTTATAAACCACTGATCTTTGTTAAGAGCGAGCTCCAAAACACTCTTCCCTCTAACACTGAAATGAGCAAGCTATGCTTGCAAATCCAGGAGAGAAAATATTTATTAGCTGCCACATTTTAAAACAAAAATGAAGCTGTTTGTAACAATCCAAATAGTCACTGCCACTTACTGTAGTTCAAGGGGTTTATGCTTTGGCCAATATCATGTTGTCTGTTATAACTGATTTTGTAGAAATGCCTACAATCTTCATAGGCACTCGGCCCAAAAGGAAAGTTAAAAACCCTTCATGTATTTATAGTCCTGAAGATCCTTGAAAAGCACAAGAGTTACTCAATTTTCACAGTTGTGTAAACAATGACGCCACTTTCTCCAATTTCTGTGACTATCTCCATACCAGTAAAAGTAATGTTTAACATTTACTATCTCTCTAACACTTTGAATTTACTGTCTTTTTAGTATCTGCCTGTACTCTTTTCTGTCCTAAGGTATGCTTATACAATACAAAGAAGTGTCAAAGGCAACGAAGCCAAATTTTGTCCAGTACAGACCAGACTCACTCCTAGTTCTCTGGATAGCTGACATGCCTTGCTGTGTTTGACAAGTTCCATGCACATTCGAAGTGTTTACAGTAGTACCCAGTATAAAAGGCAAGCAATTAAAGTGCCATGTCCTCTTTGAGAAACGCACAAAAGGGGTACCTTCAACAAACCTACAAGATTATTCTAATCAAAACTGCACCTGGTATTTTAAGCTTCAGCATGTTCTTTTCAGGAATTCCCAATTGTTGCATTTGTCTCACAAGTAGTTCATTTACTGAAGCAATCCAGGCTCACACAGCTCCATCTTTTCCATCTCCCTTTCTAACCAAATACATAGTGCATATTCTCCCACCTCTTTCCAGGCAACTGTTTTCCTTCGTCAACCTTTGTTTCATAACTTAGACGTCAAGGAAAGACAGAACTTGAGAACATACATATTTCATGCAACTCCACTACCTCATAACACACGCGTACATTGATGCAGTGACAAAACGGCTCGTTCAGGGCAGTTTCTTGTACGTCATGCAATTATGAAGCCTCATTATAAAGCAGTGATCTTAATATCCCATCTGACAAAGAACAGCCAATCTCAAGTTTTGAGACTGACTTAATTCTACTTGCTTTGCTAATTCGGATTTTACAAAAACCAAAAGGACCAAGAGCAAGGCTAAGAATTAGAATGATGCATCTATTACCTCTTCCTAACATCAGAAAAAGAACAGATATATGAAGAATGTGCAAATAACTTGACACATCTGAGTGGTCTTCCTTATCAAACTGTTTGACCCAAAAGACATAGGTCCTCCTTAGCTGAAGAACCTTCCAGAAGAGATCCCATTTTTACCTGTCAAAGCATTCTACAGCAATACAACAGCATTGATTAGCAGCGCAGCAACTTCAAGACTGAAGATTACCAGAATAACTTCATACATCTTTAACCACTATAAATCAACTCCCTACAAACAGGAAGTTAAAAACTATTGAGGAAGCTGACAACTTACAGTTACCACCCATACTACAAATGTTAACACACCAGAAACATATACTCCAATCTCTCCACAACAGAGTAAAGACTCTACAACTCAGTGATATAAGGTAAAGTAGAAGAAAACAGTATATAAAAAGGAGCTCAGGAGCTTTGATCTACTTTGAAACAACACTAAGACCAGACACTATGATTCTGCTGCAGCCATTAATATTTCTTTCCTTTGGCTCTTACTAACTACACCACAGCAGCACCAACCGGAGGCTGAAAGCAGCCAGAGGCTCTACTGATTAGTTCCAAGAATATGCAGCACAGAGAAGGGCAGAGCTTTTGCAGGAAGACTGCTGTGACTACAAGCACATATGATGTCAGCCAAATGGGGCAAGCTGCAGCATGCTGCACTGGGACACAGCTGAGTCAGAAAAGGCTTTGAAGAAAGAAGCCACACCACTGCAGTAGGAGTGGAATATCTGTGTAAGGATTACCTCACCTGAGGAACAGCTCCCAGTACAAGAAGCTAGTTGCCATAGGCATGAAACAAGAAGCCAAGATTTTAACTGGGGAAAAAAAGGAGGAGTCTTTTTGTATCAAAACCTTTCCACTGCCCAGCATCAGAGTGAGGGAAAACATGGAGATGAACATGAAGTCACAAATCTGAATTAGAAAGAAGATGGCAAGTAGAAGGAACTTGGAGTTAGAGCTCATTTATTTTAGCTACATTACCTTTAAGCAATAACTGGTAGGTATAATAAAGGAAATTAACTAGGAGCACACAAAACATGATGCAGGCAAAAGGAGGATAAAAAACCTGAAGACATGGTGAGGAGAAAAAGCTGAAATCCCAGGACAGATAAGTAAGAAATGCCCCTAAAATACAATAAGGAAATTGCACAATGAAAAGCTACTGAAAAGAAATAAATCAGGAGAATAATACTGGACAATCTTGGAAACAGATAATTTAGAACACAACAGTGTCAACCTAAACTCTTTTAGAACAATTTAAAAGTCTCAGGAAACCCTATCTGAAGCGGCTTAAGTAAGTTCAAATTTAAGATGAATTTTGAATGGACACATAAAGATCTAAAAAACATCGCTGGCTGAAAGAAAAATCAATCAAAAAATTAAGTGACATCCCTGCACTTATGTGGCCCACAGATCTCCTTTCCTTCTCCCCACCCCACAAAGGACCTATGCTACAGCTGTAGCTGACTGAGATACACGTTGCTTAGACTGTAATTACTAGTTTTCAGCTCTACTTCACAGAATGCTTCTAGTTCCAAGAAATGCACAAATTACAGCAAATTCCAGTCTATGAACATAAACTCCAGGATATAAATACTACAAAAACGCTTTGACAGTCTGATTAAACCTTCATATTAAAGTGGCACATCTTAGCTATGCGATGCGATTTTTGAGTAGAATTAAGAATATCCAAGAGGTTGCAAAGTGCAATCTGGAACACAACTATCTTTCTGTGCCCAACAATTAAAGATAGTTAGTTGTGCCCTGGCTAGTTGCTGGAAATTACTGGCATTATTCATCTCCTCATCCAAAAAAACATGTCAGTGTGTGAAAGGGATGTTGTAAAATGGGAAATGGGCCATCAATAACACCATCATGTAGCTTCCCTAGAACTATCACAGAAATTGTACAACTGTCCACTATTTGAGAAGCTTTTCATAAGAAATTTGTGACAGCATATGTGCTCAAAAATAGCATTGTTGATACTTCAATGAAGAGAAAAAAGTTGAGAAGTTGTGTCCTACTAAATGTGTTCCAAAATAAAATTCTGCTTAACGACTTTGCTTGAGACCTCTACTAACACCTACAGGTAGTAGAAATGTGAATCATGCCTAAACAAGACATGATTATGTAGTAAATTTCAGGAATATCACTAAGATAGTAAAGGAAACTCGTATCAAAGCTTTCATTATATCTAAATATCAAGCATGTTTAAAAGCTATAACTATCATAAAAGAAATCAGAAATGGAAATAGTTCTTCCTCAGGATTCTTCCTCCAGTCTTCAAATATCTGTTTCACAAGAAACATGGATATCTCAAAGACAATAATCAAACTGAGTATTATTTAATGTTACCAGTTGTTTTTCTTGATAAAACTGGCAACTTCTGTAATCCTTGGTTTTCCTACATGATTCTTTTCATATTATCTTCCTAGTTTGTGAAGACATTATCTGAATTTGGTTAAACCCCAACAACTTTAAATCAAACTGACATTTTATCTGCCACAAAATGAAAAGCATCAATTTCTCTTTTACTTATACCACGGAACAGAAATTGATCAGAACCTGTCCAACTTCCAAGGGGCCTAAACCACACTAATCCAATTAAACGTAGCGGTTGAACAGCACATGCTGCAATGTAATTTCAGCAATAGGATTTCATTCAGGTGGAGCTCTATCCTAAAATAGTCATGCTATACTTTACCAGCTCACTATGGCAAACCAGGACTCCAAAACAATGTTAGCGCTCAAGGGACATCAAGCAATATGAGATGGAAGACAATCATTACAGATGACAATCATGTATCTCAAACTGGTGCTTAGCCAACTAATGATAATGGATGGCTAGAACGGAAACTTACACTATTATAAACAGGTGCAAATTAGAAATAGCTGCTGAATGAGAGTGAGTATAATAGTAAAAGTATGTGCCATACATTTTAACTAGTCAAGATACACAACCAATCTGAGATTTTAAAAAACACTGAAACTATTACTTTGAACTATTTAGTACAAAAAACCCATCAATAATTTCATTTGAAATACGCAATAACTGCCTTTTGTTTATAAATGAGGTCAGTCAACTGTCAGCTATTTTAACTCTACCAAGGAGACTTTATGCTGACCTGAAAACATGGGGGAGTGCTATAGTTTTTATAGCACTGTCATTTAAAGAGGACACAACTGTTCTGAAGTTTCCTGAGCAATTACATGTACAAAATAGATTCACAGCAAGTTCTATACTCTCTTATGCACATGCTGCAAGCAAATTTTGACGAAAAGCACCACATGTTTTGCTCACATTTAAAACAAAACTCCTCAGAAGCTTAGGTGAGTGACCATGTAACAAGTTACCACAAAGGAAGTTACAGTAGATTCACAGCACATTAACTAATCTACAGTAATTGCCCACGTGTGCACACTTATCCTGCAATAAACTCAAGACAGGTCTCTTTTTAAAAGCAGCATAGCAAGCCACCCAGCACACTGTTACCCAGATGTCTCCAACGTGCTGCACATCCACACCCAACCTTACCCAGCAAGTCAGACAAGGAGGTGCATACCACTTCTCTGAAGATTTCTCTACTCTGATCCCTCCTTCTGCCCTTTTGTCTTTTCAATTAATTAGTAAGAAGAGACCCATTCAGATTGAAATTTGGAAAAAATTAAATTTGATCCAATCTGGTTCAAGAACAGCTAAATAGGAACACCCATAGAATAGATTATGGAAGTTGCTGATAACTTGAGAAAATAATCAGCAGGTCTAAAGCAAAGTCTCCATGGGTCTGTGTAGAGCTCAGTACAGAGTGCAAGTACAGATGTGCCCATCTGCAACCTTCAGTACCTTATCAGGAAGAAAGTTTCAGCACATTAAACAGTATTCAGAAGCATATGGACAAGAAACTCAATCTAAACTCACTGAAATATTTTTAATAATTTACCACAGACATTACACATTGAAGATTCTCATGCTAAAGTGTTTAAAACTTAAAGCATATCTGGACATAAGTAACCACAGAGAAGAAAAACAATCAAGCAAAAATATAAACAGCCCCAAAATTCACTAATATTGTAATGCTGTTTTAATAGCTAATGCTGCTATTAAAACAGTAGTCCCAAAGTTCCTTTGCTTGTTTGATAGTTGTACCTTCTCCTTTACTTCTTCACTTTACACTTGTCTTCTGTATACTTATCTAAATGCATTTAAAGAATTAAAAGCTAAAAACGAGCTTATCAGCTCTACAATGTAAAGAAACATGTGACATTCCAGCATCCACTTCAATCACAGTATCATGTGTTCTACAGTTAAGAAAACTATTTCTTCTGCCATGACAAGGCTGCAGACAATTTCATAATGGGGTATGAAAATGTCTGTATTATACAAAACAGAAAAGAACAGCGATAACCAGCACTCTCTACCACCTATTATTGCCCACAGCAAGGCCATTCTGAAATCAAAAGTAAAGACAAATCTAAACTTCTCTATGTAGACAAGCAAAACAGGCAAGATGAATCAATTTTTTATGAACAAACAATGATTTAAATTTAGTTTGTTTCCACAAGAGGTTTCCTCAGCTGCTAAGAGGTCTTTGATTTTTACAGTGTATAATCTCATATTTTAAACAGGATTTTTGGGTTAAGCAGTAGTGATCCAAATCCATTTGAACCTCAAAGAGTTCGTATGAGGCTCAAATTTCATCGAGTACATTCACCCTTTCAGCTGATTCAATTACTTTATGAGTGACCTTGCATAACCAAGACTTTAGGAGCAGGATCATTATGAAACAGTTTAAGGGAATTCCACTTACATCAACCCCTCCTATCTTCACAGGCTTGTTTCTTTTTGTTTGCTCCACTAGCCCTCTGCAAACTTCAAACTTCATTAAGGGCAATAACCTCCATTAATCAAATGCATAAATACAAAGTCATCTTACCTTCATAAGAAAATAAAAGGGGTTGGACTATTTAGTGTCTCAACAGTTGAATTAGAAGGTGTTTAGAAATTCCAGGAGCTTGATTTCCATTCTTATTAAGCACTTTGGAAAAAAAATAATCAATCTTGCCAAACTACGTTTATCATTAACTGCATGTTAAACTACAGCAGGAAAACACAAATTTTTTTAACTACACATCCATATTTTGTGATATATATGACAGTAAGTAAATTTTTACAATTGCTCTTTCTTCGTTTCATGCATTTGTGTCTCAGTCAGTGTCCCATATCTGAGACTGAAAACTGCTTGCTAAAACATTTTAGCATTACAGTTGCCAAAATATTAGTAAAGGAATGAAGATGTGCAAAAGACTGCCTCTAAGTTTTGTTGTCTTTTGAGGACTAGAACTTGCACAGAAACATGACGGTGCCACAATAACTGGCAGCCAAACACCTGACAACAGCAAGGGCAGTGTGCTCAGCCAACCATGAGGCTGCCCTGTGAGTGCCCAGAACTTCGTCAACAAAAACACACAGCACTTATGCCCCCACCATCACCATACACTCTGTCAGGACATTAAGTTTCACTTAGGAGACGCATTATGTTGCCCATGATTTAGGATGAATATATAAAACAGTAGCATCTCTTGTCACTAGAATTCATGACATTCACAAATTTGGCCATCCCAGTCCAAACGTGCTGTGCAAATTTACCATATTCTATTTCCATCAAAGGCTGTAAGCCAGTAGATTACAAGGCATACACTGAGAAATAAGAGTGGCTGCCTTGCACAGACTCATCTTCTGGGAGATGATGCCTTGTGTTAATTTAGTGTTGGATGAGAATAAACTTATGCTCTCATACTTCTCCAGTGGATCAGGCTGAATGTCAGGCAAATGACTTCTCCAAGGAAGTGCACACACTGTCTCCTCCCTGAGCAACCAAACGTTGGTCATGCATGGAATCATTCCAGCATTTTTAAAGGCGTTTCTAACTCTGAAAGACATTTTTGTTTGTTTTGTAAATTTGTCTGCATGGTTGCTTCCAAAGACCTTTGTAGACAGACCTATAATCACTTCTGCCGCAAGTCAGTTTGCCTGTGTTACACTTTTTGTCCCTGTACATGCTTCCCTTGCATTTCTCTGTTGACACGCTGTTGACACGGTGCTCCTCCCCACTATTTCTCCTGCAGCTCTAAGGCTGCTCCTCAACAACTGTCATAGGACACTTCAAAATGACAGCTGGAGACAGCGTCATGTTTGGAGAGACCACGTCTTCTTGATTCTCAGTGGAAGCTCATCCAAGTGTAATAATGACAAGGCAAACAGCCACCTGCAGCTGTTTCTGCTGGAGCAGCAGGGTAAGCAGTCCTTTTAGAACGAGGAACCACCTAAGAGAAACCGTGATCCTACATCATTAGCAATAAATTAGAACACTTAAGGGCAATACGTTTATGAGATGAAAAAGTGTTGCATTTGCTGTCTTTACAACTGAAAGAAATCGAAGAATAAAACATGCCTGATGCGCGTCTGAAGTCTAACAGGACCTGTGGGCTAATTCTGAACTACCCCAGAAATTTCACACAAGTTGCTCAACGCCTCCCCATCTCCTGCACTCGCGGCAACACTGACGGCTGATTTTGCGGCAGCACTGGAGCCCGCTCGGTGTCCGAGTGCCCCGCTGTAACGCTCCCACCGCGGCCGAACAGCAGCGCAGGCCCGCGGGCCTCCAGGGATCTCCAATGTCGTGTGCAGAAAGCGAAACACCCTTCGCCGGCAGGCTCGCAGAGCTCATTAAGCCCTTCACCCAGCCCAGAGGGCGAGGCTGCCTCCGCACACAAAGCCCCGAGACCCCCTCCGACAACAGGCACGCGCCAGGAAACAGCCCCTTCCCCCAGGCACGGCGGGGGAAGGGGGACGCGGAGCCCTGCCCGCCTCCGCCCCATCCCCACCCCGGCCGCCTCCTCACCAGCCGGTCTCGTCCTCATCGCCGCCGGCCAGCCGCTCCAGCTCCTCCGGCCTGAGCACCGCCGCGTCGTCCAGGAGGCCACTGCCACCGCTGCCCCAATCGCCGCCGCCGGGCTCCTCGA
>VZTE01003533.1:948794-968731 GCA_013397775.1 Eulacestoma nigropectus
GGAGCGAACACCGGGCGGCGGCCCTGGGGCTGAGGCAGCGGCCGTCGAGCGACGGGGAGGCGGCGGGGGGCGGCGAGGAGGGCCCGGCGCTCGGCAGGCGCTTGGGGCTGGCGGGGGCGGCGGGCAGGGCGCCGTGGCGGTTGCGGAGCTGCTCGTTCTGCTTCTCTAGCTTCTTCACCAGCTCCTGAAGCTTCCGCACCTCCGCGTCCGCATTCACGCCCGAGCCGACGTCCTCCATGGCGGCCGCCGGCAGAGCGGCGGCTGCGCGAGGAGAGGCGGCCGTGCCGCCCCGTCTACGCGGCCGGGCGGCCGGCGGCGGGGCAGGGCCGGGGCGGGGCGCAGGACGCACATCCGCCGCCGCCGCCGCCGCCGCCATGTCACCGCCCCCCGGCTCGGCCGCCGGAACCGCCGCCCCTCGCGCCGCTTCCCCCGGGTGGCACTGCGCGGCACGGAACGGCACGGAATGGCTCGGTACGGCGTGGCACGGCACGGAATGGCGTGCGATGGCATAGCATGGCAGCTCGCGGCCCCGGCAGCGAGGCCGTGACTCAGCTTCGCTTGGCGCCGTCCGAGGGGCCCTTGCGGCAGCCTCGCTCCTGACGGAGCAGCCTGGCCTGGCCTGACCTCACCTCCCGCATCTTGGAGACCAGACAGGAGCTGTAAGGAAAGCCCCGGAATACCTTCCAGAAATGTTCAAAACCTCTAAAGAACACAAGGTGTGCCCCTGCTCCAAGGCCTAGGCGATAGTGTTGGGCCTACTGTGTATGACAGATGTGTGAACTGAGCATCCTTTAAGTGTTTTGTATAAATATATGCATATTCATTTAAAGATGTGGTGATTTTGCCATCTTTAGTAAAACTTAACACCTTTAGGTTTAAGGAATTAGTGGGACTTGGGGATTTGTCTCAGAATCATGGAATGGGTAAGGTTGGAAAGGACCACAGTCGTTGATCTGATCCAACCTCCCTGCTCAAGCAGGGTCATCCTAGAGCACAGGGCACAGGATTGTGTTCACTGGGCAATGTGTTCCAGTAAAGAAGTCCTTCTTCATATTCAGGTGGAACTTCTGTGTGTTATTTTCTGCCCATTCCCTCTTGTCCTATTTCTTGGGATGTTTTGTGTCTTGTGACAAATTGTCTCCAAATTTCATTGGCTGGCATTGTGGGGATGCTCTGCGTCCCCCTTTCCTGTGCCACTGAGAGACAGTGTCCTTAGTGCCATCCTTTCACAATTTTTTCCTCTTCCGAAGTTCCATCTACTCAACAGCTTCCCATTGGAGCCTGCTTTTGCTGGGGAGCGGAAGAACACCAGTAAGTGGGCCAGAGGATGGCTGGAGTCTGCAGGGGATGACACTGCAGTGAATAGTTTTTACTGTGCTCAGGAAGGGAAGAAGGAGAATGGGACAGGGGTGCTCAGACCTGCGGGATGTGCTGAGAAGGTGCAAAGTTTAGGGGCAGTAAATGCCACACATTCTGGGTTGTGTTAGGTATGGTGCATGGACTGCTGGTGTGTTGAGACTGCCAGACATGAGTTTACAGCATCCTTACCAGACTGGGTCACTTCCTTGCCTTATGCAACACTCTCTCCTTATACATTCAAAGATTACATTCTCCATATGTACAGCATTATTTGAAGATTTATGCTGCTGTGGTTTTCCACTGTTACTGTTAGCTTCTCACCAGAATCCAGGCCTTTGAGCCATAAATGTAATTTATGTCATTGTTTTCCCAAAACAATTACCACCTTAAGTGTTTAACTGGATTAAAATACTTCAGGGCTGGTATCTTTTAACAAAGCAGTTTAAATTACTCTTATGATAATGTCTTCATTATCTGCAAGTGAAACAAACTTTTTAGCAGCAGGGGACTCTGCCACAGATTTTGTATCATTCTCACAGCTATAAAACTACGAAACAGTTTTGGCCCATGAGCTGAGACGTTTGGCACTGCTCAGTGAGACCACATTAATGACCATCATAGCTCCTTGGAGACTGGTCTGTAAACCAGTTTGTAAATCCAGCTCATTCTTATGTCTGTATGATATGGTACAAAGTCAAGTGCCTTTAAGGGAATCCAGATGTATTCTGTGATAACAGTTACTTTATCAACAGAATTTACAGTCCTCCAAAAGGCAAGGAAAACTATTATATAAAGGTTTTTGACAATAAAGATCTTCCATGACACTGACACTTTCAGTGACACTGCTGACAATATATTGGTTGGTGGGTCTTAACCTATGCAGGGAAATTTATTCCAAATTAGAACATTTTTAGCAGGACCACAAAATATAACTTCCTTATTCTTCTTTAACTATCCTCAGACTAAATGTCAGTGGCACGAGAAACCCTCAGTCACTTGAATTAATCATACTTAGTAGCAATAGGAGGAGTTTAATCCTTGCTATGCTGCAACTACTGGGATCAGGATGGGACTGGTGGGTGGAACTGGGAGTGTGACAGTTTGAAGTGGGGCTGTGGCAAAGGGCTCTGCCAGGAGATATATACAGACAGTGCAGAGAAGGACCAGGACCAGGCTCCTGGGAGCTGCTGCCAAAGCTGTAGCTGCTCCTGGTGGTTCTGTCATGTTTAGAGGCCTCCTCTGTTATGTAATGGGGCAGCTCTGAGAGCTCTTTAGTGGCCAGTGCATTGCTTACATCCTTCCTCTCCTCTACTTCCTCTTCCTTTTCCCTTCCTCTTCCCCCAGTTCATTTTATGGTCTGTCTGTTCCCCAGATTTCCTACTCCAGCTTTCTGTCCCCTGCTGACACCATTACTTTGCTACCAGCAGCTGTAGCAATTTTTTCTCCCCACAAGATACACTCCTTGCAGGTGTCTGTGGACAAAGGCGGAGGAAAGTGAGAAAAAAGTTTCAGAAAAAAGTTTTGGAACTGCTGAATCATCTGCTATTTTTACAAAGACTAAGGGCACTAGAGATGAACAAACTGAGTCACTGCTTAATAGTCACCATAGTCTGTGCTTTGAATAGCAAGAACCATGATTCTGCTTTCTCATTCATTCTTGTGCTGTGAGTGCCCTTCTCATGTGCTGGGAATTGAAGAGCAGCAAGGCTTGGAACATAAGCTTCCTATGAAATATCAGACCAATAATAGGCTTCCATGACCTTGGTCATCAGATTCCAAGCTTGCACTGGCCAGATGTGAGACCACACCAAAGCAGAGGTCCCTGGGTGATTATAAACAAATAGTATTAATTGATAGTAATGCCACAAAAATGAAACCTTTCCACTGCATCACAAGAGCAAGAGAAATTCCTCTGCATGTGAAATTAGTTCTCTTGCAGAGCTTTTATGAACAGCTGTGATTGTACCCACACTGTCTCTTCCCTTTCCTCAGAGAGGGAGGTGAAAAACAGCCTTTCCTCAGCACTGTTTTCCAGATCTCAGGACATGCATGGGTGCTTCTCTTGTCTGACTTGGGGCAGGCTCTAAACTCATGAGATGAGAGGAAATGAGGAGCACTCTCTCCAAAGGAAAGGAAGACTGAGCAAGGCTCTCATGTCACTCAAATAATTTCAACACACATCCTTCTGACAAGTGGTTCCTAGAAAAAGGCCACCAGGAGCCTTGTTTTGCTGACCTTTGAGCTCTCTAGCATGGACAGCCCTATGGTTAGTTTCTCACAGCTGTGATTTGCATTGTTGTCTTTACATCTGTCAAAACTGTTAGAATCTGTCGCTGTAGAGCCAGGAACTGAGAGATGCAGCAACATCAAATCCAGCAAAAGAATGAATTATTTATTAATTTTACAATCATTTTTATAAAGTCTAGTTCCATAAAGCGATTGGACAATGTTCACACACCTCCTAGGGTGATTGGTTCAGGTTCTATCACATCCACAGTAAAACATTTCTCAGTGTACCATAAACAGAACTTAGCAAAACACCAGATGTGAATATCGTCTGGATAAACTATCTTACTGTTTTCATATCCTGCGTGAGAAAGGAAAGGTTCTCAAAGAATTAATGCAAGAAGCTGGAAAATTCATCTGCTAGCAGCATTTCGGTATCCACAAGAATCTGACTTTGAAACCTTGATTTCACTTGTCACCTGGGAGGACAATCCCTCAGGGGGAATAGTAGATGAAGATGGGCAGATGCGTGGTGGGAAGTTAACGTTTGTTGCAGATATTTAACTTGATGCCTGGATAACCGGACTGGTTTTTAAGCAGCTCTGTTTATTCTCCTGCAGAAGGGTTGTTGCCTGCCAGACTTCTCAAAGGAGGTGTTCAACAGGCCCACACGTTTGTGTTAGGCAGTGTTTAGCTAAACCTTTGACAAAATATAAAGTATTGTTTATCATTACAATATATAGTGTGTGCAGACATTGAATACAGTCTACTAGTTGGTTCTACTAAAAGAACCAACATTGTAACTTCAGTTATTTATAAAAGGTATTGTTGCTGTCCGTAGCGAGAGCGGCGAAGAATGGCACGATCAAAGTTCAGGAAAAAGTAGAATATTTAATTAATTATAAGTCGGTTTATATAACCTTGGTTCGCAAGAGTAGCATAGTTCTATTGGTCCCTTGGTCAACCACCTCCTAGAATGATTGGTGGAGGCTAAACTACACCCATTTCAAAATATTTTCCTCAGTGTACCATAACAACACTAACTGAACAACAGCAGGTGCAAAGATAAAGAATTAGTTTACAAAACCGTCTTCACTGTTTTTGTCTAGTCTGCGTGAGAAAGCAATGCTCTCACAGAACACTGAGAAAAGGCTGAAGAATTTCTCTGCTTCTAACTTTTCAGCATCCATAAGGTATCTCTTAGTATATTGGGCTCATCAGTGGTGAGACAACATGTTTAGCCCTTTAGATTGGACCTTGGAAACTCAAAAATGCACTCAGTGTCTCTGCACACATCTTCAGTACCTGTCCCCTAAAAACTGTAAACAGCAGTGAGGTGTGCATAAATACACTTAAAAAGTCTTTATAAATAATTTTAAAAAGATATTTTCTGATGACAGTGTCATGGATGAGAGACCCACGATCAGTCCATCAGTCTCCTTATCAAGTTACAAGCCTGCCTGAAGGGCAGGCAAAATTCCAGCTAGGTTCTGCTGTTGAAAATACATCTATCTTTGGTATCATCAAGTAGAAGATGTAGCTCTTTGGCATGAATTTATGTGCCTGTTCTTTATCTGCACAGAAAAAAAAGATGTTAGCATTTTGACCACAACCATCTTTAAACATGTATTTTGTGCTCTGGAGCCAGAGCAATTCTAGAACACTGGACAATCAGATTCCTGATGAGTCTGATATTCATGGTATATACCATGTGGCTAGAAAATGTATGAACAGTATGTACTTTTTAGTTTTTTATAATTAGTTTACTGATGATCCTTTTCAAGTATTAGCATCACAGTTGAGCATTGGAATAAATATTTCATTTCACAGAATTGCAGAGTGGCTGAGGGTGGAAGGCACTTGGAGGTCATCTGGTTCAAGCCCCCTGCTCAAGCAAAGCCACCTGTCCAACTGTGTCCAGATGGCTTTTGACTATCTCCAAGCATGGAGACTCCACAATCTTGCTGGGCATCCTGTGACAGTGCACAGTCACCCTCAGAGTAAAAAAAAAATTGTTTCCTGATGTTCAGGTGGAGCCTCCTGTATTTCAGTTTGTGCCCACTGCCTCTGGTCCTGTCACTGGAAACAGGCTGGCTCTCTCCTCCTGGCACACGCCCTTCAGGCATTTATATACACTGGTAAGATCCACCTCTTCCCTACTTACCAGGCTCTCAGCCTTTACTGGTAAGAGAAAGGCTCCAGTCCCTTCATTTTTGTTGCCTTTTACTGGGCTCTCTCTGTAATGTCTAGTCCTCCCTTGTACTGGGGAGCCCAGAACTGGGCACAGGACTCCGGATGTGGCCTCCTGAGTAAGAGGGAATAATCATCACTCAGCTTGCTGGCAATACTTTGTCTGAAACAGACTGAGATACCACTCGCCTTTTCACAGCAAGGACTTTTTCCTGGCTCATCTCTGACTTGGTGTCCACCAGGACCCCCAGTCCTTTTTCTGCCAAGCTGTTCTCCAGCTGGGTGGCCCTCAGTGGATACTGGTGCAGAGGATTGTTCCTCCCCAGCTGCAGGACTTTGCACTTCTCCTGGATGAAGCTCATGAAGTTCTCCAGCCAGTTGAGGACCCTCTGGATGGCAGCATGACCCTCTGGTGTATCAGCTGCTCCTCCCAGGGTGGTGTCATCAGCAGACTTGCTGAGAGTACACTCAGCCCCATCATCCAGGTCATTAGTGAAGACATTGAACAGGACTGGACCCAGCTCTGATCTGTGGGGTACTAGGCACTGACCTCCAGTTAGACTCTGTCCTCCTTTTGGGCCTGGATCACTGCAGACACCTGTTATGCCTTGGTCTGCTTGGTGAATTTAGGGGAAAGTTGTTTGATTCACTCTGGGCAATGCGTGGTAGAAACAACAAATATCAGCAAGTTGAACAACAAAAAACTTTTATTTACAAACTTTAGAACATTAAGGTAGAGTAAGGTACTTGGCAAATGTTAAAACAACATCCAGACAAAATAAGGCACTTCAAAAACTTTAACTAAGCAAAGTTAAACTTAGCCAAATTTAACTTACTCAGACACAACAAGGGACTTTCTAAGCAATTGACTGGAATTTTTTAGTCTGGCTTACAATATATTTTTGAGAAGAAGTTAGAAGAAGAAAGAAAGAAAAGTAAAAGGGAAGGGAAGTTCAGGGAAGTTCAGGGAAGGGAAGGGAAGAAGGAAAATAAAAAAAGAAAAGCAAAGGAAAGAAAAGCAAAGAAAATGAAAGAAAAGAAAAGAGAAAAAAAGAAAAAAAGAGAAAAAAGGAAAAGAAAAAAGAAAAGAAAAGAAAAAAGAGAAAAGAAGAAAGAAGAAAAGAAGAAGAGAAGAAAAGAAAAGAGAGGAAAAGAGAAGAAAAGAAAAGGAAAAAAGAAAAGAAAAGAAAAGAAAAGAAAAGAAAAGAAAAGAAAAGAAAAGAAAAGAAAAAAGAAAAGAAAAGAAAAGAAAAGAAAAGAAAAGAAAAGAAAAGAAAAGAAAAGAAAAGAAAAGAAAAGAAAAGAAAAAGGGAAGAGAAAAGCTAATTCAGTTTTGTCACGGAGTTAGCTACCAGTATTTCATGTTTATCAGTCACTTGGAAATAACTTAGTCGCTCTTTAGAAAACTGCTGAGCTCAACAAACTTAAAATGCTGTGGTGACATTGAAGTGTCTCAAACCATTGGGAAAGGATTTTCTGTTGTCAGGAAGATTCATGATTTATGTTCGTTTGAGAGTGCAGTGATTTTAATCACTTGGGTAACATTGATTGAAACCTTACATGTCTTCACCCATATGAAGCAATCTTCTGTTCTGTCATTCAAAAGAAAGTTCCTAAATTTGCTGAGAACTCTCCCAACATGGCTTTATTAACAAGGCAATGCTGGAAGGAAAAACTTCATTGCACTTAAGAAGTTTTTAAAACTGTTTTCCCTCTGCACTTTTTTTAGCAGGAAAAAGCACCAACTCTTCAGAATCCAAAGTAATTGGAAAGTCAGCAACTTTCAAATGTATTGAAGGTTTGAAATGCGTACTGGAAAAGCTAGTATGTTTTAAATGTCTTTTTGCTTAGATTTGCAGAAAATTTGTTATTGACTAGGAGAGAGAGGCTATACAGATTGCTTAGACAAAAATTAAATTAGGTTTATGCTCAATTGATTTATTAATGGCTTGTATTTAACAAGGCTGTGCTTCTCTCTGAAGACAGTATGCTAATACTGACAAAAGTAATTAAGATTTGCAATCAAGAGAAGAAGATGTGTGACCATGAGTAACCAAAATACTGTATGCAAACAAAAGAATTACCAAAGAAGCCTGAGATATTACCTTGGTACTTGGGTCTGGAGAGAAAACGAGAATATGTTATTTGAGAAGTGGCATATCACTGTATTATTAAAAACTACAACGTAATGCAAGTTTTGCTCTTTTTTTTCTCTTCCCTGTTCTCTTTTGAGAAGGCGTTTGGCTATTTTGCACAGTATCGAAGGTATCCATCGCCATCTAGTGACACCACGTTGTGCCTGAGTCGGAATCGAGCACGTAAGCAGAGCGTTCCCAGGGAGAAGATGGTGCACAGGACTCTTGCCACCCTCTTTCAGAGGACTTGAGGTCAAGAGACGTCGGTCACGGCTTTGGCGGCTCAGGGCTCACTCCTGAGGACGTGTCTCAGAGAGGGTACAGATATTTGTGTGGAGCGTTTCTAGTGGGACAGCTCTTGCCATGCCTGTGCAGTGGGGAGGTAGCACAGGTATGTGTGTGCTCTGGCCTCTGCACTGACATTTTCCTGCCCACATTTTGGGAGCACTTGGAGAGGACCCCCTGCACATCCCACAGTGGAAGAAGTTCCCTGTATTTGGAGGATGCCATGTAGTAAATCCTACGGTGTAACCAGTCCCAACACTTACTGATCTTCTTTTCTTCAAGACCAGTATTATTTATCACAGTGTCATGATTTTTTCCTTTTGGATTCTTGTATGGTAATTCTTTAATACATCAAATGAGGGCTGATTTTACCCAACAGTGGTAAAATGACAAGTAATTCATAGGATTGAGTAAAACATTCCCTCTGTAGTCTCCTGCTCCTCAAATAAACCAGCTAACCTCAGGGAGGAGCCAAGTTAGCCACTGTGTCCTCTGTCAGCAAGGACAAGCAAAAGGAAAGGCCCTGCAGGGAAACTAAAAGAAAATGAAAATTCGTTTGTCTCCCGGAGCATGTTTCTCAGGGCCTAATTAAGTGCATACATTTTGCTGAAGTCCACAAGAAGAACCACCATTAGATTTCCCACTGCAAGAATATCAGAGGGTTTGTGAATGAGAGGCAAATTGGGAAAATATTGTTTAGAAATCACAGTGGAATACAAGAGCAGGCTGTGCAGGAAGGCTGGGCAGGAGACCCCCTGGAAGGGCTTGCAGGCAAATGGCCCTCTCATAGTGGCTGTCAGCAAAGTCAAAGGAAAATACTCTGATCTTGATATGACAAGTCACTCAGTAGAAGTCAGTAGGCTTGATACAGAGATTCATCTGCCCAGTTGCAGGTGGATCTTGATAAACAATTTGATGTAAAAAAATCAGGACAAATGTATTCCTTTATTTCCCTATTGAATTATTTGCTTCCCTTCTAATACTATCACAACATTCACCAAGCAGACTGGGATTTTTTATTTTTCAGTAATGACTGCAACAGCAAGATCATCCTTCAAAGTATCTTACCACTAATCTTATTTATTTTCATGTGGTTTTGCTTTATTTTACAGACATTTTAGAGACTATTAAACATTAGAAAAACCAACCTGATAAAATGGTCTGTGTCCTTATTCATACTCCTGCTTTGTATTTCCTCTGTTTCTGTTATTATCCCCTTTAGATTTTAAGATCTTTGTTTGGAGCTGTCATCCAACTTTTGTTTTTTAAGTGCTTCGTTTGTCACTAGTACACCTAATAGAACTACTTAAAGGGAAGTCAAGCTCTGCAGAATATAACTAGCTGAAATATTAATTTAAAAATATTGGTGTAACTCAGTTGATTTGAAGTATGAGCACATAATGAGCCAGAATGGCTTAGTCAGATAACCGTGGAAGGCAACTGGAGTTTCTTGAAAAACTTCAGCATCTAAATACATCTAAATACATCTTCAGCATGTATCTCAAAGTGAAAAATTATGGAAATAGCTCCATTTGCAATTAACTGAGAAACCCTGAACTTTATAAAGTAAAGAGTGAGTCTGCAAGGAACAGAAAATGAGAAAATATCTTGCCAGACAAAAGGCATGTGAAAATGTCAAAAGTCAAGCTTAGGAAGAGGCTGCAAAAGAAATTTAAGCAAATAGTGAAAGGTACCTTGGCCATATAAACAACAAAAAAGGAGTGGATGACTTATAAATCATGGATGTGGTTGCAATTAAAGGTAATCAAGGTCCCACCCCAAACTACCTGATTATTTGGCTCAGCATGAGTAATGATAATGTCGCAGTACACAGAGGTAAACCCGAAGATGTTCATGAGAATGGGTGTGGAAAGAGAAATTGTTGTGTGCAAGGTGAAACTGAAGGGCAAAGAGCTCACCTGTCAAGGAGGCCCAGTAGCAGAGATAATAAATCCAGTAGTGAGGTTTTTACTAAAACAGACAACAATACCGTATGATTAAAAGAATAAAAAAATGAAGTAGCAGTATTTAGGAAAAAAGTGATGCACAAAAGTGCATTATGATGATTTCAGTTGTCTACAAGGACTCAACATTTTGTGCAAGAAACAGATATGAAAGTAGATAAAAATTGGAGACATAGTTACCAAAGATAGATTGTGACAAATCAACTTGGTATTTTTCTTTGCTAAAATACACAATGTTTTTAGAAAATTAAATTGCAATAAAGCAAATCCATATAGATTTCAGTAAAGTGACTGACATGGTGTTATATGGAAATCAGTGTGACGATGCAGGAAAATCAGAGGAAAGAAACCAACCAAAGAGCAACAGCAATTACTGTACCTAGAGGAAACTGCTCTGGCTAAAGGGGATGATTTGTGTAACTGGATTAGGGACTGACTGCATTTATCATTTCTGTTAATGGTTATGTCCAAAGAAAAGAAATATTTAATGAAATACACTTGTGACCGAAAGAAAATATCTGGACTGAACTGCCATAAAACAAAGTCTCAATTAACACAAGTCTAAGGCAACAAAGGCAAGGAACTTAAAAGACGGGGAGGAATTTCCTCAGTAACTACAGGTTCATCAGCTGCTGAATAAAAATGAAGAGAAAACCCTGGCTGGAAATATTTATGCAACTGTTTAAGCTGAGACCTTATGGAGAGTACTCAGAACAAGTCTGTCACAGTGAAGAAAGATTAATACACACTCAGAGAAGTATAGGAGAGAGAACCTTAAAATGGCCAAGGAAATAGTGATACCTTCAGTATAGGTCAGGAGATGTCTTGTTCGACTCAATCAGATGAAACCAGAGGTGGTTTCAGAGAGCAACAAGGGTAAACACCGGGGAGGAAGAACTGTGCAAGTCAAAGAACAGTGCCCCACGAACGTGTTTTCCAGCTTCCTCCACATTCAAGTTGCAATTCTACACAGTCTGAACATTCCCAGTGCAAGCAATACATTAAAAAGCAATACATTGATGGTTTACTATAACCAAAAACTGACCATATACTCCCTATTTATTCCTATTGTCAGTGGGAATTAAAAGCTTGTAGCATCAGGATTCCTCAGGTTCCTTTGTAATTCAGGGAAGTTGCAAAATTACAAGATTCAGTGTTGGGTTTTGTTACTGCATGTAATAATTATGTGTATCAGTACACATACCATGTTGCAAGTGTTCACTGACATGTATTTCTGTGTGTATATATATATATATATATATATATATATATATGTATGTATTTGACTTCAATCAAAATTCCAAGCTAAGCTATGGGAATATGACAAGTAAAATAGCAATAGAACTATTCTACCTTGTTGCCAGGTAGAAGATCAAATTTTTAGTACTTTTAAACAATTATATTTCTCTCCCAAAATTAAAAAGGAGAAATAATATCTGAACACGTAGTTACCATCACAGAAAATCTATCTATTGAGGGCTTGACAATAATAAGAACAGCAGAACATGTACATTTTATTAGAAGTTACCTTCTGTATGAATCCTTCTCTGTAAAAATCCCTGGCCCCTTGCAGTGTTGTACTTTGTACACATGCAGTTTAACTGATTTTATCATTTTCAGCTTGATACAATCTTTGGAGTGAGCTATGATCTTCTAAATGCCTTCGTTGCTTGGTGGAAAGGCTGAGTCACTCGTTGTGAGGGATTTATAGAGGATGCAAAATCAAAAGAATATATGGGACAGATTCAGCCCAGGTGTGGCTGAAGTCAGGGGTGCTCTAAATATGAGCCACATTTAGGCTTCCTCCAGGAGAAGGGAACTGTCTTGGGCTGAGGCATCTTGCCCCCATCACAACCAGACCTGCACATTAGGGCATGGTAGAACACGGGTGTCTGGCTCAATAATACACATTTTGCACTTCCTTTATTAACAGGTCTGAACCTGTTCCACTGCTGCACAATTCTTTAAGTACAGAAAGGCCTACATAAAAGCTAAGCTATATTCAGACCTCAGAAGATGTGCCAAAATGACAAAAGTCAACCCTCAGTGGAAAGTTCAGAGGAGAGGGAAAATTCAAAGGCCTCTTATTTTTAACCGAGAATGTAGCAGTTTGTCTCAATTTCCCAACTCAAACAATGTGGCAGGCTGGCAAGAGTGAGATATTTTCTATGGGCTCAGTTCCTGGGATTGTTTGCAAGCCAAATGTGAGGGTAGATAGTAATGCGTCAGCCCACTCGTAGTCATGGCACAGGCATCTCCTATGAGTGACAGGCATTAGTGTATTAGAACAAAGAAACATACGAGGCAAGGGACTTAAAGACTTCTTCCTTTCTCATAAGTATTTTGGCAAGAAAATTCTGAGAAAAACATTAAGGTTTGTCCAAGGAATATAATTATTATTTAAAAAAGAGCTTTTAGTGCTCTTGACAATTGATTTTTAAATTTATTTCCTAAGAATTAAGTGATAGCTAAATAGTTCTCTGAAAATATTGCATTTATGATGAAGTCCAATGAAGCATAGAGGGGTACTGATTTGGGAAGACTAGGGTTATGGTCTGTTCATATTGCCATATTTCTGCAGTTCAGTGATGAACCATATTGCGTTGTTTTAACTTGTCTCTTGTTAGATTTATAACAAACAGTGTGTGTGTGCAAACATGCACGTGTATCTCTGTCTCTATACATGCACATATGTACACACATACACCTATTAAACACCATATTTGCAGACCATGTTGGGCCTGAAAAACTGTTAGAATGTTGGACTGCAGCTTCAAGAGGTTGCAAGGAAACAGCAATGAAATATGAAGTGCAAATTCCCTCTTTATGTCACTTGAGGGTCCCTAACTGTCCCTATACTTCAATATTAAGAGCTTTTAGGAACAATGAAGGCAATTGTTTTCAGCAAGACCATAGCTGTGGACATGACATTGCAAAGGATGCAACATTCATCTCCACTCACCTTTGCTCACAGCAATGCAAATTCACAGGGGTTGAATTAAGAAAAAAAGTTCTATTTTCTGTCCCTACTTTATTTAATTGGTAAATATAACTTGAAAAGTGACCATCAGTTAAATAAAACCTTCTAACATGAAGTTACAAATTCTTTAATAACAAAGCAAAGGTTACTTGGTGCAACTCTTGCGAAAGTTTTTAACATTATTGTCTGTCAATGAAGACTGGAAAAATGGGTTTTAGAGTGAGTGTAGGATGTCAAATTCACTCTAAAATAAGTTCATGTCCGTGATTATCACAGTGGATTTACTCTGAATTGTCATTACTGGGATGCCAGCCTGATAAGGGCATAAATGAAGGTCATGTGGCAAAATGCTTTGACTGAAGGCTGCTGCCATACTACTGATTGCATTTGTTGAAGTGGGCTTATATAGTCAACCAGATGCATGGTATATTTTATTTTGCAATTGTGTTAGGGAATCCTAAATACACTAAAGCTCCATATGCCCTTCTCTGGATTCGCTGTAGGACCTCAGTGTCCTTCTTGTAATGAGGGGCCCGAACTGGACACAAGATTTGAGGTGAAGCCTCACCATTGTTGAGTACAGGGGGACAATCACTGCCCTGGTCCTGCTGGCCACACTATTGCTGACACAGGCCAGGGTGCCATTGACCTTCTCGGCCACCTGGGCACACACTGGCTCACGTTCAGACAGCTGTTGACCAGCACCCTCAGGTCGTTTTCTGCTGGGCACCTTTCCAGCCACTCTGCCCCCAGCCTGTGGCACTGCCTGGGTTGTTGAGACCCAAGTGCTGGACCTGGCACTTGGCCTTGTTGAACCTCACACTACTGGTCTTGGCCCATTGATCCAGCCTGTCCAGATCCCTCTGCAGAGCCTTCCTGCCCTTCAGCAGATCAACTGGCACCTAGCCTGGTGTCATCCACAAATTTACTGAGGGTGCACTTGATCCCTGCATCCAGATCACTGATAAAGATATGGAACAGGACTGGACCCAATAGTGAGCCCTGGGGAACACCACTAAGGACTGGCCTCTAGCTGGATGTGACACCATTCACTCTCTGGGTCCAGCTGTCCATACAGCTTTTGATTCAGCAAAGAGTACACCCATCCAAGCCGTCAGCTGTCTGCTTTTCCTGGAGGATGCCATGGGAGACAGTATCAAAGGTTTTGCTGAAGTCCAGGTAGACTACATCCACAGCCTTTCTCATCCACCAGGTGGGTCACCTGGTCATAAAAGGAGATCAGGTTGGCCAGGCAGGACCTGCCCTTCATATACCTGTGCTGGCTGAGGCTGATCCCCTGGTTGCCCTGTATGTGCCTTGTGACCATACTCAACTCCATAACCCCATCGGGCAAGTACCTTTCCCTAGGGTGGCATTTGTCTGTAATAGACACATTTTACCAGACATAACACAGTTGATAGTACCCTGCACCAATGTCCCAACCTGTTGCTATGTTGATATGATGCTTTTTCTTCTTGACACAATGTATGTCTCCTCAAAACCGTGGTACATCCTCACGTTTACTGCAACAAAACACAACCCAGTGGCTGGCATTGAACTGGCAAGAGTGGGCTGGAAAGTAGGAACAAGTTAAAGGCTGTTAAAAATGTGGCCATCAGAGGCTCTCTAACAATGGCTTAAGGAGACAGGATTTCTTTTTTTTGTTTGTATCTTTTGCTATTCTATTTGACTATCCTGTTCATGTTTGACTATGAAAATGGCTGTGAAATGAAAATGACTATGAAATGAAAATAAAAATTACTATGAAATATGAGTATTTGGCTATGACTATGAAAATGAACAATATTTAAATAGCAAATGGTAAGTGTCCATTGAACTGGCCAAATAGTTCACATTTCTATTTTTTGTTCCGCTACAGAGGCATGTAGTGCTACAGAGGCATGTTAGTGCTACAGGAATGCTCTTTTTTTCTGATCTCCTAAAGTTTCAGATCTCTTAAAATTTGTCCCAAAATATTGGCAATGTTTACATTGTCTTTTTCTTTGAGTTGTCTGTCATGGACTGTACCAAAGAGAAACCCTAATCTGCAAGGATTCAGAAAGATTCTAGAGGAAAGAAGCAATAGTGACAGGGGAGCCTTCCATGGCTTTGGAGAGACCTATGTTTAACCTGATCTGACCATTGTAATGAAAGGATCCATGACTGATGATAGCCCAATTACCCTGTTCTTACCCCATTAATAGGGGCTGGTAAGACTTAGAGTTTTCTCCTCTTCAGTCTCTCTTTTTTCAGTCTTCCAGTGGAGCATACTGTTCCCAGAGGTCACTAAAGTAAAGCCTGTCTTTTAGGGCTTCCTCTGGCCAGCAAACTTTCTAAGAATTTGCTTGCTAGCATTTTGCAATTACAGTAGGTTGTATTACATTAGGTACTGATTACAATAGGTACTTCCGTATTTTAAATATGTGGTCTGTTTTCAGGGCAAAGAGACCACAGGGGTCTCATGCAGTCAAATCCAGTATGTAGCCCACCACTACAGCTATCTACCCCACTCATGTGCTCAAGAACACATTCTTTGTGTCAGTGGAAGGGCAGCCAGACCTGAGTCTGAAAGCAACTTTTCTTCTTGCTATAACCTAATTATAATGAATTCAGAAAAGGTTTTGTTTATTTTTTTTTACAAATAAATGTCCCTTTCTTTAAAATAAGACAACATTGAACATCTTCGTATTCTAGCCCTGTGGAAAGAAAGCTATTTGTTGTTATGGTGGTAGAGGAAATACGGTGTCTGCAAAGAGGAAGCAGAGGGATAGGAATTGTTCAATTGTTTGAATTGCTTAAGGAGTAGAGTAGGTAAAAGTAGATAAAAGTAACATTCAGTAGCAGACAGCAGTTTGCTTGTCCTCAGAGCTAGGAAGGGGATTTCCCAAATATGTGGATGTTATGGAGGTGTCTGCCATGTTTGGTGATAGTGGGCCCAGATCACTTCATGACCACTGGGTCCTCAGAGCATGATGAGATTAAATGATTAAACAAAAAATGTCCCCTCAAACATTAGGCCACATGACATACATCCTTGCAGATCATTTTGTTGATCAGGGAGATGGGACTTGCCAATAAAAAATTACAGTGCCTCTTGTGTTTCTAGTTTTCATTTCTGAACCAGGCTGGGAATCATATATTCCAAAGCACAGCTATACTGGAGATATACTCAGATGCTCACTGAAACATAGCACTTACGAGTTGTGTAGTTGGCACTGGCAAATACATCTGTCCCTGTATAGGAAATGTCTATTCCCTCAAAGACGTGTGGTGCCGCTTTAATATCACAGCTGTGTAGGGACCTTGGTGGAAGATTCAGCTGCTTCTATCGTGCTCCCTACTTTTCATTAATTTCAATCTATTGCATCAGTAAAGGCTTCGGAGGAACAGAGAAGGTGGAAGACTGAGAAGTAGGTCATGGGCTGTGCAAGATAGAGAAAGTGCTAGGACAACCTTGTTGAGTTACTGTGATGGCTTGTGGACAGGCAGTAAATGTTCCTGCAGTAACTCACAGGTCTGTTCTAAAATTACATTTATTTTTTTATATTTGTGAAAGGTAGTATCCATCCAGCCCAGCATCCTGCCTTCTATAGTGAGCACAAATGGATGACCAGGGAAAAACAAGAACAGAGCAAGCCTTTATAACACCTTCATGCATATATTCCTCAAGGTTCTGTCTCAGAAGGTGTCTGTCTTGAAATCCATCTGATCTGCTTAATCTGTAACATCATTTGAAAATCAAAAGATTCCCCACATCTTCCAGCTGCTGCATGGTGAACCATGTCAGGTTTTTAACTTCAATTTATTTCTTACCGGCTTCATGGAGAACCCGTAGGTCTTGAATCAGAAGAGACAGGGAACTGCAGATTCCAATTCACCCTTTCTATTCCATTCAAGATTTCACAGACCTTTATCATACCCCTTTTACACCATCTCTCTTATAAGCTGGAGATGATCTGTTCCACTCATTTGTAGTGATAGGTGCCACAGAAAGTCCCATTAATGTATCAAATGCTTCCTCAGAGTAAGCTTCAAAACAATATGCAGAAAAGAAAGCATAAGGGTTCCTTTGAAATATCTAAAGGAAAAGACTGAAGAATTGATCATTTCATAAACTTTATCCTTCCTGAATGAGGAAACAGACGAGTGGAAAAGGAGGCAGAGGAAACACTGTGATTGTGTAATGAAATATTATATCAGGATGCACCCACTCAATGTCCTTGGTCAAAATCTCCCCAAGACATGCTCAAAGTGTCCACCAGCAACCCATAGCCCACTTTGCAAGCTGGTCTGCCAGAGGGCCCATGGCCTCTCTGCCACCTGGTTTCTCTTCTTCTAACCAAGCTATATTCAAATACTGTCTCTGTGGCTTTCAGTTATTTTCCTGGGTTCTCCATCCACCTTCAAGACAAGAATATTGACTGCAAGAAAGAGTATTTTATGCTAGGTCTCTATTACACTCCACTGTTTAGTTACTTTCAGTGGTACAATGGAATTATCACTCCCAAAATCTCTCAAAACTGGGCCAAAGCTCTGGAGAAAGGAAAACCAGCACATTTGCTGATAGGGAAACCAGATAATGAAGAATGACTCCAATTTTTCTCTCATTCACAGGGTTCCCTCTTAAGAGTGGGAAAAACTCTTGTCTGTTACCTCTGCCCACAGCAAGTAAGGAAAGAGAAGTAAACAAAGAAAATGCTTGGTGACTAAATTGACAGAATCCTCTGAGAAACAAATGGAGAAAGAGGATTTGACAGGCATGAAAAAGAGGAAGAGCCTCTCTGTGATCAAGAGACTGGTAGAGATGCTTCTCTCTGGCCAAAAATATTGCAGGGTGGCTTTTTAAACCCAGGAGCTCACCCAAAAGAACAACACTGGCTTCAAAGAGAGAACAGGCATGAACCATGAGATGATGAAGCATCAATAGGTGAAAAATTGCTGGAAAAGGTGATTTATTAAAGTTGCCATCCAGCTTGTGTATTTCTCTTTCTCTCTTTGGTACTTTACACTACATGTGGGCCTGAAATTTCATAAGCCTCAGTCTCTCCCAAAGTGGAGACTTCCTCCTTGAGAGTTTGCCACAAGAACTCTTCACCACTACTCCTTCCTTTGTAGTAGAGCAAAATCTTCAGGAGCAGTGTCATCCTCTAGTTGCTCTGATCCCACCATCCTGATGATGTCCTTTGCCATTGTGGTAGAAGAACATGGGAAGGGAAGAGAGAGCATTTCTAGAACTGAGAACTGCAAACTCCATGAAGTTTGCAAGCAAATCTGTGATCCACACGTTCACCACAAATGCTCTGTTAGTTGATCCATCAACATTAAAGAAGTTAACCCCTGATCAGGAGTTGTAAAAACAACTTCAGCATGGCAATGGCCACATGCTTTGAACCACAGAGATGTGCCTTGCTGTCCCTTTGCTCCAGCTGCAGCTCTGGAGTAAAGCCTCGGGAGTAAGGCAGCTGCTGCTGGTTAAGTCACAGTGTAGCATAACACATAATCTAGTTCTCTGCTAGACAACACTTCTTTCTAGAGCTCAGAAAGTGCACTGTATGGGGCAAAGCTATTTCAAGTTCCTCCTTTAAGCAACTGTTCAGTTTTATTGCCCTTTCCCTGTGCCACAGCAGCAGCAAAGGGGGTGAGGAAAGCTGTACCTGACATTGCTTGAAAAATGAAGCAATAGTTGCCTGTTATGCAAAAGTGACCACATCAGTGGCAGTGGGTAGGGATGTCTGCATGGATGCTTGAGTGTGTGCTACCACAAATGTGCAGATATGGAGGGAAGGGAGAGTGGTGAGATGGGCTGGTGGTACTGGTCATCATGAAGTGGCTGCATGGAGACTGCCCATATGTTTATAATAGAGAGGCCCCACGCACTAGGCACTCTGCCCTGTGACTCCCAGGTCTCAGCGGTAGTGTGACATGGGAGACATGGCCACAGTGCCAAAATAAGTTGGAGGAAATCCCTCAAGTGAAAACAAAGACTCTGTAAGTCATTTCCTCTGAGCTGAACAGAAAGACATCTGTGTTGATACAGTTATTACACACTAATCACAACAAAACAATTCTCTTGCAAACAGCATAGACCCTGCTTGCTTTCCCCCAGACTGACTGAAATGTGAGAGATGCATTTCCACTGAACTTTACAAGATCTCTTTCTTTCAATGTGGTTTTGCAGTGACAGTTTCTATAGGTCAGACTGGGCTAAGAGAAGGAAAGAAGGTAAAGAGGAGAGCCTGCGCACCATCTCAGTACAGACCCTGAATTCTGAAGTTCAACGCAGGCACCTGAGGGGCGCAACAAACCACTTCAGTTATTCTGGCTGTAGGTCTGGGGTGGCTGTTTGCGACTGTTAGGCATGGATAATTATGAAGGAAGGCACTGTAACCCCAGGGGTCAGTGGGACATGAGCAGATCCACGATGGACATTAAAGAGGAGCAGCCTCGGGATGCACAGTCCACTCGGGATGGGGGAATGCTGTGCCCACCGCCACCCCACGGCCCAGCCCGGAGCCCTGCAAGTATTCACTCTCACCGTGGTTTGGTAGGAGAAATGTTGTAGCCAAAGCACAGCTTTCACACAGTTTAAAACCAGCTGGGACCAAGAGCCTGGATTTTGGGGGAGAGTTTGCAACCGGCTCCGAAGTTACGTAATTTGCCTTTTTCTTGTACTTCACGGACAGGATTCCAGGCAGCTCCCGACGAGTCTTGTGGGTGTGGGACACCTCAGTTCAGCCCGCCCCGGGGCGCGGAGGGTGCGCGTACAGCGCGTCATCCCCGCGCAGCGGCCGCCCCAGC
>VZTE01003533.1:968832-1052207 GCA_013397775.1 Eulacestoma nigropectus
AGGAGGAGGGGGAGGAGGTGCCTTCCCGGGCCGGAGCGAGGCAGTCCGGTGCCTCTCTCTCTCCCTCCTTCCGCATCCCTCCACACCGCCGGCGCCAGGGCTCCTTCCGCGACGGCGGCCGCGACACCCAGGTAAAGCAGAGCCGGGGCTGCCGAGCAGCGGGGCCCTCCCGCTGAGGGAGCCGGGCGGTTCCTTGCGGCCGCCGCCGGCCGGGGCTGCCCCAGCGCAGGCAGCCGGACCCGCGCCCCGCCGCGGGGACTGTCCGGGGGAGCCGGCGCCGGAGCCCCCCTGCAGCCGCCGCCGTTCGCGAGTCCGAGCGTGTGCGGCGCCGCCAGAGCGCAGCGGCTGCTGCCTCGGCGGACAGGTGTCACAGCAGCTGTAAGCGGGAGCGGTGACAAAAGCTGTCTTTTAAACCTTTGCTTAAAATTGCGCTAATCTGTGTGATATAAGGGGTTGTGGCCCAGGCTTCCAAATCCATTTGAAAGGCAACATTGCTGAGTGTTTCCTTGTTTATGTGACTTTTTTCTCTGAGTCTTACATCCATGTAACCACTGTGCTTTGCTAAGACTGTTTCGCCCCGTCTCAGAACAAAAATTGCCTTCTGTGTAAGTTCAGACATCCTAATAATTCCTCCTGCTTTCTGTCCCACATCGGGTTACCCTTTCTTGGCAGTGAATGCTCTTACATAGCCTCGTGTTGGGATACAGCACACCTGCTGCTTGTGCAGTAGGTGATGACACCTGCACGGTACTTTTCCACAGGCTTCCTTTCTGCACCCCTGTAAGTTGGAACAGGTAATTATTTGAGCTCTAAACGGAGCTTTTAGTACAGGCATGGCTATGAGCTCCCTGCTTGAAATTACAGATGCTAATCTGAAATACTTAGGGTTGTTTTATGAGTCAAATACATGAGACTGTAGCTTCTATAGGTGGAAAAACTGACTGTAGTAGAAATGCAAGCAAAAAGGTATCTTGCGAGTACTTGCTTCTGGAGCATTTGTTTTCGTTTTAGAGTACATGTTTCTAATATATTATCTGACTGTCTCACCTTTGATAGAAGGTGAAGCTTTGTTCAGTTTCTCAGAACTCTTCAGAGACTGGAAGATGGGTTATTACTTACTGCTGTTATATGAGTGTTTAGAGTATTTTGGGCCATCAGAAAGCACATGCTTTTCTTTTCTTCTGACACACCAGCTGTGCTGCTCAGATCATGTCACCTGTGCAGAGGAGGCCCTTTAGGGGTCCTGGTCTTGTTTGCTGGGTACTGCTCTTGTAGGTGGGAAGATAGCTCCCAGACAGGGAGTTACTCAAAGCCATTTGATGGTTATGGTTTGTAAGGGGACTGCAGCAGGAAAGGGCCCATTTGCTATCAGACTCTCCTCTGATATGCTTTATGTTTCTCTGGGGCTTATTTTATGTTTTATTTATTGTGAAATACCTTTTATCATGAAATGATCACATTTATCTCTGCATTTACTTCTTAATGAAAGGGTGCCTTATATGTTCCTCTAAATTTCTAAATTAATATTATGATTATTTTGAACTAAATGGTTGATTTCTGTGTGAGCTTGCTTGCTGAAACCACTGAAAGCAGAGCAGCGTGATTATATCTGGCATCTTTTTTGTTTTGATAAGGTAATCTCATAGGTGTGCAAATCAAAAACATACTGGCAGTTACACCTCTGTCTTGCAGGAACTCTTGTTATCAACTGCCAGACCTGCTTTTATTAGCCCTTCAAAATTTATAGGAGTACCACCTTTTTTTTTAATGTTAATATAGAATTTTTAAAGTCTTTGAAATCTTTTAAAACCATTGACTGTGAGGCAGCTTGAACTATGTCCTAAATTAGATCACATTTTAATTCTTAGTTGTAGGCATTGTGGATTTGGCATTGTAGTGTATCCACTAGGCTGACTGCCTACAATGGATAAAAAGAGAGAAAAATAATAGAGCTGATAAAACAGTATTAGCTCCATATTTTTTCATCTTACCCTGATGTTGTATTCAGAAATGTCATGATATGTGAACACCTGTAATAAGGTTACAAAAACTGGGAAGTGGTTAATTTCATAGAATTACTTGGAAGCATCAAGAAAAGTCTTCCCCTCCACCAGATATAGGTGCAAACTGTTGTAGATTTAATTCCCTCTGTGTTGTGTCAACTTAAAAACTGGATACACAAGATAAGGTGCAGAACAGTGTAAGTTTCATAGAAATATTTATACCTCAAATATACAAAACATTTTCTGCTTCTTAGACAATAAAAGCGTGCTGCCTGCTGTCAATGCAAAGGTCATGGAAAATAATCTTTAGCCTTTGTTAACCATTGATGTCTAAGATGTTTTTCTACTTTTGCTTGGTTTGACTTTTTTTTCAGTAACCTATTACCTTTTCAGTGCTGAACTTGGAAGCGTTCTTTGAAAAAGGCAGGTTTGTGCATGCCAAAGAATCATTGTAGCAGTCTACAATGACTCTCCTGCAGAAAGAGTATAAGGAAATACCACTATAAAAACTGAAAAATATGGAAAACAGTAGTCAAACAGAGTGGTGAAGAAAGCCTGAGGTGGTGGACCTTTATTATATTTCTAGTTATATATGTGCTCCTGAAGGACATCTATAATATATTTTTGTATTTGTGCTACATGTATTTTTAGTATCATATAGATGCATCTATTTGCACAGAATTACCAATAATTTGTCTAAAAAGTGTTGGCAATGGTCAGTCAGTTGTTGCATTGTGGAAATTAAAGCGATGAAGTTCATTAAATGACCTGCTGATACCCACAGCTTTCTCCATTATGCAAAATGCAAGGGAAAGACTCGCACTACACTGGCTGCATCCTGCCCCGTACTGCAGAGGGATCACCCCAATCTACCCTAATTCTCCTGGCCAGGGCCTCATGCTAACACTAGGCATTAGAGGTGTTACTGATATATGGGACACAACTCTCCAGAAACCCATAAAATTGCACTCGTGTTTTGACAAATGGTCAGTCAGGTCTCAAAAAATGTATTTTTGTTAATGGAGGGGTTTACTTCTAGCAGCAAATCACCCCTTTGCTCTGCCAACCCTCAGGCAGAGGAGCATTCTGCTCTTCTGCTTCTGGTCTGTTTCTCTAAAGGAAAAGGCATTAGGAAAGAAAGCGGTGTGCAAGTGAGGGAAACTAGTGTTTGGGTGGACACATATGCTCTTTGTCTGATGTGGCAGAAGAGGAATTGGGGAACAGAGGCTTGTGATTGAGCACTGCCCCGTGGCCATTACAGCACTGGCAGTTCTCAGTCATCCCCTGTCCTGGCTCAGCTGCACCGGCTGTGATTCAGAGTCAGGGAAAACACCATCTGACATAAAACCTTGAAAAATAGATAGGCAACTACTTACCCGTGTGAAGATGAGTCTCATTGTAGAAGGTGCTTTGTGGGGAAGGGAGCAGGTTTTTGCATTTCTTGGGCATGGAGGTGGGATGGAGAGAGAGCCATTTCTTGCAAGCACTGTGAAGTGGCCACTGTGTTCAGATGGGGTCGTGAAATCTTGGGAAGAATTACAGAAGTCTCCTGAGAGTAGGTCTGTCCATCATGGGCGGGGTTTACCTTTCTTAGGAAGAATGACATCACCTAGAAGTTGTCTTTGGTTTTGACGATACCCAAACATTTAGGAGGAAAATGACATTGCTGAAAAGACACCTCTTGGCTGCATGACTGTCCTGTATTCTGGGCAGTTCAGTAAAGCTCATGCTTAGTGTGGTGTGGTACTCCTTTGTACGGTGGGCAGGAGATGTGGTTTTCAAGAGCCTGCTGCAGAGAGAGGAGTTGCTCTGGGAGAGTCTGAGCCTGGCCGACAGCTGATGGACGATAGCTGTTCCCCATCTGCTGAGGCCAGCTGTGGGACTCAGCTTTTGATTGCGGGAAGGAAAAGTGTTTGGTCATGTTTGCAGTCACAGCTCTTCTTCTGAGGCAAAGCACCAGGTTGCTGACTGGGATACTCTGTTTCAGCTCTTAAGTTAAAAATCCTATGCAACATTAAACAAATGCAGGAAAAAGGAAAAAAAAAATGTAGTGTGCTGAGGCATGTGGGACCTGAGCAAAGGCTTTCTTGGCACTCCTGCTTTTCCTCATTTCCATTTCTCTTATCAGCAGATATGTGAATGGGTACCATTTCGCCACACAGAGGGTATAACTTCATGTAGGCTCAAGCAGGTCACAGCTGAGTTTCCTCTGAGGAGGGGTTTTGTTCAACCTTGTGCCTATTACAAGCTGTGATCTGATTAACTTGTAAGATCTAGGCCTTGTTTTCACTTCAATGTGGGGCAGAAAAACATGGCTTTGGGTAATAAAGGAAGCAGGATTCTTCCTTCTGGAAGAGGGTCTGGGCAGAATACCAGGACACTCCCCTTCCCATGAGTGTGTACTGTACAGTAGACTAGGACAAACTCCTGACTGTTTATGTTTATGATACAAAAAAAGGCTCTTTTGGTTGTTTTGGGTTTTTTTCCCTCCACAGGATAGCCACATAACTCACCATTAGACCCAGGTGATATCTGCCCTTTCATTTTAGCTGAACGTTGTAAATCTGTCCTAGGCAGCCCTGTGCACAAATCTTGTCAGATTTGCTGTGCTAGCTTACAGGGTAGGTGAGATAATTATAATACATACGTTAATATATTCAAGGTTGCTACTTGTCCTGTGAATTACAGGATGTCCTATATCACAGGGCAAGCTCTGTATCCTGGCAGAAAGAATAACTGTGTGTGTTTTCCCTGCCTCCCCTCCCCTATTATGAGCATCTCTTCCCAGCTGAAGTTGCAAACCACATCAATTCCCAGTGCCATGGGGGGAGGAGGAAAAGAGTGGGGACTCTCCCACCTTGAATTGTGTGACCCAGTTCAAGGGATGTGGTCTTAATGTGCAAAGTGAGTTGAGCTGAATGGGCCTTTTTCTGTCCCATGGGAGATCCTCTAAACTGGTAATCTTAAGTATACTTTGGGATCTTTTGAAATTAAAATTTCTACCTAATCTGTATCTAGAAAAGATGCTTAAAATAATATTTTTTAACATAAAGAGATCTAACACTCCAGTGTTAAGAGTGGCTGGTTCAAAACTGCCGGTGCAATTTGAATTCAGCTTGCTTACACATAATCTGTTAAACGTTTAGTTATGTAGCCACATGTGGTTTTGCTTTCCCTTCAGGCAACTGTTTCATTCAGACCATGGCTGGCTGGACTGTTTCAGTTTGCTTTGTTGTGGTCAACCATGAGGACCATCTCCTCCTCAAAGCTGCAGGCTGGCGTCAGTCATCCTCAGTGGTCCTTGAATATAGCAGGTTTGGTTGTTGGAAGGAGACGTATTTACAGCTCCAGTGTGTCAGATGAACTGTGAGGGTCTGTTTTATCAGCAGGGAGTTTGGGAGAATGACAGGGTGAAAGGCTGTGGAGTGTGAGAGCAGTGGGAGGAGGGCCATCGCTCTGTGTCGGGGGCTGCAGACAGCCTCCTGGCCACCACAGCAGCTTTCTCTTCCTACCAAGGCACTCTCTCCAACCATGAAGGGGATTACAGCTTTCTGATGAAAAAATTAAAAGTCATGAGCAAGCAGCAAAATTCTCTCAGTTTGGTTTAGTTACTTTTCTGGATCTCTTGAAGTGAAACAAACTCTGAAAGTTAGTGTGATGCAGGCACTCCCCATGAAAACCTGAGACCTAGCCATAAAAGACTGTCTTATCTTACCTTTGCAGTGCCTTAACTTTACTTCTTGTAATTTTGACCTCAATGAAACTGGATCATGGCAGCCCAAGTTCTGATGATGTTTCTCTAATTATCCTTGTGTCTCACCATAGATAAGAAGAGTGGAATAAGATATCATCAAGCATTAATGACTGCATTGCATGATGTCTCAAAGAATTTAAGCTGAATGCTGTTCCTCAAGACCATAAATGTCTTGTGACACCTGACAAGTGCTCTCATTCCCATTTTAGCTCGCAACAGTTGAAACACCTCAATGTCTGAGATCTGACATCGAGGAGAGCAGAGATAACAAGCTGCTTTGCTAGAGATGCTCACTACCTTGCATTAGCCAGAGGAAAAGGAAAACATGAGACGATAGCACTGCCTCAGTTGTGTTTATTTTCAGATTCAGTGAGAAACCTTTCCCCTGAATTAATACATATATATTGACATGAGTGAAGCTGAAGTCCTTTGGTATTCTTTCTTGCTTATGATGCACTGTATGTGAAGAAGAAATTCTTCAAGGTCACAGCCTGGCTTTTCAGTCCTGTATGTGGAGATTCTATTAGTAAGTGGCTGAAATGCAAGTAAAAGCAAGGATTTCTTTCACTACTTCCTGTGAGTGGACAGGTGTTCAGCCATCCCCAGGAAAGCAGGTCTACATCATGCAAAACAGTTTCTTGGGAAAACAAACACCGTAACTCCAAACGTCTCCCCTTCTTCCTCCTTCTGCCCCCCACTTTATATAGAGATGATGTCATATGGTCTGGAATATCCCTTTGGTCAGTTTGGGTCACCTGACCCAGCTGTGTCTCCTCCTAATTTCCTGTGCATCCCCCGTCTCCTTGCCAGTGTGGCAGTACAAAAAGCAGGAAAGGCCCTGGCTCTGTGCAAACACTGGTCAGCAATAACAAAACCATCTCTATATTATCAACACTGTGATCAACACAGTTTTGAAACACAGCCCCATATTAGCCACTGTGAAGAAAGTTAACTCTACCCCAGCCAAAATAAGCACACCTATCCAACATAACAGGGTGAGAAAGTCTGGAATCACAAGATAAGAACGCTGACCTTGCCAACACCAGTGCTTTGCCATGCATGGGAACGGTAGTACAGCATCTCAGCTGAAATGTAAATGGTTGTTCATTTTGTGTTCAATCTCTTGCGCTTGTTTTGTAGAGGAGGGAATGTATCCTACTGAAAACAACATAGAAGAAAACTTGACAAATGGGAACTTGGATATTTTTTGTTCCCCACTCACTGCTTTGGGGTTTTCCTCATGCACAGGAGGCAGTTCTGACCTGTAACTTTAGATATATTATTTAGATATAGATAAATGTTGCTTTTTCACACCTACTGAGTACTGTCTGTTGGACTAGTCAGTTGCTTAGTAGGTGTGAAAAAGCAACATTTATCAAGTAACCTTATAATACTACCTCAAAATAAAGACTTTGAGGGTAAATACATCCATTAGTCAGTCAACATGTGAGATGGGGCCAGTAGTTCACGATCTGAGTCAACTTCACAACTTTGTCTTCAGCAGAAGTTCTCCTGTTTATTGAAGTATTTCTTGCTGTGTAGCTTCCACACAGTATAGCAGGTAGAGAACAAGTAGTTCTTTAGTAGGTGGAGAACAAGCAGTTGTTTAGGGAAAAAAGGTCTCAGAGTGTTTGGAAAGAGAAATAACTGAGGAAGTATTAGTCATTCCCTGTGCATAAAGACAGTCATGATTCATACGTATTTCAGTATTTTAGTTAGACCATGTCAAAAGAGTGTCTTGAATACTGAAATGAATTAAGCTTATTTTTGGTGTAAGATATCACGTGCTTACCTGAGATTGTATAACATTTGAGAAAACAAGTTCAAATTGTGAAAAAAGTGACGTCAGTTGACCCCTTTATGGTAGTTAAAAAGAAGTACCCTCAGGCCCTGTTGACCTCTTTTCTTTTTATATTTTTCTTTCCCATAGATTTGATTTGTTTTTCTCAGATTTGCAGTTTTGTGTACAATAGCAATTGTCCTCCTACTTGATAGTGAGCTGTAGGATTCCTTACCAGAGTTAGGTTCAACCTCTGGTTTAATAGAGCTTTTATTTTTCCAACCCTCTAAATCTTCAGCTTCCTGAAGAAGTAGGAAAATCTTTTGCACAAGCATCACCCATTTCCTTTGCCAATCTCATCTTTGCCTGTTTCCTTAGTAAGTGGGTGTTACTGTTTCTCTTCCCTTCTTATTGGCAGGGGATTTTTGGAAAAAAGGCTGAGGCAGCACTCTACTTTACTAAATGTCCACCCAGTGCCACAGCCAGTGGGGTACTGGTGGAGTAGCCTTGTTCTATGTAGAAGTGAAGCATATAGACTCTGCCCTGCCAGCTACAGTCAAACTCCTCGCAGCATCCTGAAGTCCTGGTGATGGCACCATAGAGGGCAAAAACTGCTGGATGTCAGCAGAAAATTGTTTGCCATTTTCACTCAGCTTTATACATGGTATTTAGAATAAAAATAAACCTGAGCTACGACATCTAGACCTGGAAAAATCTGCTGTCTCTCTTTTAAGGGTCAATATAAAATACTGATGTTTCAGTGTCTTTTTTTTGTGCCTTGCTTTCCTGTGTCCCAAACTAATTTTCAGCTTTATTGTCTTGCAGCAAAGAACATTACAAATGATAGAGGTTTTTGATCTGAGTGAACCGAAGGCAAAATAGTCAATGTAAGTTTTTAAATATTGCGAAGTTTTTATGTGGGAGAAATAAGAAAAGCTACAAGTACTCAGCTCTAAAGGAATGAATAAAAATACAAGAAGTTGTTGAGGATAGTGAAAATTGATCATTCCATCCTTTGCATGGTATCCCATGGTGTTGCTAACTCAAACTTAGTACTAAATAATTTCAAGGAAAAAATGCCCATGTCAACATATTTTCTATATCATGGAAGGTAATAATGTAATTTTTGTTTCATAAAGCAGAGGTTTCTTTCCTAAATAATTTAGTTGTGAAGAAGGTGTCCTATAAAGCTCTGAGAGGATAACTTAGTCATTGGAGTGTACAGCTTGCAGGAAATCCCAATAAGGAGCAATAGCTGAGTTTATAAATGATTTGAAGATGTGTACATGCCATTCACCTAAATCATTGTTGGAAGGGGAA
Organism: Eulacestoma nigropectus; assembly: GCA_013397775.1. Taxonomy (NCBI): domain Eukaryota; kingdom Metazoa; phylum Chordata; class Aves; order Passeriformes; genus Eulacestoma; species Eulacestoma nigropectus. Next base: position 977,690 of record VZTE01003533.1, read on the forward strand.
AAGAAGCTCTTCTGGTGCTCTTACCATTTTTCCTGACCTGTTCTGTGCACTTGGGCTCCACTTCTCTTTTGCACGGGCTGATGAACTGATGCTCCAGTTTAGCGTGATGAGCCACCTCGATGCCGACTGACCCCGTCTAAGGGGGACCACCACTTTTCATCGTTGTTTTCTTTGCTTACCCCAACTACCTAAGTTAGAATGCTAAAAGGAAACAAATGCTGTGTTTTGTAAAATGTAGTGAGCCTGTTTCCAAGAAATTTTGGAAAACTGATTCTGACTGTGATAAAATGCTCCTTCTGTGTGTGTATCTGAGTACCTTTCAGCTGAATAAAGGATATTTTGCAACATCACATGGTCTCAGAATCTCCAGTCAGAGTTGTCACAGAGCTACCCCTGCCTGTTTACTTTTAACCCTAAATTTCATACAGGCAAATACGAATTTTGTTTTCACAGGGTTTGATTATATATAAAATTAGCCAGTTATTGTTTAGCTGATTTTCAAAGAGAAACGAAGGTTTTGCAAACCTTTGGCTATAATTTTGAAGTCTATTAGAAAGTACTCCCCCCAAATTACATTTCTCTCAGTTAAAAAAAAATCCAAACTTGCGTATGATAGAAGTGGTTTCTGAGAGTCTGCTGTTTCTTAAAAAAAAGAAAAGAGGACTAAAAAAAGTAAATCTATTTTTAACTTCCCCTTTTTCTGGATATGATACATTCATGACAGTATTTTTTCCTGAATTTGAAATTTAAAATTATGACAGATTTTTGCTAAAGTATATTTCCTTTGTATTTGTATTTCTGTGAAATTTACCTTTTGAACAGGGATTAATAACAGTTGTATTTTACTTTTTGGAGTTTGAATTTGCAACCTTAGATGTGGGGCAAAAAGGCAATATAAGAGTATACTTTGCAACCCTTGCTTACACTGAGTAGTAATTATTCAAATAAGCCTGTGCTGGATACTTATGTAAATAACTGTTCACACATAACTCAGTTTGTAGTTTCATGATAAAGCAACAGAAGCTCTAGCAGAAAAAAACAGAGTAAGGAGTTCTTCCTTTCTTGTTTCCTTCTGCACTGTTTCTGCTCTCTACTCAGAGGAGCACTATGCTGCCTGTTCGCTTACCCCACTGCAGACATTTGCAGAGACACAGTATGAGCTTAATCAGCAAACTGATCTGAATTAATTAAAATGAAGGAGGAAAAATACTCTGAAACTTACAGATTTGAGGAAGGATTACAAGGTACCACTTGGTTTTTTTAAATCGACATTTTGATTGACACTTTCAAAAATTGAAGTAGTGAATATTCTATTTTTTTTAAAATTTTTATTCTAGTGCCCTAGGAGGTACATTTTCAATGTTAAATACCCAGATTTGGAGTTGACATGGGTTTGGATTGATGTGTCCCAAATCTGAAAAAGAGAAGTTGTGCACGATGCATGCAATCCAAGTCAGAAAGCTGAGGATGCTGATTTGTTAGAGGGATTGTCTGTCTTGAATGCCCATCAGCTTAGCATCAAGACTTTGCACTGAAGGACAGAAGTTCCTAGGGAAAGGTTACCGTCATTAAGGAGGTGTTGAAACTCAGAAAACAGTTCCACCTTGGTTTTATTTTTATTTGCAGCCACAAATATTTCCTCCTAGTGTACCTTTTGTATCATTGTGATGTGTTTTTTAGAATGTGTTTTTTTCTTGTGAGCCCCTCCATGACTATGTGTGAAACAAAGATTTGTGCCTTAAAAAGTGACAATTACTTGTTACATTTGGGTCAGAGAAGCCCCAGTCAGACTGTATGCACTTTCTCTTTTCTACTCATTTGAACTTGCTAGCTGGCTTATGGTGACTAATTGTTTCAATAAACAAACACAATCCGGGAGCTGGGAGTGGGAACCAGAAGATATGTGGGTAGTGTTGCAACACCTGAGCTTACCACATCACTTAGTGGCTCAGTTTTCCCCAGTGAAAACCGGGAAAGATGGCGTGCATAAGAAGCTCTGTCTACAAGTGAAAACGTACTTTGTGCATTTGGACCAGTATTGACTTAGAAGGCTTATCTGAACAGTTGTTTTCATTTATTTTGAGGAAGGTGTATGGTGGCTTCATGGCTATACAGGTTAATACTTGTGTAATGTGACGAAGGGAAACACAAGCTGGTGGAGACATTTTGATACTTAAAGTTGAGAATGTTTTCCTGCCCTGAGAAAAGCTGAGAACCTTTAGCTCTTTCTGATTTCTGTCATAATTCTGAGTCTCCAGCATCTCTGCAAATTAGATTGTATTCGTTATCGTGTAACTAAGGTTGGCAGGGAACAGGGCAATTCCTTGGCACAAGTCATATTGTGAAAAGTTTATATTGGGTGTCAGCCTGAAACTCCCACAGCTGTTTATAACAAGATAACAATGTGTCATGCAAACAGCTTCATGTTCTGAGGGATGGTCTGGGAACAATGGAGTGTTTGGGGGGAAGTGGGCGTGAGGAAAATGTGCAGAAAATGTCTAAAACTGTACTGAAGAAAAATAGTGACATACGGGTTTAATAAGAGGTAAGCATGGCTGTTACAGGGGCTTCTTAGTGGAGTATTGCAATTTTGAAAAAGAACTTTCAGAATAATAGGTGAGGGTTCAGTTATCCTGAGCCTTATTTATTGAAACAGAAATGTGTCTAGAGCCACTGACTTGGAAATAACCCCAAATAAAACAGGTTTCTGTGACCAAAAGCAGATTCAAAGGCTGATTTTGTGACTTGGGAAACTGGTTCTAATCTGCTGAAATCTTCATAGCAGAGATAATTCAGTGTAGCAACCAGATGCAGACATTGACCAATTACATTACTGATGTTTTTATTTTTCAACCCCGATTTTGTCAAAAGGATTTTTTTGGTTCTTGTGTCGTGTTAATGTAACCTGGTAGAGAAATGAAATATATTAGCATTATCAGTATTGAGATTTGAAATCATAGTTAACTTTGAATCCTTCTTGTGCTCTCTAATGCAGCACTCTAGGGATCTCTGAGTTCATGGTTTATAAGATGGATAATAATTTTGTTTTTCTTAAGTACAAGCGGAGAATTTTTACTATTGAGAACAGTAGAATTGTTCTGAGTGGGAGAGCCTGTGATGGGAACCCTTCAAGTTCTGTGTGCATTAAGCTGGTCTGAAAGATAATACTGACTTTTAATTTTTTGAACAATGTTTGTATTTTCAGTTTATGGTAGTATTCTTCCTTCTGCAATTACCTTTAAGATTGCCAATTTATTTTTAGAAGGGCAGTAAATCAGAATTGGACAGCTTTAGTAATTAAATAACATATCCAAGACAATTACTGATTAAAAAACGTCTGCCTTCTTCCCAGAATGCAATATGACAGATGACCAATAAAATGTATGTGTGTATGCATATCAGAAGAAGTGAAATAACAGAAAGAGATTATTCATAATAATCACCATTTGCAATCCAATTATCATCTTTTACTTATGCATCCTAGCCTGGTCTTATTTTGTAGTTCCATGTAAAACACCAAATATTTTTTTTAACATATGAAGAGGGTATTCCTAGAAAAGAAAAGGATATTTTAAAGTATTTAACAACTGCTTCCAGCTGTTTTTCCAGCAGTATGGGATATGAGAGCTCAGCTGGTCAAACCAAGGAGTGAAAAGTAGTATCAAGGCTAGACTGGAAGGCAAAGGGTGTCATTTCATGTATTGTGGTAGCATTTAATTGCTCACAAAATGAGACCCACTAAAGTGAGTTAGTTTACATTTGATTTTATTAAAAATTAAATTGTCTAAGGCAATGTTGTGAGGAGGTTTGTGGTTTTTCAAGATTCTCTGCACAATTCTGTGAAATGTACTGTTTTGTCCATGCTGAAGTTATGTTGCCTGCAGAGAAAAATGTGCATGCCATTTCCCCGGTGAATTCTGAAATACTCTAAGTAGTAAAAAGGTGCATAAAGTAAGGCCTGTGAGAAATGATTTCTTTTTTTGTTTTAGTCTAGGGCTTCGGTTTGGGTTAACCCCCACCCCCTCCACACAGTTGAGAGATTGTTCACAGTCACTGGTGCTTCAGCAGATGCTGCTGTTCCTTCTTCAAGCCATGGCTTCAGCTTCATGCTGGTCTAGCCTGAGTTGCTCTCCAGGTCTGCACCTGCAACTTCCCCTGGCTTTGGAGCACAGCTTCAGGCAGGGCCCAGGTGGTGCCATGGGCAGGGCTGGCAGAAAGTGAGCAAAGGGGAAGGGAGTGGGGAAAAAGATTTCTGGAAAAGCTTCTCCACAACCTCTCCCACACCTTTCATTCTTGCCTCCCTGCCACTTCATTTAATGAGTCTGTGCAGGCAGCTGCCTGTGCTGCATGATGAAATGTCTGGTTGGATCCCCTCCCCAACCTGCTTCCCAGCCCGGCAGGAGGAACGCCTGCACAAGGCAGGGTGGCATGACAGGACAGTGGTGTGTTGATGAGGGAGGAGGTCAGCTGTGTTTAAGCTGGCATCATTGCAAAGAACAGAGAGATTTCCTGGCTATGTCTCTGGCAGGACCCTGGAGCCAGGTTTGCAAACAAAGTAGCTGTGGGTGCAGAGGTTTTTATGTACTCCTAAGTTTGTCCTGCAGGTATCAGTCATGGTGTAGAATTTAAAGCAGCTTGACATTACTGAGTGACCAAAACCATCTGAATTAACTTGCTTTATTTTGATGGTCAGCATGAAGTCTTTCTAAACAGAAGTTGGAAGGCATATGCTTGGCAGTTTCTGAAAAATGAGCTTAAGTTCTTTGTTCTCAGACTGACATCTTCTAAACAACCATTTGTGTCTCAAAATTTTCATTAATAAAATTGGGGTAAATTTGCAAAATTACTTTCACTGATCTATCTTAGGTACAAAGGGTTGTAGTAAATGGTCATCAGACTGATGACTGGTCACTAGTGGAGTTCTCCAGGGCTTCATTTTAGGCCCAGTGCTCTTGAACATCCTCATAAACAACTTGGATGCAGGATTGAAAGAATACTAAATAAGTTTGCCGACAGTACTAAATTGGGAGGAGCTGTTGACTTCCTCAAGGGCAGAGAAGAGACCCTGTAGACCTTGACAGTTTAGAGAGATGGGCAATCACCAACCTTCTGAAGTTTAACAAGGGCAAGTGCCGGATTCTGCACCTGGCATGAGGCAACTCTGGTTGTGTGTATGGACCGGGGAATGTGAAGGTGGAAAGCAGCACTCTGGAAAGAGACCTGGGGGTCCTGGTTGATGCCAAGTTGAACATGAGTCAGCAGTGCCCTGGCAGCCAGGAGGGCCAAGTGTGTCTTGGGGTGCATCAGGCACAGCATCACCAGCCGGGCAAGGGAGGGGATTGTCCCGCTCTGCTCTGCACTGGGGCAGCCTCCTCTTGAGTGCTGGGGGCAGTTTTGGGTGCCACAATGTAAGAAAGACATTAAGCTGTTGGGGAGCATCCAAAGGAGGGCAACAAGGATGGTGAAGGGTCTAGAGGGAAATCCATATGAAGAATGCCTGAAGTCACGTGTTCTGTTCAGCCTGGAGGAGACTGAGGGGAGACCTCATTGCAGTTACAACTTCCTTATGAGGGGAAGAAGAGGGGCAGGCACTGATCTCTTCTCTGTGGTGACCAGTGACAGGACTGGCCTGAAGCTGTGTGAGGAGAGGTTTAGGTTGGATATTAGGAAAAAGTTCTTCACTTAGAGGATGATTGGGCACTGGAACAGGCTCCCCAGGGAAGTGGTCACAGCACCAAGCCTGATGGTTCAAGGAGCATTTGGACAATGCTCTCAGACAAATGGTGTGATGCTTGGGGCTGTCCTGTTCTGGGCCAGGAATTTGACTTCAGTGATCCTTGTAGGCCTATTCCATGCAGGATATTCTATGATTCTATGATCTTCGATTTTGTGTATAGAACTCTTTTGCAAATTCCATTTATACATGCACAGACCTTAGTAATTAAGAGTCCTATGCAGGTTGCAAACTTCTATACAGGTTTGTGGTGAAGAGCAGTTGTACACTGCTGTTTGCCTGGAGCATGTTTGAGACTTCTCACCTATATTCTCTGTGGCATAGGCTGCAACGTACCTTATTTCATCCCAGTCACGTACAGCTTTTGGGTTCCTGGGAATGTGCCAGTGCAGCCCTCAGCTGAGCAAAGCCTGAACTTTTTAGTCTAATAATTAACTTCTGTAAACTTCCAGATGCTTAGGGCGAGCTCCAGCTTTCTATATATTCAGGCAGTTTCATTTATAAGTAGAAGCTCTTTTTGTTACAGATATCTCAAATTCTGTGATCCTCCGAAGATCTGGTAATGTTTTATTCCTCATCTTCACAGGAACTGATGTTCAATGGCTAGAAGAGAGCTGACAAGTGGCTGAAATGAATACGATTACTATCCTACAAGAGATTTTGATTAAAAGATCACAGCAGAAGAAGAGGACTTCTCCCTTAAACTACAAAGAGAGGCTTTTTGTGCTTACAAAGTCTATGCTTACATACTACGAAGGTCGAGCAGAGGTAAGAGACACAGATTTATACTACAGATTGCCTCTGTTCCTTTTTGCTTTTGTATGATACTGGCTTTTTTTCCTACTGTGTGTCATACTATCAAAAGCTGATCAGGGAAATGGCCATTAGTGGCAATGAACGTGAGCTGGCATTTCTCTTATTTATAATGCAGGTTGACAGAGGTGTAGATAACTTACCTGGTAGTCAATGTTAACTTGTTCTCAATCAGAGCAGTAGCATATAGCCAGGATGGCAGAAATGACATAAAACAGCATTTAGAGGTGGTCATCAAAGCTGATCTCTTTCTCTCTCCAGAGAGATGAAAGATGGCTGCTATCATGAAGTAGTAGGGAAAATGTAGAAAAAGTTACAACTGCAGTTTCTTGTGGCTGTATATAGTGTGAAGGCCATTACATTCACATCTGGCAATTAACTGGATTTGAACAGGAGAAAGAACATGTGATAGGAGCAGTGCATTGCAGACCGAGTTCAGTAGAGATGAGATCCATTAGAGTGGATCATGTAACCTGGTGATTGAAATGAAGCTGGAAGCAGTTTATCTTTGACCATACAAACCACTCATCCTGCTTACCACTTTCTGTGTAAATTCAGTTCCTCAAGAAGTCATTGGTGTAAACTATGCAAATCCTCAGACCAGCATTTTTTCAAATAAGCTCCAGACTCAATTTCATCAAGGTCACCTGCCCCCAGAGCACCCTGTCATATCCTCAGTGCTGAGGGTGAGATTTTCCACTTAAGTGAGGCTACTTTCCATGTTTGTCACAATGCTGAAGAGGATTAAAATGACTGCAGTAGCTCACGAAAAGCGTTGTACACCTTGGGAAACCATTTAACAAATAAAGCTTAATGGAGGGAACCCTGCAACCTCTTGTGTTGGCTGTCTTACCTCTGATAAAAGAAGAGGGTACAGGAGAGCTAAGGCTTGCTAAGCATGTTTCTCTGCCAGATCTTATGGTTGCACCAGAATTGAGCTCACTTACCGTGCTATGAGATCACAGCGGTCTGTTCTCTGAAGGTAGCTCAGACACAGTCAGGGATTAAGAACCAGATCACAGACTGAGGTTAGAGGGGGCCTCTGGAGGCTGTCTGCTCCAAGCCCGCTGCTCAAGCAGGGCCACACAGAGCTGGTTGCCCAGAACCAGCTGGCTGTTAAGTATCTCTGTCCACTTGGCTGTTGAGTATCTCCATGGATGGAGTCTTCACAACCTTTCTGGGAAACCTGTGCTAGTGCACAGTTACCCTCACAGCAAAAAGGACCAACATTGTTTCCTGATGTTCAGATGGAGCCTCCTGTATTTCAGTTTGTGCCCACTGCCTCTGCTCTGGTCACTGAACACTGCTGGAAGTAGCCTGGCTCTGTCCTCTTTGCAGACTCTTTTCAGGCATTTTATGTCCCCCTGGATGGCAGAGTGTATCAGTCAGTCCTAGTTTGGTGACTCTGGCATCCTCCCAGAGAATAAAGAGGTGGGGGCTAAGAAGCCCTCTGAAATATGTCTTGCATGCTTATCTCATGTCAGTTTACATTCAGATCAAATAGAAATGTGACAAACAAGTTTTGCAAGTCTAGTTGTCACCCTTTAAGAAGTTACCACTTCCAAAGCTTCCCTTCTTCCAGTTTTCCCCTTCCAGCTTTTCCTTTGCCCTGCAGGTTAATGTCCTCTGGCTAAAATGCTTTTCCAGTAGACTGACTTGTGGATCTCTCTGAGAGGGGGTTTGAACTATCAGTTTTATTTGCAATGAGATTGAGCAGGGCTGCCCAAAGTGCCCTCAGCTGAGGATGCAGTAACTTCTTAAAATATTTCAGCCTATGATACAGACAGTTGGGCTGAAAATACATATTATGCCTATGCTAGGCCATCAGTTTGCTGCTGAAAAAGGCAGGTCCATTTCATCCATGTCCTAGCCTTCCTAGACTCCCTCATTCACTTGAAATGATTCTGGCCCTTCTTGGAATCCATATTGCTCTGAAAAATATTGCTAATCACAGAATCATGGAATGGCCTGGGTCAGGAGGGACCTTAAAGTTCATCTGGTTCCAACCCCTCTGACCCTGGGCAGAGACACTTTCCACTACACCAGATTTCTCAGAGCTGCATCCAACCTGGCCTAGAGCACTTCTAGGGATGGGGCATCCACCACCTCTCTGGGCAACCTGTTCCAGTGCCTCACCATCCTCACAGAAAAGAATTATTTTCTGAAATATAATTTAAACCTACTCTCAGTTGGAAGCCATTCCCCCTTGTCCTGTCACTGTGTGCCTTTGGAAATAGTTTTTCTCTGTCTCTCTTGTAGGCTCCCTTCAGGTGCTGAAAGGCCGCAATTAGGTCAGCGGAAAGATATTTGATCTGGTTTGATTTTTGCTGGATTAGTGTTCTGCTGTGTTAGCAAGCTGCATTAGCTGGGTGCAGGATCTAACAAGCACCAGAGGCTGTGCCAGGTGGTGGAGGAGAACAGGATGCTCCGACTGTTGACATCAGCAGGCTGTTAGACTGGCTCAGCCATAACGCATAACTTTCCAGCCTCAAACCATTTTCATTTTCACTGTTCCTCTCGTTTTAGATCCTTTTAAACATTAATCAGCATTTTAGTTTTTTAACAATATTGTCTGAAAATAGTGAGCTCTGATCTTAAAGGGGTTTACTGAATATTCTTGTCTCTTTGAAGAAAACCACAACAGTAAGACTGAGATCTCTGTGACACAGTAGTAGTTATTCCTTTATGTCTCTGGACAACTTAAATGGTAAAGATGTTTGTGGGTTTAGTTATTTGTTTGGTTATTGTGTGGGTTTTTTTAAGCCAATTATGGTGGCTATAAATATGTATTTACAGTAAGACAGCTGCATATTCTGGCTGAGATCATTTATATGAAAAGAAAAAAAAATTGTTACCCATCAAGATAATTCTGCCCCCTCTGAATAGTTGGAGGTTTATTGCTGAAATAAATGTGACTACTGTGTATACTGGTTGAATTTAAAGACATGATGGATGAAAGGATAGGTACAGGCTGATTTCATTTCAGGCTTGGCAGTATTCAAAGTCCAGATTGGTAAAATAAGCATGGAAATCCCAAGCCAAGAGGATCTCACACCCTCATTTTAATCCCATAACTGCAGTGGTAGCAGTCTGCCAAGGGTGTCTGAGTTCTGCTCCTCTAGGCAAGCATGCAATTCCCAGTTTGATTGTTGGCCAATCTGAAGAATTTTCTTGTTTTCTTCCATTTTAACTTCTACGGAAGTTCAGTAGAGAGAGTTCAAGAAAAACCCAGAGTTTGTGGACACGTGAATAATCATACCACTTCTTTTTAAAAACAACATTAAAGTAAATTTCATTAACCAGATTAGTCAATACTCAAAGTGTGGGCAAGTTGGAATTATAAATAAAGTGACGGAATTAGACATTTTGTGTGTCTGGTGACAGAAGTGGAACATTTATGACAACAGAAAGCAGTCAACCATAGCAAATACTGTTCATATAAATGCTCCTGAGAGATTTAATTGTTCTGTGCAGCCAGTAGTGGGGCATCACTTGCTCTTTGATCAGAAACTGCACGTTATAGAAGCCACTCTTCTCTGTTTTTTCGTGTCCCATGTACTGATGAAGTGCCACATACATTACTTGGAGCAATAAATTTCTGATAAATTATAAATTATCCTAAACATGACTACTAGCAACAGGCTAAAATCTTGTTTTAACTTGCTCATAACTGGTTTAAATCTTTCTATACATGCTTTCAAGCAGATCAGGCCCCCCTCATGGTACAATGACAGTGCATGCCTACAGCAAAGCTGGAACTGCACTGCTGCCATGAGAAGGAGAAATACAGTTTTTTCACTCAAAGATACTGCTCTCCTGGAAGTCACAGAGCAGGTGTGTGAACTATTGATGGAGCATAGCTACAGAATCAGTGAAGAGGCTGAATTTCAAGCCTGGTTTCAAAACACAGCAGCCTGAGGAAGGAGAATCCTGGTTTAGGTCACCTGTGCAAAGCTCTACCATTGCAATTAATATCATGGGAAACTTACGTTGCATAGGAAGCCAGTAGGACCTTGGCTTTTACTGCTTAACTTCTGGGCATTATGCTGTCGGATAAAAAATGTGGAAGAAGTAGTCACCTTTAGGTTTGTTAAAAAGATGGATGTTAAGAAGCTTGAAAATAAGAATACATCAGGAACTGACTTGCCTTAAGCATCATGGAGATAGATTTTTAATGTCAGAAAAGATGAATATTCTGTTTAAGCTGGGATGTGTGCTGGTTTTGTCTTCTTTTTCTTGGTCATAAATTCTGAGAATTAGTAAGTGTAGCTGTTGGGGAAATGGCATCATTACACTATTGTGCAATATTGGACTAACAATGATTATAAGCAAATAAAAGGCTGAGCTAAGGTTTTTTCATGAAGCCCTTAATGGTTTATCAGCTGTCATTGTTGGAAAGAGTATTTTCTGTATTTTTTCCTAATGTTGCAAAGGGGCTGTTGAAATCTGAATGTGATGGGGTCCAATTGCAATGAAGACAAAAATTCACTGTAAGAAAGATATAACTGCATTGGTCTCCAAGCACAGAGTACTGGTAATGAATGTGTAAAAGTAGGGAAGAAGTAAAATGTCTTCCTATTCTGAGTATGGAGATGTACTATAAAGTACATCTTGCTGGGTATGCTACAGTCAGAAATACTTAAGATATGTACCGTATTCTCAAATATGTATTGTAGACTTACCAAGCCAGCTTTAAGCACATCTATGTAGATGGTAGTAACTAGTTTGAAAGTGGGAGGTGGTAGGCATTTTTTCCCAAACTGGCCCTTGTTCTTGAGGACTGCTGCACTATTCTTACTGGTGTCAGCTGGAGTCATGGATTGTAGTGCGACTTCTCTGGATAACCTGGTTGTATAGCAAAGACAGTGTTTTTAGTGTTCTAGTGAGGAAACATGAGCATGAAATACTTTATTAGGAAATCTCTTTTCAATTTTGTGTGGTTTGAAAACTTGGCATAATACTTCAGGTGTGCTTCTGGTCATTTTCCTGAACTATTTTCTTCCAAGAAATCAAAAAATACTAGTCAGTAGCAAATTAACAAGCAAATTTAAGCAATTTTGAAATTAGCCGACTTGTTTGAAAATCTAATATTTCATGCAGTGATTAAAAAAAAAAATCTCATTTGGAATGGCTTTCTGTATTTTTGACCAGCAAAAATTTAGCTGAAGTTTTAGTATTACTTTTTCCAAATTGCTAATTTCATCTTGAATGGGGTGTAGGTTTGAATTCCAAGGAGGCATTTGTGGAAATAACAGCACACATATGCATGGCTTTAGGTACGTTTGGCCATTTTCTGTCGAAAGTGACCTTATATCTGGAATATTCAACTTAAAATTCCCCGGAGTTTATTTTTGAAGGATCAGTGCATTCACACTTTTATCTGTGTCTGTCTGGAAAATCAAACCTTAGTGTTTATCTAGGAGTCCGCCTTATCACTGAAATTTTAAACACTTCAGTAAGTATCAGCTGGATGATGGAAGGGAGGACTCATTTTACCAGTATGCCGGTGGCTGGTGTCCCACAGTGCAAGTGCCCCACATGCTCCTTGGCAGGGTGGCTGCAAAGAACGGTGTCATTTATTCCTCTTGAGTTAAACAATGGGACAGACCACACAAAAATAGCATCCAAGCTACTGTGTCTATCAGGGTTGTCCACCACGTACTCGTGGTTTATTGTCTTTCTCCTTGTGTGGCAATGAGTTTGACTGTTGTGAATTCTTTCTCAGCGAACGGGGAGAAGGTGCCTCTGAACTGGGCAGTCGGATGGCCCCGGCTGGAGCAGGCTTGCTGCTGCATTACGGAACAGCCATGATAGCAAGTAACATGTACTTCACACAGGTTTTAGTTAGCTAATACTCACAGGACATCTCGCTTGAACTTAAAAGTGCCACCAAGCTACGGGTTTTTGCTCAAGATGGAATTTTAGGCAGGGGAAATTCTTTGTGATGAAGGAAAGAGAGTAAACGTATGTGTTAAAGTACTTCTCACCAGTGGAGTAGTTGAAAGCAGCTGGTTTGCTCAAGTGAGATGTCCTGCTGGTTTGTGGGTTTGAAAACTTTCACATTGATATTTCTCATGAGGGCAGTGCTTCCACAAAGCTGACACAGATCCCGTCATAATTTTATAAATCCTTGTCAATGTGTAGACTATTAGTGTCTTCATATCTGTTGTACCTGTGGAACGTTCCCTTCCCCACGATATTTCTCTCTCTCTTTGTCGCTCAGCTTGCTTAGCAGTGATACTCTTTAGTTTGAAAGTGTGCTGATGTGTGTGGTTTGGTTACTGTCCTCCCACACAGGGCACAGCAGGCTTGGATTAACCTTTCCAGCCCGCAGCAGCTTGCACTGACCATGAGTATGAAGCTGACTGTGAGCTTATGAACATTACATTTCTTTCTGCTTTAGCATCTTTATTGTTTGCTCATGTTTGCTGTATGGATTACAGTTCATAGCAATAAATAGTTCACATTGGATTTTGCATTTTCAAAAGGCATAGGCTAAATCCTGCTCCCTGTGGTTACCCTTCGTGTATTTGGGTGGACAGGAGTCTGCAGTGTTAGAAGGGAGGACGAGAAGGGGGAGAGTTTGGGTTGCAATGCCTCTTAGCTCTGGAACTGCTGCACAGAGGATATTGGAGTAGGCACTTCACTTATGTATTTATTAGTGTGCAGAAACCATTTGCTTCTACGGAGAAGGCAAATAATAGTTCCCTGAGGGAAAATATTTAAGAGTCTTATTTAGAGGGATGCTTCTGTGGAGTCAAGTAGAAGGCAGCTTCTGAGGAGCTGAACTTGAGAGGTGCAGAATGCTCTTGTCTTCAGTGGCAGTAGTGGTATTTGCCATTAGGATCAGACTTGTGTGAAAACTTTCTTGCATAAACAGAACTGTTACAACTGATAAAAACCAACCAGGATATAAATGAAAAAAGCAGAATAAAAACACGGATGTTTTGGGGGGTTGCTCGTTTTGAAAGTCTCTTCCTAAGGAAAAAAGGGTTCTGTAAGAGTTATGTTTGATTCTTGTAATTTGAATATAGAGGAGACAGAAGCTACTGAAATTACAGTGGTGATATTTTAAGGAAGGAAAAATAAAAGCTCTGGGGCCCACTATGAAGCTGCAGGTTTCAGGGTAAAATTGTGTAGCTTCATTGCGACACTAATATTGTGCAAATACTTCCTTTGGAGCATAACAACATTATAGAGTTCCAAAAACCTATGTTACTTACTTTTCTTTTATAACAGAAGATTAATTCATTCTACTGTTGTTTATTCCTATAGTGCTTATGCTTTATTATTTTTAAAATAATTACACTAATTTATGGGATTTCCTTAGTCATTGCATAGGCAATTTAATTATTTTATATAAATGATAGCACAATTCAGTATTAAAATGCTTCTGATCACTTCACTGGTGACTCTTTTTTTTTAATGTAAGATAAATAGCTTCTGAAACGAGTAGGTTTACAGAGCTTTTTTTTGTTCCAAGTCACCGGTCATAATGATAGAGCTTTCTTAAAATACTTGCAAGTGAAAACTGTTCAAGTTGGAGACAAAATGTAAAGCTATTTGTGTGAATGGGAGCAGCTTAAGAGATGCATGGGAATGCTCACTTGTAAAGGGCAATTCATAATGAAACTTAAGTGGTAAAAAAAAAGTTGGTTATGTTGTAGTAATGATTCCCTGTTTGCTATAACATCTACTCAAAAAAAGTCAGATATAAAATGAGAATCTGCAGTAATTATCTTTCTACAAGAATTTTGATTTTTATGAGATGGAACAAATGAGATGTAGATGAAGTTGAAAAGCATAGGTTGTAGTTGTTGAGATGTAGAGAAAGCATGGATGAGAATATTTACCTTATGACTAGACAAGAGTGTATGAGTCTTAAAGGTCTTAAGAAGGAAGAACTGGAAAATAGATGAGAGAAGGCTAAAGAAGGCCTAGATTTTTTTTTAAAGTGTGCAGAAGAGAAGCTGAGAAACTTTAATCTATGAAGATAATTTAGAGAACAATGCAAGAAAAACCAGGCTTGTTGAAGGTACCTGGAAGATGCAGAAATTGTGCATCAGCCAACAAAGAAACAGAACAAAATAAACAAACAAACCAAAATAATCTCAGACTTAGCTGTGCTCTGTCTGACATGGGGTAACAAGTCTTGTGGGTAGCAGAGAGCAGCAGGTATCCTGTGCTTTCATCCCAGTATGGGTTTTTTGACACTGCTGAATGAGACATTTTCACATGTCAGCATTAGAAATTACCTTTCATTAATTACCTCTTGTAAATCTGATTGCAGAGCACATGGGAAGCTGGTACTGTCTTGAATAGGCATCGGTGGCTTATTTTCAGATTGGGAGCCTGTCTTGAATGGAATTCAGTGGAAACCTGTTCTGCGTTTTAGTTTCACTAGTGATACTGTTGTTGGAATAGAAGCTTGTTGAGCTCTCAGGTGACATAAAACTTGAAGTAGCTGCAAGTATTTTGAAAAACAAGTCTAGAAATCCATGTGGTATATTGGCATTAGGTGTGTGGTGAGTTTGTTTCCTTATTTTTATTTTGTAGAATGCAATTTAGTGTGGACAAGTGAAAAAGGCAGGAATGCTGAAATGTTCAGATACAGAATGGCAATAAGTAGCCAAGTAAAAGGCTGTCCCCAGTGGGACCTAGGTTACAGGATGGTGAATCATAAACTGGATATGCATCAATGATACCTTGTTGCTGTGCAAAAGGCAAATGTTACATTAGAATGAAAAAACATGACTCCAAGTCCTTATAATTGGATAATAAGGCATCAGCTGCAGGGCTGCATCTGGTTTGGGGCCGTAAGTTTCAGGGAGGATGTGGATCTGCCTGTGAGGTTCAGGGCAGGAGCAGCAGGAGGGATGAGCTTCCCAAAAGCCAGTGATGAAGAGTTGGTAAATGGAACAGCAATTGTTTAAAGCAGAGAGATGTACTGGAATCTCAAAAGACAAAAAACTCTCTCAGCTCTATAGTTGTGGAGTCCATCACCTGAACTTTGAGAAAGTAGCTTAAGCAGCTGGTGCCTTGGCTGGGTGACCTCTCGGGTCTTATCTTGGGCTCTGGTCACTCACCTATGGTGCCTGCGGTCTTGGGCTCTCCTCTTGTCTTGGCTCAGGTTGTCTGACTCTGGTGTTCAGACAGCATGGGGGCTGAGTGAGGGCTGAATGCAAGGTGTCACTCACCCAGCAGCCAGAGGGTGGTCCTGAGCAGGGAGAAAACAGGGCAGAAATGCTACAGCTGGGCTGGGTAGACAGAGAGCTCTGTGAGTGTGGACTTCACTAAAAACCAAGAAGAGAAGACTTGTCTGAAAGAACCTGAAGAGGTATGGCAGTTATTTTGACAGCTGAAAGGTTGTAGGTTATGTAGGCCCGATATGGATGGAGACCTGGCTGATTTATTATGTGTCCTTAACTTTTATGTGGTTGCAGCAATGTATCATAACTGCAGTTGTGTACATTTGACTGGCTACTTCTCCATTGCAAGAGAAGAGTAAGTTACAGATAATGCACTGTAGTCATGGTTAGGAAGTTGTACCGGTGCTATGACAGAGAATTTATTTTTGTGCTTTTCAGTCTCTACAGTGCTGGTCATTGACATCTGCTGAGCAGCCAGGCCATGGTAATGGATTCTTGGTTTCCTAATTTGCAAGACAAGGTTTAAAACCTTCTTCTTCTCAATTATGTTTGTATTTATTTTTCCCCTTTGAATTCTTCCTAGCAGTCAGATATTGAATCAGGTCAGCCTATATCAGAATAGTAATCACCTCTTGATTTTCATATCAATTCTAGCCATTTTCAAAAGGTAAACAGAAATACTTCGTACTTGCTTTTCTTAAAATACTAATTTTAAAAAATAATTGAAAGGAGAAGGGCATTGTTCAATATATCTGACACACTGGAAAGTATAGGAATGGAAAATGTGGTCACCTAACACCTAGCTACAGTAATTATATTTGCATAATCAGTAATTGCTTGCCTCAAGAGGGAACTGCAGAAGTATCCAGTCAGTGCTTGTTATTAATAAATGGCAATACTATTAAAAGAAACAAAACTCAGAAAAAAACCTGAAAGAAATGCAAAAGAAAAACCTGAAAGCCCAACCTCCTTCCCCACAAAGAACCAGAAAATGAAAATACCCTTACATTTGGCTCTGGAGCATAGTCTACCAGACCAGCTGTCTACAGGCAGTTTTGGCTTAGCCAGGCTTTTTGTGGTTTTGCAAAGTTGAAGAGCAGCTCCATAAAAGGAGATAAAAGTAGTGCTGTGACCTGCTACGCTTGTGAGAACGCAAGCTCCATGGGTCACATGCTGATGACCACAGGATTTCCTACATGGGGGTAGGCATGGAAGAAAGAAATAATATGAACAACAAGGAAAGAGAGAAAGAGACAGCATGGGGGAGACAAAATCTAGATATTTCTTGCCAGCTAGGCTGACTTGTGCATGTTTTCATTGAGGCTTTTTTTTCAAAATCTAATGTCCTTTGGATTTTTCAACACCCCCGCATACACACATACTTCTGTGAGGGTAAGCAGTGCAATATGTTCATCAGCAAAGAGGAAAAACACCGAAGAAATATTTTTATCTGATAGCGAGGATATGGGCTTCTGAAGCTGTAAAGCTTCTGTATTCAGCAGAGGAGTAATTCCAGATGTAAGAGGATCAGCTGTTTGATGGTACACTTATCTAACACTTGGGTATTTCTTGTCTTACTGTATTCTAAGATTTTTATTTTTTTAAGGAATTGTGTAATCCCGTATTTGTTCCGTATCTGACAACATAGTTCTAGTGTTGTGACTTCTTCATGTTACTGTTTAATATGTTAAAAAAAATAGGAATAGCTTATTCTTTTTGGATTGTATGGAAACAAGACTTGGCCATCCCCATTGTGAGCAAGGAGCAGGACAGCTAAATCTGTAAATCAATATTTTGAAACAGATAAATATGAAATATGAATGGCGTTTTGAAAAGCTTTGTATAGTACTTTTTGTATAGTCACTCCCCTTTTGTTATTTTCAGCAAGCAGATACATTAAAAAAGAAAACCCACAACAAAACCGCAACCTTAAGTGTGACTTTGAAGCACATATTTTACCTATTTGTTTTCCGTGTTGGGATTTAGTATTTTTGTGACTTTATTACTGTTCTAACCATATTTGTTTCTATAGGCCTCCCTCTAGAGGCATATATCTATCTTTAGTAAAGAAATGGGCCAAGTTTGATAGGTCCTTTCGTTTCACTGACCTGTGATTTTTCCAAATCCTCTTTTAATGCTTGTATCCCATTCAGACAGCATGAATGTTCTGGTAAAATACTGCTACTTCTACAGTAAATCTAACCTTTTTCTACTGTGTTAGCCATCTTCCACCTGAAAAAAAAGAATCTTTAAAAATGTCCCTCTGCTTCCTACACTTTGGCATTGCATGATTAGCCATTGTACTAATTTTGTCTCTTTGTAGCAGAGTTCACTTGTTGGAAAGAGAGGTTATGAGTGAATTTCTCAGGGCTGGCTCATGCCTGCATCTTACTTCCCAACTGCTTCAGGTCTTGAGCTTTGCCTTGATTCTGCATTTCATGTCTGCTGTATGGCTGAGTACAGAGCCCATAGAACCCATTTGGCTTGTAGAATAAAGGCAACACAGTTACGGTGTGCAAGGTGTTCTATTATTGGAAAGGGAAATCATTTAAGTAGGGAGGAGAGAGGAATTGCAGTGGTCTCTTTAGCATTTTTCTTGAGTCATTGTTTCCTGCTTCTGTGCACCATAGTTTATTAATAAGTAGTGCTCAGCTGAGACAGAGCTGCACGCTTGGCAGTTTGAAGGCCGGTGGCCATTAATAGCTGTTGTTTCTGATGTGATCTGAAAATGTCTTGAGCAGTAGATTTGTATTTGATTTCACATAAGGGGTTTTTTTTAATCTATAAACTATGCAAAAACAGAAGAATCTTCCCTGACGTTAGGTTTAATAAGATGGATTGACTTGTAAGGTGGGTCAGCTTTGAGTTAGCTTAATTTAGCATTTTGTGGTGAAGCAAACTGAGCCACCTTAATCATGAAAGCATACAAAGGTATGACTTAGGAAATACAGTTACTGGAATGATGTGCTGTAATAACGGGATTTCCTTTATATTTTTCCCTCCGTATGTTAGATGGTTCTCTAGTTGGATTCCTGTCCTTTGTCCTCCTGTCAGTGTCCTCTGAGTGAGCACTCACTGAATGCCAGAACTGGCAAGAAAATCTCTTAGCCCAGGAGGAGGGAGATTCAGATAAAATAATAGTGTGTTTCTCTAAGGAATTTCTGTGATTCTGGATACTAAAAACCCCTCCAATGAGTATTGTCTATCTGTCCTGCAACCTCAGTTAACCAGCAGGTGAGATCCAAGCAGTATGGGTACCCCTCTGGACACAGAAAGCAGGGTAGATAAGTTACGAGAGTGGTAAGTGTTTCTTCTTCTTAGCATGTTGTTGTGCAAGAAAGACGTCTGGAGAGGTGTCTTCAGTACAGTTATGTGGAGCATTGAATTCTGGGCTTCGTGAAAAGGCTCGTCTCTTTGGGATCCTCCTGTTCTGCCTTGGCTAATCTGGCAGCCCTGAAACTGCCAGATCAGCCACACAGTGACAAGGAGAGGGAGAAGCAGTACTGCCTGCTCTGCCAAGTGGTGTAGGTTTCAGTAACAATTTTTGGCTTTTGCATGAATGTATGTTTTACTTTAGGGAGTCAATGTTCAAGTAAGGGGATACCATAGAATCATAGAATATCCTGAGTTTGGAAATGACCAACATAAAATAAACAGAAGACTTAAAATGATTTTTTGGTAAAAAAATCCATAGTTGCATAGTTGGTACAAATTATTTTTCAGCATTACATGATACATCTTTGTAGTACAGCTCATGGTAGTGTTTATGATTTTACGTTTTTTCTTTATGATTGATTAAAGTGCCTAATTCCCCCATACATTCCCCTTAAAAAACCCCACCTCTCTTGTGTGTGTTGGTTTTTCTGGTATCAAATAACAGTTGCAGCTTTATCTGAACTTACCCCTTGTCATTCTTCCTGATGCGGACCATGATGTATATGAATTCTTCATGCATGTTTTCTCTGCAGTGATCTACATAAGAGACAGAGTACTAAATGCATTTTAAATGCTGAAGAAACTTAATGGGTAATTAACTATAGTGTTTCTAGGGTGATGGAATCCTAACTGCTGTATTTAAAGTTGTTCTTTGCTTCTGTTTACAAGACTGTGTTTTCAGTTGCTTATGATTGTACCAGACTTCTGCTATTTGGGTAAAATCTCCATCCCCAAGAGAGAAGCTGAGTAAGGATTGGTATATCTCAAATAATTCAGTAATTGCTAGTTATTTCCACATTGTGTGAACAGTGTCAGTCTTTCATAAGATGTACTCTGGACTGGATGTTCTGGATGTGCTTGGCAAATCAATTTTTTTGCTGTATATTAATTCATTACCAGCCATGAGCTGCTACTGCTTTTGTTTTGTTCCAGATTCCAGCAGGAACTTCCTCTCATATAAGAGATCTGGTTCTCCCAAAAGTGAGAGATGGCACTATACAGTCTTCCTGTAGACTTCAGTGTAGACTAAAGCCCAGCACGCCTGCATGTTGTTATCAGCTGTTCTTCCAAGGGGCTGCTCCTCCGGAGCGTTGAGCTACACTGTCTTTCCATGCACTGTGCACCACCCGCTGAGCACTTGTGCCTTCTTTAAAATGTTCATCATTATCAGTGTAGGTGACTAAATCTGAGAAGATTTAGATCTGTGCTTTTGACCTTGCTTCTCTGGGCTTCTGCTAGCCTTGTTCATAGAAGTTCCTTCAATACAGACCCCAGTTTGGTCCAGGGTTACATCCATATCTTCTTTTTTCTGTCTCATCAGGGACTTGTGTTGCCTGTGTAGCATCCAAATTTCTCTGAAAATGTAGTGAAACACAGCAGAAACCACCAAATGGTGGCTTCAGCAACAGAACAAGGAAGCAGATTAGAAGATACTGGTTTTAATCATAATTTAAACTCAGCAAGGGGGAAGGCCTTCTTTTTTCTGAAGTTATTTTTTGTAAAGAAGAGTATATGAAACCTATGATTACATCTGATTTACATCTGGTTGGAAACTTTCTATGGAAAGAATTGGTACTTTTCACTAAGCAATTTTATTGTACTCAGTGCCTTTGCACAAGTGCAGATCTTTATACCCTCAGTTTTCAAACAACTTCTCAGTTAAAGTGACATCACTATTATAAGTGGAAAAGAAATCAAGACCTCTCTGCTGAAAAACAAAAAGAGAATTAGATAAATTGATTATCTTTTACAAATGTTTTTTTTTTTTCTTTTCTCTTATAGAAAAAGTACAGAAAAGGATCTGTGGATATTTCAAGGATTAAATGTGTAGAAGTTGTAAATAGTGATGGTATTATTCCCTGTCAAAATAAATATCCATTTCAGGTATGTTTTTTTAATGCAAAATATATAAATTAAAGTGCTCTCTTCAACAGCACCAAGTCATCTGGACATAACTGCCCTTAAATTTACTGTCAATTCCAGATACTGAGCCCATTCTCTGTTTCTTTGGGGCTGGTGGGAGGTAGTTCAGGACCAGTGGTTAAAACCCATCCCCAGCAAGCTCTGCTGCCCTTGTAGTCCCTTCCCTCGGGAGCTGGACTGCATACACTTGGTCTTTTTCTTTTCCCCACCCTCTCAGCTTGAGTTTTGAGTGGAAACTGCCTTGCCCTGGTCTTCTGCCAGAACAAATAAGCTGGCAGCCCAGTTTCCCTGTCTTCATTCTTTCACATTAAATTAAATTTAATTACCATGAAATTGTATAGGAATAAGAAAATAAAAATAAAACTCGTTGCCTTTTTTTTTTTTTCTTTTTCATTGTGAATTGAATGGAAATGAACACAGAAAACAAAATGCTTAGAGGGGAAAAAGAAAAATGTGGGGGCTGGATGCTATGCCTCCTTACTATAGAGGGAATGGTTGCAGTGAGGAGGAATTCCACTGCTGGAGAGGAGCAGCAGTGACTCTGATCCATTTCTCCAATACTTGCTTTCTGCCAATACAAGCAGTGGAGAAATAATAAAGAGTCACTCCAGAGCAATACTGAATCAGATAGGAGAATGTCCGATTACAAAGTAGCTTTCATTCATTAAATTGAACTGTTTTTAAAAAAAAACACAGTGAAGAATGAACAAAGCAAAGTGTGAAGCAAGCATTTTAAGCAATGCTGTCAAGATAATATACCATTACAAAATTCTTCTTAATTGTCCTGAAAACATCATATCTGAATAATAAACCTTAATAACCTTTCCCAGTTTCTGCATTTTGTGCCTGAATACACTAATTTTGCCAAATGTAACAGTCATTTGTCTTGTTCTATTTCTTCTTTTTCTTGAGGAAGAAATGAATTAACATTGAGGTGAATGTATTTTGATTTTTTCTTTTCTCCCCTCCAGGTTGTATATGATGCTAATACACTTTATATTTTTGCACCGAGTGCACAAAGCCGGGATCAGTGGGTGAGGAACCTGAAAGAAGGTAATGGGAATTGCTTATACTTAACATCTAACATAGGCAGATACCTCTGCTTGAGCTGTCTGCATGGATTGGAGTTACCTTGGTGCTACGTTTTGGATTTGTGTCCAAAACAGTGTTGAAAACATACTGGTGTTGTAGTTGCTGCTGAGCAGTGCTTGCGCAGCATGGAGGATTTGCCTTTTTCCTCCTCTGCCCCGCAGTGAGAAGATTGGGGGTGGACAAGAGGCTGGGAGGTGACACAGCCAGGACAGCAGGCCTAGACTGACCAAAGGGATATTCCAGGCTGTATAAAGTTGTGCTCAGCAATAAAAACTGGGGTAGAGGAAGACAGGGATTAGGGGTTTTGGCTTCCCTATTGGCTGCTGCCTTGGGACTGGCTGGACATTGGTCTGCTTGTGGTAGATGGTGAGTGATTTACTAAACATTACTTCTGAGTTCTGTTTTTCTCTCTTTTGGTTATTAAACTGTCTTTACCTCAAGCCAAAAGTTTTTATCTCTTGTTCTTTCTATTCTTTCCCCCATCCCACTGAGTTGGGGGAATGGGTGAATGCCTGCATGGGTGCTTAGCTGCTGGCTAGCATCAACCCACAACAAATTAAAAAAATAAAATGGTAGAGTTTTTGCTGCTTATATCCACCAATTTTAATTTTTAATTGGGCCAGCTCATCGCTTGCATGCACAGGGTGTGATAACAGGTACTGAGAGCCTCAAATACTCAGACTGATCTAGTTTGCTTTTGTGAAGTGCAGCTGCAATCAGAATTTGACTCTGCTTTTGCACAATGAGTTAAAAAGTTTATCCAAACTGGCTGATGGCATCACTGAAAAGTTTTGTTTGGATGTAGCTAGACAACATTGTAGGCCTTAAGCTGATTAAAAAAGATAGGAGATATCTCTGCTGAGATGTGATCAGATAATTGCTTTTGTAGTGAGTAAAGGGGGGTTTTTTGAGCCTCTTAGTGTCCTCTCTTACCATCAGATGCTCACACAGCATAATTACAGATGGTCTGTAAAGTAGTAAGAAAGTATTTTTGGGCTGGGGATCAGAGGGCAATGAGTGACCTCTGAAACTCAGCAAACCCACAGCGTGGGATAAGGAGCCTTCCAGTCCAAACTGAGGAAATGTGCCACAGAATAGAGATAAATATCAGCTGTCTTTCTCTCCAGTACACAGTTTGTAGATGAATTTGAGTCACTTGCAACAGTAATAAAGGAGGAGGCAGAGCTCCCAGAGCCGACACAGCTGCCTGACTGATGCACATGGTGCAGGGTCTCCTTTCATTGAGGCACCAAACTCCTGCTAGGATGGTTGGTGTAGGTGGGGAGTATGGCACTGTCTTTTGGAATAAAGTTATTACCCTAAATTTATCCTCTATGATTGTTGTATCACCTCCATGTAAGCTTGCAACAAGAGAAGCAATGCTAAAGTAAGGGCAAGCAAAGATTATGCCTCATGTCAAAGATATTGTAATGTGTATTAAAAATTACCCTCTTGCAGATTATTTTTGTATCTTTCAATATATGCTTTTTTTCTTCTTGTAGAAATAAAGAACAACAGCAATATAATGGTAAAATATCATCCTAAATTCTGGACAGAGGGAATTTATCAATGCTGCAGACAGACAGAAAAATTAGCACCTGGCTGTGAAAAATACAGTCTTTTTGAAAACAGTAAGTACATGTGTTTTCATATGAAGTTCTTCTGGCATATTTTTCTGCTTTTTTATACGATTCTGTCATCACACCTGAATGCCCTGGGTATTAGGCAAATTTATAGAGCATATAATCATTGATACTGTGCCTAAATTAAGTCAAAACTAATTTCCAAGTATTCTGTAAAAAATAGAAAAGCCAGCAAAATATCCTTGCCAAAAAAAAAATGTTCAGAGAAATCTGAAAGGAATTATTGAAGTTGCTGAATTTCATTTGGTTTTGTTCTCCCATTTGAAACTTATTTGACCAAGTGTTTACCTCAGACTGAGGAGAAAACTTTATGGTGAAAAAGATTTAGCTAGAAATCTTGCCAGCTCTTTCGTTATTCATTAAAACCTATGCATATCCATGTGAAAGAATAGTAACTGCATTGCATTCAGTGTTACTACACCAAGCTAAAAATGATACAAGAAGGTTTAATGTATTTACAGACACTGGACTGAATTTTCTCAGAGATTCGTAAACGTCCCTGTGCTGAACCTGGATGAGCTGTGACTTTTGTAGGCACTGCATCTTCCAGCATCCAGATTGCAGGTTCTGCTGCTTCAACAGTGGGTGCTGTAGCATGCACTTCTGTGGCACTGCAATATTGTCCACCAAAGGATCTAGTAATTATTTAGTCCTCAATTTAAGGAAAATTCCATAGTAGGAAAATAAATTGAGCCATTGCTTACTTTGCTCTCCCAGTTAAATCTGTGGCACCCAATGGTTTCTTATGTCAGCGTAGGCAATGGGGGGAGACCTGGGGATTTAGTTGCGTTAGAAGACTTGCAGAATAAACAGTGGCTTGTGGCTGATCTGATTCAGCAAAACAAAGAGCGTGATGTATAGCTTAACCTTTCAAATGTGTAAAAAAAGCAGTGCAGGAGAAAAATAATTTTGGATCTGAGAGATGTAATAAGAAAATACATACAACTGTTAAGCATTATTTAGCAAAGCAAGAGTCAGGGGCTTATTTTTTTAAAAGGGCAGATGTTAATACTAAGAGACTTTCAGATCATCATGGTGACAAGAACACTGCTTCATTTTCTTAAGCTTTTTTTTCTCTCTATGCCTTTTTTATTTCTCATAAATTTCTGCATCTGAGGGCTGGCTCCGGGTTCTCTGTGGCATGCTCTGCTGTGGCACAGATGTTGCCAAATCTGTGGTCAACGTAACCTGGTGGCTGATTTAGTTTTTGCAAGAATATTTAATCATTTTTCTTATAGCTTAATTGGAGTTGTCTTTGCTTTCTGAATTTCTAAGCCATACTGAAGGCTTGTTAAGATATTAAAGCCTTATCTGAAATTTAAACCTTTTATTTCGTTTTTAAATTTATAGCTAAATGAATAGGCATAAATCATCTCCTGTGCTTTGTTTCTAGATGTAATGAGATTGTCCTCATCAATGCCAGAAAAAAGTGCGGTAGGTAGAATCTTTAAAATATTGAATAGATAATTGCTGCTTTTTGAAAAGAGCTTACATTTCTCAAAATACCTTCCGTATCCTGGAGCAGAGTTCTATTTCTGTGTGCATCAATGGGCATCATGCTCTATCTCAGGGTGAAAAAATCCCACTGAAATGTAGCTGCATCTGTTAGCTGTATCTGTACTGCTGGTGGAAGATGTGGGCAAAAAGCAAATGCCAGCCAGCTTTGCTCTTTACTACCAGCTGCAGGGCAGCAGCACAAACCCACCCCATAGACAGCACCTGCATGGTTTGCTGCCACGTACCCCAGCTGCCCCCCAGGCCACCACAAGGCTAGCCCAGCTTTTGCTTCCAGGATTCACTGGTGTGTTGGTAAGGGTGAATGGGGTGGGAAAATGGAGCAGGGTGGGTTGATAATAATGCTGTGTTGTTTTCAGCGAAGGCCTCCACCACCTGTTCCTGTTGAAGAAAATGGGAATGAAGAGGAGGAGATAGTGGTAGCAATGTATGACTTTGAACCCACAGAACACCATGATTTAAGACTAGAGAAAGGCGAAGAATATACAGTGATTGAGAAGAACGACATTCATTGGTGGAAAGCGAGAGACAAATATGGGTAAAAATGAGTTCCTTATTCTTTGTTATAAAGTTCATAAGGCTATTTTCATGTTGTAGAAGTTTATATTGACTATGCAGCAACAAAAAACTGCATTAGACCCTACATTAGGCCCAGGCTCTGAAATCTCATCCATGTATTCTCATGCAGAAACCAATTTTAAGAAGTGCAGTACTTGATAGATAGATTGTGGGACCCAAGTGCAAAGACAATTGCAGAACTGGAAGCCTTTCCAATTATGTTTACTTTCCAATTTTATGGTTCCTCAATTAAAGCACCAGCCATCCTTTAAAACCTCACTAGACTGGTATAGTATTCCCACTTCCCTGGGGAACATGTCATTAGGGAGCAGTATGGTTAACATTTAGCTCAGCAGGCTCTGACTTCCAGACTTGAATAATCGTTGTTTTATTTAATAGCTGGATCATTAGGGACAATCTTTGGATAAGTTGAGAGAGAATTGCAGTGAGATGCTGTAATGACTACAACTTCACATTCCCTGTATTAGAATTTTCCTTGCGGTTTCGGAGATGAAAGTTTTCATATTTCAATATTTATCAGGTTCCTGTTGCCATATGTTATGGGTAATTGTGAGTTATCAGGCTGTGTCAGGCTCCAGACATATTTCCCCTGACTGACTGGGACTTCTGAGTGCAGAAGAGTGACAGAGCAGTAGAGGGTTACTCACTGTCCTTCACCCTTCTGCTGGTTTTCTTGGACACTTCTGCTGCCCATGACACTATTCTAGGGGCACTGAAAGTTAATGTGGAAATGCTGATGTGGAAAATTAGTTTCTGAATAATCAGTAGTAGAGTGGGTGGGTCAGTAATTAATAAATTACATCGAGAGACCTCTGGTAATTACAAGAATGAAACAACTGTCTTCTAGGCATGCAATTTTACACGTTTTCAGTCAGATTATATGTTCTGTATTTTTTTAGAAAACAAGGATATATTCCAAGCAACTATGTAACAGGAAAGAAGTCCAACAACCTTGATCAATATGAGTAAGTGAATGCTTGAATTAAAATTTGAAATATCATAAAATGAAACGTATGCTTCAAGAATGACGATGTATTTTTAGCCTTTTGAAAGCAACTGTTCACATACAATAGCACCTAGAGGTTAAACTTAACTGAAATAGGCATGTATTTTTTCAGATTCTCCTCACTGATTATGGTGGGGTTTCTATTGTAGGGTCAAGTCAGTGAGACAGCTATCAAGCATGTAGTATTTAGGCTATCACTGTTAAAGCAAAAAAACCCCTCTTAATTCTCTGATAGACAAAGGGAAACTTTGAAGGAAATTTACCCATTATAAGTGTGCTAAATGTTGTTTTAATAGTAAAGCGACATGTCTATCCAAAGTTTGTAGCAGTAAACAGTAGGGGAGAAAACAGTGAAAATCACTCTAAACATAAAAGATTGGATATTTTGGAAGCTCTAGTTTTCAAGAAAATATGTAATTTGGTGCATTTCAGGTTTCAATGTATGCATGTAGCTTAATAGCTGTAAATGTCTAGCACTTTTTTTTTTATGCTTTTTCCTGTTGATGTTTAATTAGGCAGTACTTATTGAAGAACATCAGGGTAAAATTTAACATGATAGTTTCCAAACCTGTTCTTGATACTCAAACATCATTACAGCATAAACTGTTGTGCCTGAGAATTTAGGACATACTTCATGACTTTTGGATAAAAAGGAGCTGTAAGAAAATAATAAATAAAACCAATTTTCAAAGCTACATTAGTAGTGCCAAAACTTTTCTCTCAGCTGCATATGGGTCCTACTTCCATATTTTGACAGAGGGCAGAATTTCATCTGGGATTTTGCCCTTAGCTTGACTAGAGGGAATTCTTCGTTGCTTTCTCATCTTAGAAACTCTTGCTAAGAGCTCTGCTCTGCTGTGGGCTGGGCTGCAGGGCTGACAGAAAAGGAAGGAGGAACTGGACTGCCTTATCTGGTCCAGCCACTTTGTGCTTTTACCACCTTGGGGCCGTAATTCTGAGTCACTGCGCAGTCCAGGGAGCATTACTCCAGGTCATGGCCCAACTGCAAGAAACCACTATCTCCAAAACAGACAGAATCTGATTAAAGGCTGCTGTGCCACTTCCCTACTTGGTTATTGCAGTAACAGCATAGCTCAAAACAACTGTACCACACCATTTGCGAACTGCCTGGTTTTCCTTTTTTTATTACTCTCGGTGACTGGCTGGCATGCCGATGCTTCTGTGGCTGCTTTAACCTGCTCTTGCAGCATAGAGCTCAGAGATGTGCAGCCATGACACTCAATTCATAGTTTCAGCCTCCTTTATGCTAGGTGGGTCCTGCCTGGAAGCCCAGAAGTATGAAGATACTGAATGACAGAGCAGTCTGACAGCCAGCTCCATGAGTGGTTTGACCGGTGTGCAGGCAGCTGCTTCCCCAGGTCTGCCAGTCTTCTCCTTGGGCTGCTCGTCAGAGCAACTGGTGCCATCAGCTTGGGCATGTTTGACAAGTGGTTTTTCCAAAGCTTACATCAGTTCCCTGAGTATTATGGGCTTTTGTGAGATCTCCCTGGATTTGTTTCAGGGCTTTTTTATGGGATAATTGAACAGTGTAGTAGAGACTGATTTTTGCACGTTATCAAAGGTTCAATTCTTGATCTTCATTTATCATAAAATGATTTAATCTCTAGCTTCATAATACTTTGCTTAAAGCATTTTAGGTAAATCATGCACCTTGAGGAAGTTTTATTTACTGATGTTGTGTTGCAGGTGGTACAGCCGAAACCTGAACAGAAGCAAGGCAGAGCAGCTCCTCAGAAATGAGGTGAGCACATCAGCCTTGCAGCATCAACTGTGAAATTACATTCAAATACCTTCTTTAGTTAAAGCAGAGGCTTATTTTGGCAAGTTCATATCCTGGAACCAAGTGAAAGAGTCGTGTAGCTTAAAACCAGTTGCATGAAATTGTCAATGTGCTTGTGTTTTAGGATAAAGAAGGTGGTTTTGTGGTGAGAGACTCCAGTCAGCCTGGCCTGTATACTGTTTCCCTTTATACAAAATTTGGAGGGTGAGTTTCTATGGCTTCTCTGCACACCTTGTCTTGTCTGAATCTGTTTTTATCCATATCCAAATTCATTGGCTGGGGGAAAGCCCAGGAGAGAGCACAATAAAGGAACGAGGGCTGCTGTGACAGAAAAGATGAGTGACTAAAATAAACTTCTCAACTCCATGGTTAGGTCCCATTTGGTTTAATCCAGTGTAGACCTTAACCCCCACCCAAAGAAGGTTTTGCCCTCCCACCCTACTTGGTCTCTTCTCTCCTGCCAGCCTGCATTTGTGTCCGCATGTGTGAGCTGGGCTGAAAATTAACCTTTTCTGGATTAATCTTCAACTTGGTTTGAGCACTGAGATGAAGGCAAGTTGCCAGTACTTAGGATGTTTGATATTCAAGCTGTTCCCAAAGCGTGTGGTACTGGGCACCTGTGCTGGCCCTTTCAGTTTACTTTTCCTTGTCAATGTGCTCCTCTTAAAAAATTCACAATAAATGACATGATATTATTACTAATTGTTATTGTTACTATTTTTCCAGGGAAGGTTCATCAGGGATAAGACACTACCATATAAAAGAAACAGTGACGTCACCAAAACAGTACTACCTCGCAGAAAAACATGTCTTTAGCTCCATTCCAGAAATAATTGAATATCACAGCCATAACGCAGCAGGTAGATGGGTTGGATTCTTTCTGTCACTTAAGGTTGATTTGAAAAGGAGTTTGAGACATTTTAATGTTTTAATGAAATTTGCCAGGGAGGGATTGTGGATCCTTCCTTTTCAGGGAAGTCATGAAAAACTGCAGTTTCACAGTGTTTCAATAGGGACGATAATTTGAAAGGTTCTATGTGTATATGTACACACACACACACACACACATATATATATATGTAGTATAAATTCTTACTGTCCCCAGAGTAACAGAAGAATAGCTGTATCAAGTCAGGAAAAATTGTTCACTTAGCTCCACATAGTGCTTCTATCAGCAGCCTGTAACCCACAGCAGATGGATAGGGATGGTACTTCCCCAGAATAGTCTCCAGGCCCTAGCTTTTTACCTGCTGGTCACTGCCACTTAAAATGATCTAACCTTCCCATACAGCAAACAGGTGGGGAGAACAGTAATGTGTTGTTTAGAAAATCACTACTTCACTTCTGATCCATAGCTGATGGCTGATGCTGGTCTCTGCCCACTGTATGATGGAATGGGGAGAGTATAGGAATTTGGTTCAAGGCACAGATACTAATACTACTTTTTTCCAAGTCTGGTCTGTGCATAAATCTTGCTCATGAGTTATAGTTTCCAGATCTTTACATCAAACTCAGATGGCCCAGCATTTCCTGATGACATTCTGGAAAATACACTCCGAAAACATACCCCCGCTTTTCATTTATTATAACTGATTTTTCTACATATTTTTAATTGGAGTCTTCAGTGAACAAGAGGCTGAGTTGCTGCCTGGCGCTGTTTCAGAAGTAAACTGTGTCTCTTGAATTATCGTTGAACCTCAGGTCTTGTTACCAGGCTGCGTTACCCAGTGACCCCAAAGAAGACGACAGCACCAACAACGGCAGGATTCAGCTATGGTGATTGCCTGTTATGTTCATCTACACAAATACTTTCTAATGATTTTATGTATACTAAGATGCTACAATACTTTCTAAAAGTTTTGAAAAGATCAAATTCTGTGCTCTGATTGGCTATGTGAACGTACACTGGTCCAAGTAGTACTTTCAAGACCCTTGCACAGAGTATCAGCATGCAAAGGCACACAGCTGGTGGTATGCCAGGGTGTTTGGTGCTAGGGACAGCAGTGAAGAGAGGCAGAATGTGTCACAGGTGCTCCAGGGGAATTTGGTATTTTCCTCCATGCTTTCTGCCATGGATACCTTGAGCTCTGCCTTATTAGAGAGCTGTACCTTTGGCTCCGTCATTAGTCTTCAGACTTCTGACTCAAACTTGACCCTTTGATCTTTGTTGTGGGGTTACTTTTTTAAAATATAAGTTTGTAATAGCCATTTTTGGAACATGGTATGCGAGCAACTTCTATGCATTGGCACAACTTTCTGTGGTGGCATTTTGTTGAAATCAAATCTGATAGTATCAGAATGTAATTACTGGCCTCAGGAAAGTTTGAATTTTGACTTGTGTTAGTCAGGAGTTGCTTAAAGGTCACATCTACATAAAAGTTTGTTTTGTGAGGTATAGAAGTGTTCAGATTTCAAGTTAATTCTAAGACACTTTCTACCTAAATTCCTTAATTTGCTACTAACCCAGTTTCCTCTTGCTCTTCCTTATCCTCTACCAGCTCAGTAGGTTCCTTA
The DNA here is from genome assembly GCA_013397775.1 of Eulacestoma nigropectus. Taxonomy (NCBI): domain Eukaryota; kingdom Metazoa; phylum Chordata; class Aves; order Passeriformes; genus Eulacestoma; species Eulacestoma nigropectus. Next base: position 1,008,894 of record VZTE01003533.1, read on the forward strand.
ACTGTTCCTTAATTTGTTTTGTTTTGTAGAGAAGTGGGAAATTAATCCCTCCGAACTGACATTCATGAGAGAGCTGGGCAGTGGTCTGTTCGGCGTGGTGCGCCTTGGCAAGTGGAGGGCGCAGTACAAAGTGGCCATCAAGGCAATTCGGGAAGGTGCGATGTACGAAGAGGATTTCATTGAAGAAGCGAAAGTAATGATGTGAGTTGTGTGTTTTGCACTTTGATTTCCAGTCCTAGGCCTCTGATGCTGTATACTTATTATAAATAAACACCGGGGCAGGTGGTATTTCTGCACTTTTGTGTGGTGGAGAACTAGCACTGGGTGGAGGAAGTACTAACGGCATGATCTTAATCTTTTCAGGAAGCTAACACATCCTAAACTAGTTCAGCTGTATGGTGTGTGCACACAACAGAGGCCCATTTACATCGTGACAGAGTTCATGGAGCATGGCTGCCTTCTCAATTACCTGAGACAAAAACGGGGAGTTTTAAGTAAAGACACTCTGCTTACTATGTGCCAAGATGTATGTGAGGGAATGGAGTACCTGGAGAGAAACAGCTTTATCCACAGAGACCTGGTAACATCCCATTAGGCAATATACTCCTCTTTGAAATTTTTGGTTTTGAACGTACCTATTCCTTCTTGAAACAGCCTGTTTGTTTACAACTGCTTCTGTTCTTGCAGAAAATTGAGTGGATGAAGTTGGCTCTTCAGGGTCTCAAAACTGCTCTGTACAGAAAATGATGAGGGGTTTTTCTCTCTCAAGAAAATGGAATAAAATCTCTCTGAAATTTTATAAGTAGGAGCAGTGTGTGCTGATATAATAGCTTATCTCCATTCTGTATTGGTGCCATTTTCACCACACATTAATCCCTTGAGATGATAATTTTTTTCTGGTGATTTTTTACACAGTAGTATAGTTGTCAAAATGGTACTATCAAGAGGAGATGCACATGTACTTTTTATAATGAGAACACACCACTGAACTTGGTAAATGGTTTAACTTGCTAAGCAATGAATACAAAGACCTGATTAGATTGCTGTAATTTGTCTGCAAGAGAATCCAAGGTTTTCATCCAGCTCTAACTATTCCCCTTGCAGGCTGCCAGGAACTGCTTGGTGAGTGACTCAGGAGTGGTCAAAGTCTCGGATTTTGGAATGACAAGGTGTGTGTGAGTGTGCAAATGTATTTATGGAGATTTGGAAAAATTCACCTAACCCTTGTATTTAGCTCAAAGGCAACACAGACCAAGCAAAATGGCATACAAAAATTATCTTTTTTGACCTCTATAGGGAATAGCCTTTGGTGTTTTTTTTTTTTTGCCTTTTGCTTTTCTAGTGCCTTGAATGCTTGCTTGGTCTGTGGTCATGAGTTGGTTTCCTTACTCATTTTAAAAAAAGACGTATTAGAGCTTGTGTTTCAGAGAGCAGAGCTGCTGCAGAGATAATAATTAATCTGTATTTTGGTAAATAGATGTTAGAGGCTGTTCAGTGAGTTTGGGGTTCTCTTTGGATAGATGGTTCAGAGTTGTATCATGCTAGCTGAAGGGCTGGGAGATGCTGAGATCTGGAGGGGGGTTAATTTCCTGCCCTTGTTAGCACCTGCGTGGGTGATGTGTTGGTGAGGTAGTGGTAGGAGCAGCTCTTCCAAGAAAGGTGTTAAAGCACCATGGTTTGACTTTTTCCACATCTCTGTTGCTAAGCTTCTGTGTCCCCTGACATCTGAACTCAGACTAGCTGGTGAAAAAAAGAACATGAAATTTCTGCTTTTGCCTCATTTTTTCTCATAATAGAGATGTTTAACTTGCAGATGGCCTAGACCTGTGTTGTATAGCTAATAAATCACAAGAAAGGACTCTGAGGTAATAAGAAGAATGAACTGAGTCGTGGCTGAAGCTGTAGTACTGCCCCAGGGAAGCTATTTTTACCGTGTGATGCTAATGCCCATGGCCATTAGGTGGCAATATGAGCTTCTAATATTCCAATCCAAATGTAAATTAAAATTTGCAGGTTTGGAGGCTGACAGAAGGATATAATGTCTATTTTTTTTGTTGGTGGTTTTTTTTTTTTTTTGTTTTGTTTTTTTTTTTTTAAGGTATGTTCTTGATGACCAATACACAAGTTCTTCAGGGGCTAAATTTCCTGTGAAATGGTGCCCCCCAGAAGTCTTCAATTATAGCCGATTCAGCAGCAAGTCAGATGTCTGGTCGTTCGGTAAGACATTCATCATGGAAAGAAAGTGCATTTTTTATGTTTTATCAATAGCAGTTAAGCTCTGGGTATTGGGAAGTATTCAGACACCTGAGAAGAAGCTCAGAGAAACCATTTGCCATGGTTTTTTTATTGATAAACTTCCACAGACACATTTAGTCCTGTTACTCATTAGAACCCATGCTACTAGAATAAGATGTCTTCAGTGATGACACATGCGAGCAGTGTCTAGAGTATGGATCTCAAACTATTTACCTATCAGAAATCCTGAGTCCAGGGCTCAAAATAAACACATATGTTTAAGAAGTTAGTTACTTTCTTTTTTTTTTTCCCAGGTGTTTTCATGTGGGAAGTATATACAGAAGGAAAAATGCCCTTTGAAAAAAGCTCCAACTATGAAGTGGTAACAATGGTTAGCCAAGGACATCGCTTGTATCGGCCCAAACTGGCCTGTAAGCAGATGTATGAAATGATGATGATGTGCTGGCAGGAGGTAAATATTTATATATATTTTAAAAATTTTTTTGTCTTTGAATTGGAATGAAGGTTGATCTAGAAACAGCAGTTATCTTCTCTGGAGCAGCATTCTGAGTGCATCCAGCTCTCTCAGCTATTCATGTGCTTATCCTTAAGACAAAGATCTCCTGGTTTGCAGCTGAACTAGAGCTGTGATAAGGTACATTGAAGAAACTTCTATGAAATAAATGAACTGTCAGATTAAGTATGCGAAGGCATTTAGTAACAAAATTAAATTATTGCTAAATCTGTGCTGGTTGTGATTATATCTGCTTACAAATACTACTAACAAAAAAAAAAATCAGTCAAGAAAAGCCTGAAGGTGGAGAATCTGATTTTGTGTTGCCTCAGTTTATTACAGAACCATGCTAAAATGACTGAAAATATTTTTAAAGGAATACGTCATTATCTGATTATCAATTATACAGGAAATAAAGATTAACTTGCAATTGAATGTAAATAGAAATAAAAGGAAAGATAAAACCATACTGTAGTATTAATTGTCCTAACCCGGAAAGATACTGACTGTACAGTTTTCACAGAGGTCAAAGGGGCAGCAAACTCAAATCGGTGTAAAACTAAATTGGTATAAAACAGTTTTTGTAGTACTAAAATAGTAAGTCTCTGGGACGATAGGTGCATGTAATGAGCTGTCTCTACTTTTGAGAGAGTAATTGAGGAAGACAAGAGTGTTAAGAGCTGCATGATTTAACAAAGGCAAGTGTAGGGTCCTGCACCTGGGGAGGAATAACCCCAGGCACCAGCACAGGGTGGGGGTCAACCCTGGTGGAAAGCAGCGCTGTGGAGAAGGACCTGGGGGTCCTGGTGGACAACAAGCTGTCCATGAGCCAGCAATGTGCCCATGTGGATGAGACAGCCAAAGGTATCCTAGGCTGCATTAGGAAGGGCATTGCCAGCAGGTAGAGGGAGGTGATCCTGCCCCTCTACTCAGCCCTGGTGAGGCCACGTCAGGAGAGCTGTGTCCTGTTCTGGGTTCCTCAGGACAAGAGGGACATTGAGCTCCTGGAGCAGGTCCAGTGGAGGGCAACAAAGATGATTAAGGGATTGGAGCATCTCTCTTATGAGGAAAGGCTGTTGGACCTGTCGGACCTTACGAGGCAGTTGGACCTGTTCAGCCTTGAGAAAAGACAGCTGAGACCACATCAAAGTCTTATGAGTATCTGCAGGAAGGGTGTCAGAGAACAGACCCAGGTTCTTCTCAGTGCTGCCAAGCAATAGGAAAGAGGCAATGGGCAGAAACTGATGCACAGGAAGTTCCACCTGAATATGAGGAAGAACTTCTTTACTGTGCAGGTGGCTGGCCACACGCTGGAACAGGTTGCCCAGACAGGCTGTGGAGTCTCCCTCACTGGAGATATTCAAGAGCTATCTGGACACAATCCTATGCTCTGTGGTCTAGGATGACCCTGCTTGAGCAGGGAGGTTGGACCAGATGACCACTGTGGTCCTTTCCAACATGACCTGTTCTGTGATTCTGTGATTTATTTCCAGTTAGTCTTTGCCACAGGGTGTGTTGCAGAAAAACTGCTCTTTTGCAGTTATAAGGATGACATACTGTCTTGCAGAAGAAGATGCTGCAATAGAGAGGAGTTACTTATCAAATCAACCGGTGGAGATCTAAAGCTTACAAACGAGTTGGTTTATTCAGAAAAAAATAGATTGAAAACAACTGCGCTCTGGACAGTTGTGGAATGGCAGACATATTTGTAGCTCAAAAAAGCTATTCAAAGAAGCCAGGAAACTACAGAGCATTACATTTTGTTTGTAGTCGGTAACCTGCTTGAAACGGTCCTTAAAATGGAAGAATAAGTTACCAGGAAGACAATGACTTGTTGATGTTCTTTGAGTATTGATATGTGTTTAAAGGGCTTACATGAACATCAACAAGTTGCTTAAAAATTTGTTGATTTCAGCAGGGGTTATTAACATGCCACCATGGGGGGGAGAGAGAAACTTTGCAAATCACAAGCAGAGTACAAGTAATGGCAAGATTCTGTCAATCTTTGTCATGAAATATGATTAACTGTAGATGCCTCAGCCCTTGTTTAATAAATCTATTAATGGTTTGTAGACTGAAATGAATACTACCGAGGCTTCAAGATTCATCAGGTTATACAAATCTAAATGCAAATAAATGGAGGAAAAGTGCAAGTTACCCAGACATTCAGGAGATGTGAAATTAACTGTATCAGCAAAGTCAGCAAAGAGACTACCTCAGTGTATTGCCACAATCATAGAATCATAGAACCATTTAGCTTGAAAAAGACATTTAAGCTCATCAAGTCCAACCATTAACCCAGCACTGCCAAGTCTACCATTAAAACATGTCTACAAGAGCTACATCTACACATCTTTGAAATACCACCAGGAATGATGACTCAACATTTAAATAAACAAAACAAACAGAGTGCTATAACACATAAGGAACTGCATGGAAAATAGAGTAGATGAAAGATGCCTGTGCATAAATCTGTGACACAGTCTCATTTCAGAGGGCAGAAAATAAAGTTGATATGAAAGAGGCATCAGGGAATGACACCCAAAATTTTTAGGAACATGAACAACTTGCATAAAGAAAGATCAGAGCAGTTAATTATGGAAGGGTGGGAATGGGGAAGAAGAAAAAAAAAGGTGCAAAACTATGCAAAATAATGAATTATATGAAGAGTGTAGTCTAGCAACACCTATTTATGCTTTTTCAAAGCATAAAGAAAAGGTGTTGCTTACTGAGATAAAGTGTCATCCCAAAATCCAGACAAGGAAGTATCTTTTCATTTCATACCTAATGAAATGATAAATTCCTTGACAAAGAATGATATGACTAGTAATTTATCAAAATCAACATAACTTTATGGATTTCTGATCACAGCTGTGCATGCTTTTTATTTTTAGAAACCAGAGGAACGCCCGACTTTTGAAGAGTTGCTTCATGCAATCATTGACATTGCTGAGGGTGAAGATGCTTTCTGAAAAAAGACAACAGAAGCACAAGCAGAGGAAAGAAGGCACTTTCCAGAGATGTGGCTTCATAGTTTCTTTTTAAGAGCTTGATCCTGTAAGCTGTTGGGTGCTACTAAACAATGTGGGGAACCTGTAATACCTGATCCACTCCAGCACAAGGAGAGTTTTACATGATGTTGGGAAATGAGCACAGTATCTTCAGCAATATTAGCCATCTCTATATTTTCTCTGGAAAGTCAGCATTGCATAGCTGTAAAATTGAGCTCTTTATGGAGGGAGAAAATGTGGCCAGAGGCCAGGAACCTCATTTGCATTTACTGGGTTGGGTTCATGTACATACAGTCCACATTTTTGGGTTTCTCTTTACATGGGCAGTAGCATTAGTAGTGATTTGCATGCTTAAAAGTGGATGGTATCTATAAAGGCTTTTTACTGACACTGAAATGTTTCCAGAGATTCTCCAGAAACATTATTTTTCTTGGTTCATGGGCGTTTATCAAGAAGACGAAATGCACCTCTGATTTGTACACAGTAAGTTGTTACCAGCACAGCCCTCAGTTTAGCATAACACTCTGAAAGCTCTGCTTCATGAGCCGTGATGTGCCTGGAGTCTTTGTAAGCTTGGTTTACCAGAGACTTCCCATGCTTAGTCTTCATGTTACTAATGAAAAATATGTCCCAAGATTCAGCACAACTGGCTGTCAGTGAACCATAGTACCATGTTTTGGATTAATTATAAAATAATTTATGTGCTGTATGTACTGTAAATATATAAATTCAATGCATTTATTTATATAAAGTGGGGGGTTTTTGTCTTGAAATGTTCAAGCACAAATTTGTCCTACCTTCACTTGGATGGACACACAAGTTGTAAATGAAAGGGGGTTTTAAATGAAAGAAATTCTCAAGTGTATTTAAGAAGGGCTCATGTTTCTGTCTGTTGTCTGTACACACAGTGATCTAACCTTTCTGTTCATAACAGAAGATATACTGCATGTGTGTGTAAATAAACTGAATGTTAACTATTGTTTGGAACCAACTGATTTGTAGCCTATAATTTACTGTCAGTGCATCATAAGTCAAACTAATTGTTCACATTAATATGGCATTATGGTAGTGCATGTATGTATGTGTATATATATATATATATACACACACACTTCTGTGTGTATACATACACTCTCCCTCTCTCTTTATATATGTATATATGTGGTAGATTGAATACATATTTAAATGAATTTGGCCATGATGAAATGTTCAGAATTACCTGAACTCTCCTTAGAAGTTACACGCACTGTCCCCACTGCTAGAGGCTAATGTCTCCACAGCCTTGCTGAAGCCCACTTCAGTTAACCTAACTTTGTAGCATATGAGGAGTATTTACACTCCAATTTTGCTGTAGTCACCTTCTGAGTAGCTCTATTAAATGTTTTCATTTTCACTTGTGCTATTGTGCCATGTGTAATAGCAAATAGATGGCATAAAAAGTTTCTTTTGCAAGTAGTCAGAGAGAAGTATGGTGAAGTTTATTTCCAAGGAAATTATTAAGAGTAGCCATAGTTAGCTTAATACATTCCAACATTCTTGCATTTGACTATTTCTGTAATCAGTTTTGGAGATGTTTAGATCCCCACACTGCTTTGCTTAAATGTTGGCCTTTCTGTTCAAAAGGAGGAAGCCTCCATTTTATTGGAAGAAGTGCTTTCCTTTTCTAATGCTATTCTATTGAAAAGTTACAGGCAGCCAGAAAAGGTTCAAATGCCTATTTCCTTTTTCTTAATGGCAAAGTCTCAGAAGATTATTCCAACCATGCAAACCAACCTGTCAAATTGTTGAGTCCAAAACCACTCTCCAATGAATACCAACAGCAGGCATTGTTAAAAGGGAAAATCTAGGGGTTTCTACTCTACCTAGTAGAAAAAGTAGTGGAAAGAGCACTGTGGAACATTTAAGGTAAGCCAAGCGCATCTTTCCTTCCCTAACTACTCCTTTAAACCCCACTTTCTCTAAGATCCTCCAAGGTATGGTGTTGCTAAACACTTTCAACGATACATCATGTTGTAAGTAATATTTCCCTTAAAACCCAAATGAAGCTTAGGAAAATCAGGAGATTAATTGCTTGCAATGAACGTTAAGCCTGTTTCTTTACAATAGTTAAATATTCATCATTAATTTGTATAACAGAACATGCCCTAACTGTGTGGACTTTTGGCAGCAGTTTTCTTAGTGGGGTGCTTTGAATCTGACCCTTTCATCTGCCTCTTCCCAGTACCTGAAGATAATTTCTGCCTACTTGGTATTTGGCTTGATACTTACTTAGGATGCCAGGAACTCTGAGGCACCCAGTTTCAAGATGAGTGCATTTTTTTAGTTGAATGTAGGCTTAGATGGCTAATTTTAGAAAGGATCAGAACACCTCTGGAGGCAGCTGTGTTGCTGACTCTCCTGGTCTCTTCAAAGGCAGATTGAAATGCTGTACAATCCTTTCTTCTGGATGAGCTTACTCACCCTTAAGCAACTTCAGCCCTTCCTTCCGTTTTTATTATAACAGAATTTTTTCAGATGTTGGGGTAAAAATCCATCTGAACAAAACCAAATGTGATTTACATCTGCTGTGGCTTTTTTCCTTTTTAAAAAAAAAATACTTAGACCTACTGATAAAAGTTTAATACCTTTTTTTCTATAAAATGTTTGATACTAGAAAGCAGACCATTTTTTCTCCTTCTATTCTGTTTGGGGCTTTTTTTTTTAAATAAAAGGTAAGTAGGCGTGGTCAAGCAGTATCTGTGGTTTACCATGCTTCATATCAGAGTGAAGAGCTCAGTTTGGGCTGTTTTACTGGCACAGCTGATGAAGAGAGGTTTGCATTTTCATTTTAATATAAACGGATAACCAGACATGATTCTTTCTACCTGTAAGTAAACTCGGCTGCATATTTTGATCTTGTAGTTTTGTTTTGTGCAACAGCAGTGTACTTAGCAAATGAAGCATTTAAATATTGCCATAAAAATATGAACCTACTTTCTCCTGCACTGCTAAGGGGATCTCTGTTAATAATGCATGTCTTGACTTTCAAAATTAATGCACAAATATTAATCCATTGTATGATGGATTTAGCAAAGCAACCAGTTTTACATATAGATAGGGAGGTATTTCCACACACTGTTCTTAAGCTCATGAACTGCATAGACATGGATAGAAAGTTTGGTATAACTAAACCTGTCTTTCCTCCAGAGTAGAGTTAACTCGCAGGAAAGACAGGAAGCCTCAGCTTGCACACACAAAAAGGTGAAAGCTTGCATTTTAAAGTGCTTTTAGAAGCAAGCTATACTGTAGCTTTCTACCAGGTTGTTGGTTTTTGTAGTACTGTTGAAAACTGACAGACCAGAACAGGAGGCACACTGTGTGTTACAGCAACAGTCTGGGTTTGATGGGTGAAGCTGAGTTTGTAGTGTTGAACACAATTAACCTTCTGCTCCATAGCAAGAGCAAGAGCTTCTTGCAAAAAATGCTAGAAGAGTGCAAACCTTAGACATGGACTAGAGTGCTTTCAGTGTTAGGAGTGCTTTGAGAAACAGTGATTCAGAAAAAGAAACTCAAGCAAAGAAAAAGGCGAAATAATAAAATTATAAAATGCAAATGATAAAAATTTATTTCTAACTTGTTGCTTTTGTCTTTGATGTTACTTTCCTAAAGCTGCCATTTACAGTGAGTAACAACTGAAGATAGGAGGAAGATTGCACATATATATGTGTGGGAATTGGCCACATATTCAGACGACATTATCAACCCGAAGTGTACTCTGGGTGTTATGCGACTGTATCAGGGCCAGGATGTGTTTTCGCTCTGCCTTCTCTGTTCTGATGGGACTATCTTTAAGCTGCTTAAGCAAATGGCTATTCCTGACAGCTGACCCATCTTTTTCTTCTTCCTCTTGCATCCCATCTACTTTGTTGTGCACAGATAAATTTATTTTCAGGACTCAAAAGTTGGTTATCAAAATGCCAGCTGCACATTTTTAGGCCGAGTATTTGTCAGATTAGCTTCAACACCAGTTTCCTAGAGTTTTTACTTTAGCCAAATGCTTCTCATGCCATGGTTATTTCTTGTTTTGAAACTGAGCATCCTAGTAGGTCTGATGTACAGCACTGTACTTGAACAGGCTGTCATGGCTCTGTGCTAATGTTGGGATTCATATTTGCTTGCCTGTCACCAGGGAGATACATGACACTGCTTTATAAACAAGTGCCTTCCTCCTAAATTAATCATTTCCAGAAACAAAAAGACATTAGCAGTGAAATGCACTATATTTGGTTGTTCCTGTGTTAAATACCTTTGTCTGAGTTTGCAAGCTTTCATCAAAAATTGCAGAAATAAAAAATTCTCTATACAATTGAAGAAGAAGGATTTGGCAAGTTCTAGATTCAACCGCTCAAATACTCATCTTGTTTAATTTAAACCTAGGTTTTAAACTACTGAATTTAGTTGTTCCATGATGACGTGCCCCAAGGATCAAAGCAACATGTTCAGGTAGCTTGTGTTTTGATAGAACTCAAGGAAATGTGAGCTGAAAGATTTAATAGGGCTGTGGTTGCTGGAGAAATCTTCCTTGCTATGGATTTAAAAGAAGCAAGATTTGAACCCTTTTTTTTTTTTTATTTTTGGGAAGCTTTTTGGTTAGGTAGGAAACAGAGAACTGGTGTCTAAAATTAATGATAGCTCCATAAGTATTTAATTTTAACAGACTTCAAAATTAATTTACTGGTAAAAATTATGGAATATTTCTTCCTGTTAGCCTGTATTTCTTCCCTGTGTCCTGTCCAAGCAGTCTGTCGTTCATAACATGGCAAATCTTATTGATCTCTTCAAAATATGGAATCCAAAATGTGATTTCCTTGCTGAAGCACAATTCATCAGTGACTAATCTTTAATTTATGAACTCTTCAATGTGGTTACTTGAGTTAGGGACCAGGAGATCAAAGCCTGCTAATATGTATGTGACTCTAACACTCCTTGACAAATACAGTGTTTTGCTTTGGAAAAGGTCCTTGGTGAAAAGTCAAAGGAAATCAGATAGAATAGTTCCACTGATTTCAGTGATCTAGCAGAAGATATAATCAGAATAAATATTTTAAATTAATTCTAAGAATCTATTTTCAATTTATTTTTATTTTAAATGATAGCTTTTAAAAAGAATTAAAATACAGGAGTTGAAGGATTATAATTCTTTCTTAGTTTTTCTGATGTCTGTTGAGAAAAGAGAAAGGAAGGAAGAGCACAAGACATGGGGGGGTGCATGTAGGGGTGAGAAGTGTCATGCAGGAAATGCCATCTTCCTGCTGTGTGACAGCGTGCACTGGTGTGCAGCCCTCAGTGTCAGCATCTTCCTTGGCCACAAGCAGGAGGCTAAGAGGAGAGCAAGTTAAATCAAATGATTCACTCAATGTATCAAAGCTTTCCCCATCTGCAGTTTTGGCCAAATCCTTCTCAAAGAGCATCACAGTTTGGGCCTACTTTCTAAAGTAAGGTATGAACTTAATAAAAATGAACTTAACTGGGAGGAAAAAGTATTGTTCAAGAAGCTTGCTAATGACCAGGGAAGATCTAAAATGCATAGATCAGTACATGAGCCTTTTTGAGATACTGAATTTCCAAGCCATCAGGTCAAAGCTTCAGCACTTAAGTCAATTTAACTAAAGCAGGACTTAGTTCTGCAGAGCTGAAGGCCTTTCTCTATGTGCTTTGATAATGTTTCCTAGCAGACTTGACAAATTTCCAAACAGAAATTAACAGTTTGCACTGCATTAATTGACACTTGTACTAATTTCCACTGAATTCATTCTACAAATACTCTAGGAGTAATGCAGGGACGAAAGAATATCAGAAGTGACTGAGGTTGCTGAGAAAAGCTGTTTAAAGAAAAATTCATTTTCAAAGAGCTGGATATGATCTGCTTCAGGATGACAAATATCTGCTGGATTGATAGGCTGTGATTTCATACTTAAAATACTCCAACAGAGTGAATGAGGACAACTAAACTTTGGCAGAACTGTGCAGAGTTTGTGCTGCTCCTCCAGATCCCGCAATTCAGTTCAGCATGGTCTTGTCTGATCCATGGCCTTAGTCTAATCTGAGACTTAACTTATAGTCTGCAGAATTTATCATATCATATTTTGTCATCTTTATTGGATTACACACTCTAGCCTTGGAAGAATTGCTCACCAAATGAAGCACATGTCCCAGGAAGGAAACATCACGATTACAACTTCAACCTATACCTTTTCTGTGGTTTTATGGACATGACAAGAGGCTAAATGTTCAATATCATATATGCTTAGGGTATTTTTTAAAATGTCACATAGAGTCATTTATTGCTAATAGCTTTTAGCACAAGAAAAGGAGGGGCTCAGACACAAAAATCATCCACTAGCAAAGCAAGTCTGTGATTCACTGAAGGCAAAAAGGATTCCTGAGCTTACAGTACAAATATATTTAAATTACTGAGCTCATAAAGAAAACAAGACAGAATTACATGTCCACAATATCTGTCTGAACCCCTTGCTTTCATAGTAACAGCCAAATCTTTAAAATCTTATTAGAAGATTATTCTAGTGTTACATAGAAAGTCTGCAGCACTGCCTCTATTTCTTGTAAGTTTTATATGGAGAGCAAATAATCTGATGAGGAATAGTATTTCTAATTAGATTAGATGGTTCAATGAGAAGAAACAGACAAGATTTCAAATGTCATGTTCCTTTTTGCAGATAACTACATACTTTATAGACATTGATTAAACTTCACGTCACTGGCTGAAATAAAAGAAACTCAAGCATTTTTTCATCCATGGTGTTCATTTTTTATGACACAGTTTTAAACGGCCAAGGGACAATTCAATATACGCTGGACAATTATGCAGCAAATAAACTTCATTGCCCATATCTTTTTAGCCTGGCTTCTTTGAAGAGAATTTTCCCTGTCAGCTGGCTTGGGTATTTTTAATTGCTGCATTTTTCACAGCTGTCACTGAAAACTTCTATCAAACAATTGATGGTGTCTTCTGATTACTGTTGGCTCATCAGTTTCACACACAGTAGATTCTTCACAGGATTCAACAGTCTAATTTTCATCAGGTAGTAAGGTTGCTTAATGTTTTGAATGCTAGGATGCATACTCTCAGCACATTGGGCTTTCAGTTGGTAATAGGCATTGGCAAAAAGTCTCACAGGACACCAGAAGGGACATCCTGTTTATTCCAGGCTGAATTAGGTTATTAGGATCAACAATGCAAAAATGCCACGAGGGAAAAACAAATAAAGTGGAAGGAACTGGTGAGACTGAACAAAGAAATATCACGTGAAATACAAAGCAGCAAAATTCTGAGACCTTGGGAAGTCTATTTCAAACAAAAATATGAAGCCTCTTTGCAAACTATGACCTCTGCGGCAGAGAAAAATAGGACACACTATAGTGGGATATAAAGTTTATTTTCTCTTAGTGCAGCTGAATATGAGGGGAACCTTGTCTCTCCATCCCTGGCTGTCATGCTTCTTAAAAGACTGTACATTGCACCTGAGAACCTGAGCCTGTCCTGCAGGTACTGCTGCCCTCCCACCTGCCTAGTGGTGATGCATGAGGGTGAGACAGCTCAGAGAGCTGACCCAGCAGAAGGGGATTACCTGCCATTTTAGCATCCTGTCTTACTCCGTTTGAGATGAGATGAGGTGCAGAGGGAAAGAGTATAGGACCATAACTGCTGCAGCTTGGCTCAAACTGCTATGGGAACACAAGCTGGAGAAAGTAGGTCTCAGCCCACATAGAAGTGGACCAGAGCAAGTGTCAACCATTTATTTACCTCATTCAAATCTTCTTAATGCCTTCCAACCTATTTAATACCATATCCTCTCTGCTGCACATGCAAGATATATTGGATTGGCTTCTCTCTAAATTTTTGATGTCTGTGATGATGTATCTGATATATTTTTCTCAGGATTATCAGCCTCTTGACATGCAAGTGTAAAGCACATATTCTCTCCACACTTTAAACCTGGGCTACTGCATTTATTATATTAATGGTTGCAAGAGAAACAGGAAAATCGGTATTAATTCAAAGAAATTAATATAGTGTGGGCCCTTTAATAAACCTCAAAATAAAGAAAACCTTGTCATACAAGTGTGGTTTTGTATTTGGCTTGAATAATGTAAAAATAATGTCAGTGCTGAAGGGGATAGTTCTCCACCTCCTGTCCCTGATGAGGTTCCCATCCCTCTCGTTGCACCAGGTAGAACTTATGCAGGGTGGTGTAATCAGTCAAATTGGTATGAATTTGGCTGATGATGTCTCTTTTTTTATTATTTATTTTTGCTGATTTAGTGAGCCAATTTAGCTCATACATATGGCCTCATAATTGCCAAAACATTGTGAGGGAGACTGTGGTAGGAAAGCTCTGCTGTTTCTGGTGGCTGCAAATTCAGCTTGATTTGCTAGATATCTCACAGCAAGACAGAGCTAACAGTGAGTCTAAGCACATAGGGAAGACCTTGATTCTGTAAGTTTTGTGAACAAACAAACAGGAACACTGCAAATATGGAAAATGTTCTTGTTCGCAGATCACACCATCCAGTCTGTTTTCTGCTGCTGCTGCTTTACAGTGCAAGAAAGGTATGTGAAATGCTTAAGCTTTTCAGTAATTAAATGTCTACACGTAAAGGACTTCTTAAAACCCTTCTATTTGCAGTAGAAGAGCAAATATGCCGAAGTTTAAAGACACCGTACTCTGCATATCCCTAATGAAGGAAGGCATGTATATCCATGGATATTTTTATGTGAATGTTTATAGAGATGCATTCACACAAATGCTTCATGTTTTTCAAAATCAGAGAAATGAGAACAAAAGTGAACGTGGACCCGGACGCTGTCCTGGTGACCCAGTACTCTGCCTCACAACCAGACATTTCCTATGAATCTATTTGGAAGTGCAGGGTAAGTAATATTTTGGCAGGTGAAAAGAGAGAATTGAAGTGATTTGACATAGAGTAGCTTGGTACCAGAATCAGCAGGGGAGTGACTAGCTCTTGAGCATGTAAAGTTCTTTGTTGCATAAAAATTACAGAGTAAAGGTAACTGAAGAGTCTTACTGATGTAAATACAGGGTCACAGTGAGGTTTTCCAAGCTTGCTGTTGTGAAGAAGGTGGTTCCTTCTTCCACTTTTGGTTTTGGGTCACAGAGATGGAAAGGGTGGGAATGCCCTGCTTGGCAAATGCAAGTGCACCCTGCTCAGCTGATATATAATGTTCACCTTAGTTTTATTAGATCTAAGTTGATTTAATCTGAGTTTTCAAAGTATAACTAAGTGCAAAGGTAGAACCTCCACCGATGCAAAAGAAAATTATTATGTTCCTGCCAGTTTGCTAAGAAAGTCTGCAGTGCTCTATATGTTAATTCTCCAGAGAAATGACTGAATTTCCAGATATCGTAACTCCATTGATTTCAATGCTGCTCTGCTTTTACACCAGCTGAGGAGTCGTCCCAGCATCCATAAAGTGTAGAAGTCACCTCGCTAAGGCAGATAGCTTATTTAAAATGACAACTTTCCATTGTCATTTTTGCTTCTGCACCAAACTACTTAGTCTTGCTGTTTTAAAAGTGATGAGGTGTTTGGGGGGCAATAACAACCATGATAAGCTCCTCTTAGTTACTGAGACAGTATAATAGCAGGGGAATTACGCAAGCAATAGTAGAGAGGAAAGTCTGGTTATGAAAAATACTTTCATTTCTCACTAGCGCAAGAGACAATTGCAATTTAAGAACAAGCCATTACCTCCTCTGCCTGCCGAGGCCTTCGAAGACTACAGCAAGAAACCCAGAGTTATTGCACTCTATGACTTCTTTGCTGGAGGGCCTTTAGATTTACCTCTCAAGAAGTCAGAAGAATACATTATCCTCGAACAGTATGATCCCCTCTGGTGGAAGGCAAGAGACCAACATGGGTAAGAGAGAGGGCATCTATTTCAATCTCCCTACACAGAAAGAAAAAAGCCTAAAACAACCTGTGCAAAAGTGAGACTTGTGAGACAATTTAGGAACAAGCTTGAAAGTGTTCAACTACGTACGAGGCACACATATTGACTGGGCAGACTTTCAGCAGGATTTGGCACTCCAGGAATGGACAGGGAATCTAGAATCTGTTGGGAATTCAGAGTTAATCCATACACTCAGTAATTTCCTGAGCAACATAAGGGTGTTTGAGGACCATGTGAATCACTGGGCTCTGAGCCATGTGCAAATCCAGCTTTCCATATTTCAAATGCTTTACAGTGGAGTGTGTATGTGTAAACACTTTATAAAACCATAGAGATTATAAAGACATAATTGAAACAAAACCTCTTAAGCAAAATACCTGGGTATTTTAGAGAATTAGATAACTTCAGTTACGATCCTTTTGACACTTAGGTTTGTTTTGTGTTGTTCCTCTTTCTCCTTTGCATTTTCTTCAGTGTATCTTGTACTCTCATGCTGGGAATGGTTGTATGTTATGTTATAACCATCTCCTTTCCATTCAGATTTCTCCTTTAAATACTTTAAATGCTTTTTCTCAACTCATGTTTTCAGCAAAAGTATACTGACAACTATTTTGTATATACAAGTAAGCACACACTTCATATTTCTTCATATAGAAGCTTTGTATAGGCCAGAAATGAAGATGGTGGCTTCTGATTCAGAAGAAAAATAATTGTTTTCTAAATCTCAGCCTATACCATCTGGCTTTTTCATTTGAGTAGCCATCCACAGTCATGGGACAAAAAGGTTGTGCCTGGGATGAAAGGACTCAAAATTTAATTCAGTTCTAATGCTGGAATTCAGTATCTAGCAACATAGCCCCTAGTATAAGGAACCTTTGTAATTCAACAAAAGGATGATGTATATCTTAATCCTACTAATATTTTACACCATACTATAATATTATCCCAAATATGTTGTTTCAGGAATGAAGGTCTAATTCCCAGCAACTACGTTACTAAGAACAAGAACAGTAATTTAGAAACATACAAGTAAGTACCTTTGAAAATTATAATTGTGCTTTCATTTCTAAAAATGGATTGCAGAGATACATTTTAATGCTTGATCCTTTGAATTTTTATTAGACGTAAACATGTTTATCAAAAGCTTTCTTTTTTTGTTACAAAACATTACTCTTAAAATGAATTAACATTCGTTTGCATGAACCATAGTGTCAGAATCTAGATGTTTCCTATTTCTCTAGACTCAATGCATAATGTTTCTGTATTCTGGTCTTTGCCTGTTGTGATCATGTAGCTAATTCCAATTACTCCAATTTAAATTCCTGGAGAGAATATTAAAAATCTGAAAAATTGTAGAGAAGAAAGGCTTGACGCATCCTCCCAGACTGTAAATTTCATCACAGTTTGGCATAACTCTTTCCTGGAGTTTCTTTTATTTGAGCTAATATTTAGTAACAGTAAACTGGGGCCAAAAAGTTCTAAAAAAAAAAGTTCTAATAAAATAATTCCAAATTAAGACATGTTCATATACAATGATAGTTCTAAACACGTTTTTGACTTGGAATAATGCAACTACTAAACTGTGAAACAAAGCAAACATTAACTTTTACTGGCTCAAATTAAGGATAGGTTATCTCCTTGTTGCAGGTGGTACTGCAGAAACATAAACAGAAGCCAGGCAGAACTTCTCTTGCGCCAGAAGGTAACTCAGCTTACACATAGAGCTAACAGCACTGAAAAATATCTATCAGTAGAGGCATCAAGAGCATTATCACAGTCAAATCCAAATCTGTTTGGTATGCTGTGAGAGAGAGTACCTTAAAATAAAAAGGCTTTCTGGTGTAAGCATAGAGTGCAGACTGTCCGGACTTCGCAAAGCTTTAACTTGTAGCCCCAGCAAATTCTATGTAGATTTTCCATGCTAGACAAATCAAATTACATGGCTTTCTGTATTTGTCTGTTGCATTAGACATTGAAGACTGAAATCCATGTAGTAAGCTAATTAGTGAGCTTAGCAGAACTTAACAAAACCACTGTGTCTTCCTTAAATACAGAGCAAACAATGCATATTGCAATCTACCCCTGTCAGTTACCAAAGCGCCTAACTCAGTCAAACTCATTGGGTCTTTGCTCAGAGACTAACTCAGGCCTGGGACAAGAAAGACCAGGGAAGAATATCTCAGACAAAACTGTTTTAACTGTATTTTTTTCTAGTGATTTGTAAAATTTGGTTTTTTAATAAGTCAAAGCATTTTGACTACTTCACACTGAAGAGTATAATTCAGCTAAATTACTTATCTCTAAGAAGTTGCCTGGCACTTAGTATTTTCTCTGGGTTTATTTTGCTCTGCCGTGTACGTGGCTATCCATTCCTGTTTTCCACTTCTTTATCTTCCCCCCAAATAGTCATAGGTATTCTACAGAATTTGGTAATCAGCTGCAATTTCTGTCTCAAGGGAGCATTATTGAAGCTCAAAAGCATAAAATAACTCTACTTGGATTTCTTTTCAGCCCAAAGAAGGTGCATTTGTTGTCAGAGATTCAAGCCGACAGGGTCTTCTTACGCTGTCCATGTATTCGCGGGCTAAAGGGTGAGTTCCTCTGAATGGTTAGGATTTGAACCAAGAGATGATGGAAAAGCTTCCTCCAGACTCCTCAGAATAACTGAGTAGGTTGGACATGCAGTGCACAAGAGCAGGGAACCACTGGGGTGCTCTTCGTGCAGAGTTAATCACCCTGTGTGCAGAAAAGATTATGGTGGGCAGTGGATCTGGGAGTCAGTGTGCAACTGTCCTGTCAAGACAAGATTACCTGCACTCACTGAAGTTCTCAAATAATCTGCTGTGGAAACTGCCACAGCCTTTGGCCACCGCACCAAACTGTTTCCTTTCTCCACAGGCTCTGTGCACTGTAAATTCATCCCAGACTTTGCTGTCCTCAAACTTCTCCTGTTTGTCTCCTAAAATCACCTCACCCCTACTGTGCGCTCTTACTTTTTGCCAGACAACAGCCACAGGACTCACTCTTGCCCACATCAGTAGTGATCACCTACAGCACTAACTTAACCCATTTCAACCTGTCTTATCCCCTCTTCATCAGCCCTCCTACATCCTCCTGTATCAACTGTGTCTGCTTTCCTTCTCTCCCTCTTACAGCAAGCCAGAGGTGAGAGGAGCAAAGGCATCGCTGTTACCACCACCATCTTCCTCCCTCCATTCCCTCCCAGAAACATGGGGCCAGCCCTCCCTACCATCCCTGTGCTGGGGACAGGCTCACAATTTCTGTAGGCTCAAAAATGTTTCCAACAATGACTCAATAATGCAGACTGCATAGTGTTTCTGTATTCCAATGTCTGCTTGTTGTGACCATGTGTCCACAATTTAGAGTACTAACCTTCAGCAGCCATCAGCCTGAAATGCAAACTTAACTTCTTAAATTTGAGTGTCACAGAAAACAGGGATAGATGGGCAGCAAAATATACAGAAAGCAAAAAAGAAAGATAATGCAAAGAAATACGGAATAACAAAGGTATCAAATAAAAGCTACAGTGAAGACCCTTTGAAGAAGTAGAACAGAAAATTTAATCTTATGCTATACATGAATATGTGTTTAAATTTTTGGGAGAAAATGAAGGTAATTAGGAACATTTTACTTTTAAGAGGTTATTTTCAAATAAATGCTAAATTAGGAGGAACACTTCTTAAACACTTCGACTGTTTCTTATGAATGCAATGATATAGGGGTAAAAAACACTTGGGCAACAAAAGACATCCTGCAATTATCTCCCAAAGCTGGGAGAAAGCCATTCAAGGAGTCTTGTTTTTTTTCCTCCTGAAACAGTATCTCATCTACGCACAGCCAGTTTAAGTTGAGAACTGTATTCCAAGTTTTCAGATTTTTCTATGCTTTCAAAGTGAAATTTAAGTAGATTTATAGTTTAAGTGATTTTTACTGAAAATTATAATGCTTTGTTGATTTCAGAAGTCATAATGGAGATATTCTACATTATCAAATTAAACAAAATCGCTCGGGACAATACTATGTAGCAGAAAACTATCTCTTTTCATCTGTTCCTGAACTCATCAAGTATCATCAACACAATGCTGCAGGTAATTCGTATGAGCTGATATGGTTTTACATCTTTTCCTAATACTTTTCTTATAAAAAGAGACACAAGTGTTTCAATTGCTAATGAAATCAAATATGCCTTGATTCTTTCTGCCAAAGTCATAGCTCTTATGTGCATATACCACGGGGGAAATGAAACTACCAGACTCATCTACATATCTTAAATGAGTTTAGCAAAGATAGAAGCCTGCTCTGTATTCTCTTGGTTCATATTTGACTGAATGGGACTTGGGTGAAATTTGATCATAATTCTTTCTTTGTCTACAACAAGGACCTATATACACGCAATTTAATAAAAGCAGGAGCTATGCTGTGCATCAGCAGGCAGCATTCTACTGATTTTGAAAAAAAATCCCAACCCATACCACAAGCAATCAATGGCAGAATTAGGGAGCACAAGGACTCTCTAACACTGGCTTTCAGCTTACCAGGGTTAGACACCTCTAACTGTTGGCTGATGGTGGATTTTTATAATTTTTAGCATGAAAAATATCCTTCACCTTGGTTCTGCCCATCATTTTAATACAATATAAAATGGTTTTACTCTGAGTGAGTGAAGATGAGAACACACAGAGATCCTTTGCACTAGTGACAGAGGAAGATATGGAAACGGACAGAGCCTTTTGCTGGAGAGAGGAGGATTATAGGAAACGCTTGTAGCAGAAACGGCCCTAAAAGTAACAGTGGGAAGAATCAATGAACGCAGGGAGCCCTCAGTGAGGGATGTATTCACTGGTACTGTTGGCTTATGAATGCAAAGAAAATGAATGACAGGCACAAAAATATTTCAAACCTGGGAAGTCATGCTGGCAGACACTGCTTAGGTCAGCGATACAGTATTTTAGAACTCATTTAAGATCACTACCATTGTACAAACAAGCAGGAGTATCACTGTTGGCTTTATGAAAGTAGAAATACTTTTGTAGTCAGGGCCCTATTAAGTAGTCTTTCTCCATTTCTTCTCACTGTAGTGTTTTATCTGAGCAAACCGTAAGCAAATGTGACTTCAAGAAATAAGAGATATACATCCAATTCCAAATATTTTTGAGAAGGGCTATGATACAGCGTATTTTAAAATTAAATAATTGGTCAGCAGAATATTGTTGTTTTGTCCCCTACAGGTCTTATCACACGTCTCCGACATCCAGTCGGATTAGATGGATGTACTTCACCAGAAACAACAGGATTGAGTTATGGTAAATTGAGTTATGGTTTTCTTATCTTCTTTTGAAGGTGATTTAGCTATCTGCCTAGGCAAGAATTTATCTCATATTCACCCAGCTAATAATTAAGTTGTATCTGTGAAATTCCTTGGTAGTAAGAAACACAAACAGTATAAGGTGTCAGTACTAAATGAGACACCTGACTCAGCTGCTTCTGTGCAGTGACTGTTGTGCTTCTGTTACAACCACCAGTGCATTTCAGAGCTATTTGGACTTTTCTAAGTGAACCTAAGATTCAAGTAGGCATTTAATAACTTTTGAAAGGCTATTTGATTTATTTAAATACTTAGGAAATCGAAATTGAAACCTGAAATTAATACTATTTATGGAGATTTTCTTTGCCAGTTCTGCAGGTTTTAGAAATAAGAATGGAATCTTACGTGGTATTAAAACAAACAAGCAATAAATGCCAGTTTTGTGTATATAGATCAGGAATTTCATACCATCTGTTGGACAATGGGAACCTCTAAAACTGAGTATCTTTCATGTTCCCATGAATCTCAAGGCTTAATATTTCTAAAGGGTAGAACTATTGTAGTTATTACAATAAAGGTAGCTAGTAACTATTTCTGTAGCTATACTATCCATCTGGAACTGGTTTGGAGCTAAAATCATCACATATCATAATGCCAAAAAAGTTCTTGTGTGTAATCAAAGCTAAACATTTGCCTTATCTTCAAGCCTCAGACATTCCTACATTAAGCAAAATCACTAATCACATTCTCAAAACTGTAAAATAGCATTTATATTTAAACATATATGAGCCAGTGAAAATTTTTAGATATTTAAAACTCATGCTATAGCTGATGAACAAGTGTGATACTCTGCTGTGTTCATTAACTGCCATCAGCAAGGCGTGTCTCCTGGAGTATGGCTCAGGAAAACTGGCCTGTCTCTTCTGACATATTGGGTTGCTTTTCCAGAGGAATGGGGATTAAACCCATCTGAACTGTTGTTCCTGAAAGAACTTGGGCGTGGGCAGTTTGGAGTTGTCTATCTTGGTAAATGGAGAGAAACTATCAAGGTTGCCATCAAAACAATCAATGAAGGTGCGATGTCTGAAGATGATTTCATGGAGGAGGCCAAACTGATGATGTAAGTATAAAAGCTATTCTTTCTGTTTACCAAGAAATAAATATAACCTAATTCCATTTCAAACAGACAAAGCAGTCTGATGGGAATGGTGGATGTGTGGGACAGAAAGGCTGATACAAAGGTCTGAACCAAACTGATGCAGATGCTCCCTATGCCCAGATTCTTCCTTTAGAGTGTGCAATGCTTTGTACTATGGAGCTCAATGGGGAGTAAATGTTCTGGAAAGATGTAAACATGCTCCTACAACTATTCTTTAATCCATAAGTCCGTGTCTCTAGGAACACTGGCAGAGCTTACGTCTAACTAAAGCTTTTGAGAAACCATATTTGCAAATTTTGAAAATTAGGGAAGTATCCACATGAGGTCTTGGCAAAGCCCAGAAGAGAAGAACCCTTGCAGGGTTAAGGCTCCTGCCGGCAGGCCAAGCATAACTAGACTTTTCCATTTTTCACCAACTAAATCAAGCTTTGCATTCACTGCATTTATAAAACTGATGAACAATTATGAGTTCACAGAGTGAACTTCTTGGAGGAAGTTGTAGACAGGAATGTGCTAGGTAGTGGGAGAACTCTCAAGACAGCTGAATAGGATACTGTTTATCAAGTACTGAAAGTATTTTCAAAACCATCATGAGAATCAAAGGTCTAGTTACCTGACAAGAACAAATATTAGCCTGTCTAAAATGTGATTTTAAACAGGAAACTCTCCCACCCAAAGCTGGTCCAGCTTTATGGAGTGTGCACACATCACAATCTTCTCTGCGTTGTGACTGAATTCATGGAAAATGGTTGCCTGCTCAATTACCTTCGGCAAAGGCGGGGGAAACTCGGCAGAGACATTCTCCTGAGCATGTGCCAGGATGTTTGTGAAGGGATGGAATATTTGGAAAGAAATAGCTTTATTCACCGTGATTTAGTAAGTACATTAGGTTTTCTGAAGTTCTTGACAAATATTTGCAATAAAGAATGTGCTGTTGCATTTTATGGGACACTAGGTGTCCTATTAGACTTCAGCCCTGCAGGATCTAATAAGGCAAACCTGAACTTTTAAGCTGTTATTTTGCCCATGGAGAGCTCAAAAAACTACTTGAGGGAAGTTTTTCCATTGGAAAAACCCCTTGAGAGGTCAGAGAAAATTAGGATATTGACATGGAACTATCTGGTATTAGGACATCTCAATAGAAAATTGATCACAACACAACCAAAATCACAGCATTACAAAAGGTCAGCAACAATGAGAATTTTAAAAAATGAAATTTTTTCTATCTGTATTTTTTTGGCTCCTTATTGCCATACTTTGATGCTAGGGTATATGAGTGGCTTTTCTGCCCATAGACAGGGAATTAGAGGAGAAGAGCTTGTTTCTTTACTCCCTGATACTTTTTCAATGCTCACATTTGGATGTAGAGAGGAAATCTTCCTTCTCTCCTACCTAGCTGCATGAAGAAATGTAAAATCTTGAAAATTACCAGGAGGTTCCTGATTTCTGCAATGAAAACATCACAAAACATATTTAAAATTTACAGTAATTGTCCTAGTGTTGATGTTCAGGAAAATATCTGGTTGGATCATTAGACTCTGAAGCCTAAAATTCTTTCACCATTCAAGAATATGTAAACATATTGCAACTCATACTACAAGCATTTAAGTTGATATGTGCTATGTATGTGTAACTACACAGTATGTTCACAGACTCAGAGACAAAAATTCACTAATATTTTTGACCAATACACCAATCTGCTTTCAGATATAAACAGTATGAGCTGAAGCAAATATAATCACCTGCTGTATTTTTCTTAAAATTCTTTAGCACAGATTTCAGATATGTTTCTCTCATTTTCCCCAGGCTGCAAGAAACTGTTTAGTCAATGTGGAGCACGTCGTTAAAGTATCCGACTTTGGCATGGCAAGGTACGAGGCCATCAACAAAGGTTTTGTGAGCACCTATTCTCAGACAGCTGCAGCATGATCTTTAGTTAACCTCACTGCTTGCTTCACTGGTTTGGGGAATCCCACTGTGGTTAATTTTTGAATTCTGATGAAAATTGTGTTTTTCATCAGAAAATGAAAAAAAATCAGTTAAAAAATGTTTTTTAACTGCTGATGAAAATGGTAATGTTTTTTAACTACCTGTTACCTACTACTGCTGTACCATGAATGGGATGTCATGTCTTCCTCTTGCTCTTGGTGAGTGCAAGATAGGTAAACAAAGTGCCAGGTAAACTTCAGAGGTGTTTATGGACAGAGGAATGCCCCGAGTGCACAGGGCAGCCAGAAGCTCGAAGAAAGAAGTTCCTCAACTTTCCTGAGCAAGATGGAGGACAGAAAGTGACTAGGGACAGAACCGAGAGCTGGTGCTGACCTCTTGAGGCAGCCATAGCTGAGTAGGTGAGGCGGGATGGAGGGAGGACCAGGAAGGTGGGCAGGAAGTTGATGCATCCTGCTCTAGCAGGGAAGTGGTTTTTATGCTTAGCGATAGAACCAGCCAAAGGAGGAAAGAGAGCACACTCAACTCTGACAAGCACCAGCCTGAGAAACATAGCTCTAGCCTCACAGACTTTCCTCAGAGAACACAGCTGAGCTGACCAAATGACTGAATGCTACCCAAAGGGGATGTCTCCTTCCTTCTTTCCTCTTGCAAGCCCAGCACAAAGCTCTCCACTTTTGTGTTTTACTGGCTGGTTTTTCCATGGGATTAGCAGACTGAATCAGCTCACTTAGGAGGCAGATGAGCTTGAAAGACAGTCAGTGGCTCTGAGCAGAAGGTTCTGGTGACATTTACTTTGAGGCTGCAAATCATTAGATCAGCACAGCCATGCTCCTTCAGTTTTGCCTCCTCTTTCTAACCTCGGGCTTACAACACCCTAGCAGTTCATAGCTAAGGACTTGTTTTTCAAAGGGCTACCCTGTACCACGGTTGTACTGCTCCCCAAAAGGGTAAGGTCAGTATGAGGGCTCTAGACTTATCCAAATGGATCAGAAAACACAATAAGACCAAGGTGGCTGTCAGGGTTCAGCTTAAGAATAATGAACCTGAATGGTTCACTGTGGCCACAAAGTGGAGATCAGTGGTGTGGCTCTAGGACTCACTTCCCTGGGGAGGCTGTGGAAAAGTGATGGGAACACAACCTAATTATTCAGAGCTCACACAACTGCTACTACAGGTTATTTTGTATTGCTATTTCATGTGTTCCTTATTCAATAGCCTCTCATGCTTCTGTGCCTGCACCAAAATGACAAAGTGAGGCAAAGAGATTATTTCAATGTGACCTCCTTTAAAAGGTGCCTTTAAAAATTACCTTTATGCTTTCCCTGACAATAAATGTGTACTGCATATCTGTGATCTGCTCAGGAACATCAGTACTTGGAAAATGTGCCCAGAGTCTGTAAGTATATAGGGGTCAGCCTAGTAACCATTTAAAGTGTTGCCCTGTACCTGCCTGCATTAGGCACATAATTTCATCTTATCTGGGAGGTCAGCTCCTATAAGCTTGGGCAAAAACAATTACTTTAGTGCACTCACAAGAACTGTTGCCTCAAATGTGATGAACATTTCTTTGTGTGTTGCTTTGGTAACAATGTCCCTGATGCTGCATCTGTGAAGATGGGCAGCAAGAGTCATATTTTGGTAGAACAAGTGGTTGAAAAGGTGGATCCTTTTAAAAAAAGACTTTTTTAAAAAAAGCAATTATTTATTGCTGCTGGTTTTCCTGCCCATGGTGAAGTGATGTGTCTTATCAATGTACACCCAAAAGATGACAATAATAACCATCCTGTCAGTCTTACAATAGTATCAAAATGTTTTATTCTGACATACTTCTAATGAATAATCCAAATAATTTATTTAAACAGAAATCTCTTTAAGTGCATAGCTTCCAGCATGGGTTTTTGTGCGCATTTTATACTAAATAGTGATATAATTTTGTTGTTTCCAAATTGACACTATTTTTATGGAATTCTAAACCATTTGTGAAAATGTCACTCATTCAAATATATGTGGTTTCCTCATAATTCAGGTATGTCATTGATGATGAATATATCAGCTCTTCGGGTGCCAAGTTTCCAGTCAAATGGTCGTCTCCCGAAGTCTTTCATTTCAAAAAATATAGCAGCAAATCAGATGTCTGGTCATTTGGTGAGTTGATTAGGTGAATGTGCAACCACACTTCCCTAAAACTACTGATATGATTTAGGAAAGTGTAACTTTTTACTCATACTACCTATCTTAAGATGCAGTCCTTCCCATTTTTCAAATTTTGCTTATATTGGACAAATGAGTTTCTCAGTAAGAAGGTTCTGCACCTAGAAAGTAGATTTTGACTGAAATGTGCATTTTTGATAAGTCCTCATTAGCCAAACATCTATTCATCTGAGTTTCATGGACCACCACCTTAGCTGACTTAAAAGAGAGCAGAATTATATTAGTTGAAAATGGTTTGGGTTGTATCCTTCATTCAGCTCAGGCTGCCCATATTTTCATGCATTTTTCAATACACAAAAGAAGCAGGAGTGTTTCTATTCTCCTAATGTTCTTAAAAGCTAGTGGGTTTGGCATCTTTTGTTTTGTCCTAAACCTCTTTTGGTTCACTTCTAGGTGTACTGATGTGGGAAGTTTTCACAGAAGGCAAAATGCCTTTTGAAACCAAGTCAAATTCTGAAGTTGTCCATGAGATTTCTCAGGGTAACCGACTTTATCGACCACATTTGGCATCACATCCTGTGTACAAAGTCATGTACAGCTGCTGGCACGAGGTTTGTTGCCCTTTTTTTGTCCTTGGGTTATTACTTTATTATTAATTTTTAGTGTGGATATAAAAGAAATCTTAAAAGCTCAAGACATTAAATTCTTATTTCACATCCGTGGCATTCTCAGCATCTCCAACTATGTTTTTCACAAATCACACCTAAGTTTACAAGCCTCTTCTTCTTTTGACTGTTGCAGGTAATAAATATAAAGCACACTACCAGTACAATAGTCTACACCATCCCTGGGTTGGAATACGCCACTGTTGTCATGTTTCCCTACTGGGTCCAATGTGATACCTTTTTCACGCCTTTGTATCACCCATAGCTTTCTCTTGATCTGCTCTGAATGATAACTGTAACACATTCATATACCAAGTGGATATGCCCACTAAATGTAGATTTTGAACCCCCTTTTTCAAGTGTATATTAGTATCTCTGTACATCAGTACAGCTCCTAGGCTGCACCCCTTTCACCCTCCCCAAGCTGATTTAGTACTTCATGTTCTTTTGCCATTTGTCCAGCACCTATTACTTCCTATATTGGTATCAAAACACTGATTTCATCAACTTCTCTATCTGATGAATCCCTTAAGGACCCTCCTTCTCTAGTCTCTAGAGGAAATGAATCTTTTATTTTAGATTAAAAGTACCTTCAGAAGAGCTTTGTGTGCAATTTTTTCATGTAAATGTGCAGGCATACAGAGTGAGTAGCCAGGGAATCTTGTTGCCACCATTGTCTCCTTGATCTCCCACCTTTCAACTCTGTATGAAATTTTTAAATCCTGAGTTAAAAAAAGCTAAAGAAATGGAAATCTAAATTGCATCCAGCTTACTTACTGCAAACATCCATTGGGGTGCCAGCCAGCAGAGAGACCATGGGGTAGAAGTTCTCTTTTCTGTCTGCCATCAGACAGGAGCTTGTTCCATACTGAGCTGCAGCCCTTCAAATTATACAGCAGTGAAGATCCTTTTTCAACAACCCAGGAAGCATTCCTGAGTATCATGGTTTCCTGATAAGTAGGGCTTTCCATAGACCTACTGCAAGGAGAAATTCCATAGGAATTCTGATCCAGATTTGAAATAAGTATAAAGAAATTTCAGGAATTTTTTGAAAAGTGCCTGTGCTCATGCTGCTGGTGTCATGAATAGCAAATTTTTTTTTTCACTCAAGTGACAAACTTGATCTTTTCTTCTGTATTAATAAAATAAAATGTAATTTTTAGGTGGTATCTCATATGTACTTATATCCAATTTCTGAAGTCTGGTACTATAATTGACCAATCTGCTAACAGACGTTTATCATCTGCTTTTCTTTTCAGAAACCTGAAGGACGTCCTACTTTTGCAGAGTTAATAGTGACCCTCAAAGATCTAACAGAGATGACATAATCACAGATTTTATACCAATATATTTACTGAAAGGTTAGCATTAAGCATGCCACTAATGTAGATGGTAGAGAAAACCTCAACCTTTTACAGAGGTCTCTACTTGAATCACAGTACCAGCATTCTACATATTGAAGTAGCTGTTTGGTCTTGGCCCAGTTTTTACTTATTTGAGACAGATACTCCAGGAGACTGGTTTGGGACTCTCAAGGCTTTGTTTTCATGGTTAGGGAGAAAAATCTCCTGTCTGAAAAGCAGTAACCAAGCCTACTCACCTTATAGACCTTTTTATTCATTCTTTTGTTCAGAGCTACACTAATTCCTGCATCAATACTGTTAAATTTTTTAGTACTTATTATGATTCATGCACTGGGGAATACTGATTGGCAGCAGAAAAAATGATGGAAGAATCTCTGACAAAGCTCTAGCTAGGTCACTTTTAAAGGCAAGTCCTTGTGCACTGCAAAGCTTTCAGCCCTGGAGAACCAGAGCAGTGTTTCCAAGGGACAGCAAGCTAAGTGAGACTGCTGGAGCAGTGCCCACACATGTGCCTGTAACCCACTGCTTGGACAAAGGCAAGCAAAGGGAGCAAAGGCAGCAGTCCTGACTTAGCAGCTCTCAAGTCACGTCTGAGTGACTGGAAAGATTGAGCACCTCTGAAGCCATTTTAAACCTGCATTGCAGGTCAAGGTGTCTTCTATTCCAATTCTGAAAAACAGAAGGGGAGCAAGGATTATTTTATTCCAACCTCTCCACAATTTTCCGGTATTTTCTTCCATTTCTCTGCTCTTGCCTACTCAAATGCCCACACATGCCTTAGTCCTCCCCTTGCAAATGCCCAGAATGGTTAATAGGCAAGTCAAAACAGGAACCTGACAATAAAGGTCAGATGCATCCTATGATACCTTACACAGACATGTCTGTAACCCTACTTCTTATGTCATTATTCAGTTTTAATTTTAAATCTTAACTATAAATATAAGTATAAATATCTTGTCAATATAAATATCTTGTAGAGAAGGAAAGGCAGATGGAATTCATAATTATTTAAAACAAAATAGTCAGACCATTACAAATAAATATGTTCTTGAAAACATGATTGCATTGTGAATTATTTATAAATACATCACAATATTTAGTTTTATAGGGCTTTGTAGACAAAATATGTAAAACATGCTAGCTAAAGAATGACTGACTTTAGTTTAATTTTTGTCACAAATTGAGTCACAATTTAACTTTTTATTTCCAAATTTTAAAAAAAACTGTAACAATAAAATTTAATATAGCAAAACCCACAAAGTTTTGAATTTCCAAAATGTGACGGCATATCTTAGTCAAATACAGTGCTGGCAGTAATCAGCCATCTTTACTGCAATAGTATTTTGATAGTTATCATCCCTTGGGAAAGGAAATTGTTAGTCCCATTGTTTGAACATTTGGGAGTACCTTCAAACACACTTCTAAAGCATTTCTGCATCAAGTAAAGCGTGATATTCTTATTATTTAATGTAATTTGCCAGAAGAATTGCCACCAACTGATGTCACTGTTTACTTTCATAATCAATTTATTTATGAGCATTCAATCCTTTATCAGACCTATGACTGAATGCAGATCTATACAACTGTTGTGGTTTAACCCCAGCTGGGAACGAAGTACACACAGCTGCTCACTGACTGCCCTCTGCCCTGGTGGGGTAGAGAATCAGAAAGAAAGTAAAACTTGTGAGTTGAGATAAGAATAGGTTAATAACTGAAACAAAGTAGAATGTAACAATAGCAATCGCAATTAAAAGGAGAAAGAGAGAGGAATAAAACCCAAGAGAAACAAGAGATGCACAATACCAGTGCTCACCACCTGCTGACTGATGCCCAGCCCATCTGCAGGCAGTAATCAGCAGCCCCCAGCCAACCGCAGTTGGCTGCCCCCAGCCCCCTGCCCCCTGCAGTTTATACACTGATCACAATGTTCTATAGTATGAAATACCCCCTTGGCCAGTTCAGGTCAGCTGTCCTGGCTCCACTCCCTCTCAGCCAAAATCGAGACAATGACACAGTAACACACATGGAGCTCACCACAGTTTATGCCCATGCCACAGAAGTACAAAGCTTTTCAGCAGATGATGTACTACAAATGTGAAATTCAAACTGTCTCCACAATATAAAGTGCACGGGGACTTTGAATAATACATGAGGCATCTTTTTTAACAGCTCTTGTAAAACTGGTTTTGCCATATTACTGCAGGTTAATATGTAATACGGTACAGCACCATACAGTACATATCAACTCCATTAGATTTATGTAGTCAAAGCAGCCTTGCTCCCACCTGTCTCACTGAGCTGTCCCATAGTGAATATGCACCCATCCTGGAAACATGCTGGTCTAATACCTGGAGCCAATAATGCTTGCCTACCAGGCCTCCACTTCCCAATATGATCTTTCTGTAGGCTGCTTGGGGGAAAATTTGAAGAAGCTGTTAACATTCTGACATAGATACATCTAACAGCTGCTATCACCAAGCTGACAGTAAATAAATGAAAAAGCACTAGACTGTGCTTCAGAGTAAGTGAAACTGGTGCTTAATTGGCAGCAAGAAATGGTCTACAGTACAAAGGTCAGGTATCTACAGTGTATTTATTTACCAGAACAGCTACACCCTTAAATAAAGACTGAGTAGGCCATCTTAGACCTCGTGGTGACTGTGAGCTTAGTTCAAATTCTAACCATAATCTAACAGGCAAAAATGGATTAGTCTAACAGGCAAAAGTGAGTGATATCCTTGTCACTGAACATAAAGAGATGTCTGTTTGCTAGGTTTTTTAAACTTCCATGTGATAAAAATGAGATCTGGAAAAAGCAATAAAGGAGGCACCTCCATACAGGGAACCTCCCATCAAAGGCTGTAGGAGTGTTCAGCATTTGTAAAAATTTAGCTACTGTTTCCTGATCAAATATCAGAAAACTTGGAACAAGTCTGTATTATGGATGGGAGGAAAAAAAAAAGATAGAACTCCAAGCTCTTGTGAGCCAGCCACTTAGGATACATCTCTTTTCTATAAAAGAGACGCATTGCTGACAAAATGGAATGTAATTTCAGAAAGTGAAATGAACTCACTTGTCAAAAGTACTCCTGAGAAGCAACGCAGACCAATTACTAGCACGTACAGGGCTGGTGACACTTGTTTCCAGTGCCATTTGTTTTTCAGACCAATTCCCATCCCATCCCCACCCCTCTCCCCCCCTAAATTACACAGACGGGAGGCCCTACAGATACGCTAACGCACATCACCTCACTCCTCCCTCATGCACCACCAGTCTGACTCCTGCTCAGCCTCCCAGTCATGTTCTGAACCGCAGCACCATTTAAAAACCTGCCTGAAAGGAGTCAGCTACTGCAAACCTGCCCTGCTGAAAGGATATTTTCTAACACACTTGCCAGTTTTATTTTGCTGGAATTTAAAGAATGAGAGAATGGCGTTTGCTAGAAGTATGCAATCCCCATATAGCTCCAGGATGCAATCCTGATCAATAGAGTTTGAAGTTTTGAATTGTACCCTTTGGGATAAAGATTTTTGATACCATGGTTCTTTCAAGTGTGGCTGGAAAACAAAGATGGTAGAACAGATTTCTATAGAAACTAATAACTGATGTATTTCCCTCCAAAATCATGCAGATTTTTTAACCTATCCAAGTCTTCTTGACCTACCTACATTTAGTTGGTGCAGCTATGTAACGAACTTAATTGCCCATTAATTTGTCTTGAAGTATGGTAATAACGAGTAGCTGCCAAGATTTGTTCAGTATCCGCATTTAAAAGCTGTAATCTGGTTACTAATGTATTGCCTCTGAGGTTTGCGTTGTTCTAGTTCTTAACCACTCGGCCTACATACCAAAACACATCTAATTACTTTATACAATGTCCTTCATTTCACTGCCTGGAAAACCTGACAACTCACTGAAATACCCTCCATTGAGATTGGCTGTGAGACAGACATGCCTAATACATCAGCTTTGGGTTTTCTGCTCTAGTTTAGAAACATGAATGACACTCTTTTTTATCCCTTGTTTAAAAAACACGGATAATATAGTACATAACCATGACTAATTTATTACAAGAGAAATATTAGCATAATTTCAATTAAAAAATCAAAGTTATTCCAAACTAATAACTAAATATAAAAATCAAAAAAAATAACATCTCTTACAACAAATGTTTTTATAAAAAAAGCTAGTCACTAATTTATTTCTTAACATGATAGACTTCTTTTGCACCATGAAAATAAGCCTTAACTTTGTTTTTTGACATTAACATTCTTTTATTATTAGTTGCTATTTATGTATAATAGCAGATACACAGGTCCAGTAGAAAAATATAGGAATTTTGCTTGGTACAAGTTAATTATTGCCAGCAGTTGGTATGAAAAGAGTCCACACCCTTCTCAAAGGAAGTATTATGACATATCTTTAAAAAATGCCAACACACATCCATTCAAGAACTGGACTGGTTGCTTTTTCCTACAAATAACTCATTTGGTCACACCACAGTGATGACTGTATAAGCAAATAAAGGGGCCACAAACTGTGCAAAAGCATTTCTTTTTCCCTTTTTTACAGTCAGTATTTTCTTCAGTTATTCTCTGAATTGTGTAATTCAGAGTGGAAAGCAATTCAAGTTTTTGTTAAAAAACAAACTATAAAACCCCCTCCATCTTTAGTCTTTTTATTATTTGTATTACTTCTTTTTAACTATAAAGATTTTGAAGCTTGAATCTGGTCAATAAAACCAAAGTATTCTCTACATTAACTAAGAAGTAATGAAACCCTGTTAGTAGATTTTCTTCTCTGAAGCTTTTTTAACACATGCATTTTAACAGCAAAGAATTGCTGCAAGTCTCATCACTCAATTGGCTGAAAAATACTCCAAATTGACAATGTATACAATGTCATTATACATTGAAGGCAAGCACATTTTTTGTGAAAATGTTCCTTTTCCTGGGTAACAGTGCTGCTGCACAAACGTGAAATATAAGCAGCAACGCTTTTGTTCTTACAGCTAAATTATGAGCTTTCTTTGGTGGAATGATTTTCTATCCAAACTGTCCTCTTCTACTAAACCTTTTGAACATTAGAAAATATCTAGCCTGCTCCATGAGGAAGTTCTGCTTGGCATCTAAATCTCAGCTTATTAAAACCAGTTTTTAACTCCTGAAGTGCTGGCATCCTCTGGCAAAAAAATCTTTCTGGACTCACACTTAAAAATCCAAAAACTGGAAATACAACTTTCTGATGAGCTTGTCACCACCCACACATCTGATTGCTGAAGTTACTTACTTACTTATTCACAAAGCGAAAAACAAAGGGGATTGTAATGAGTAAAACATGGACTGTGCAAGCCTTTTTGTGACATGAAGACCAGTGACCACAACTGAGGAACATACTGTAGTATAGATACCAGTCTTCAAGGCCTCTGGTAGATTAACATATCGTTAAACATCTAATAGAGGTGAATACTCATTTTTAGAAAATATGAAAAGGCCGAACTAAAAAAAAAGATGTTTCGATGTTTCTCACCCCTTGCCTACAGCCCATCCTTTACCTAGTATTTTTAGAAGCAGCGCATGGATTGTAAAATGGATTTTGCACTTATAAAAGAATAAAAATTAACAGCACTGCTGTATTATTAATAAAGAACAATACCTTTCCAGAAAAATGAGGAAAAAATTTGAAAAGCTTAAATGGGTTTTAATTAATAGATGGCAGAATTAGGAAGAAGTATGGAAATAAGTAAAGCCCCTTCTTAATCCTCAAAATAATATAAAACAAAGTGAAAAATTTTAATTGCATGTTCTGGTTTTCTTCTGCCTTTGAATACTTAATTCTATAACCTCATGTAACTTTTTAAGCTAGTAGCAACTGTTTTCAGGCCTCTAATGAATTTTCTTTTTCTTAAACTTGGTCTTAGTCTTGGAATAAAAAGGTACATGCACATTCAGAGATTCACAATCCATTTAGGATTCCTTGGGTAGAAAAGCTGAGAGTTATTAAGAATTGTATTTGCTAAAATTTTTTTGTGACGTCTAGCCAATGTTCATTGGCAGGTCATCAAATGGAAAGTCCTGCATAAAATTTTATATTAAAAGCTAAAAGGGTTAAACACTGTTTTCTTCGTATTATGTCTCCAATGAATATCCTTCATGTAAAGTATCTACAAGCTTGCTTGGCAATAAATTATAAAAATATAAAGAAAGCCAGAAATATTAAGGCCATCACCAAGATAATAGCAGAGTACCTGTCACTTCAGCAAGGATTGTCTTTTATCATTAAAAGAAAATTGCATTTTTTAAGCATGGCTTACAAAGACCATTCTTTTTTACTAAAATTTCCCAAGAAGAGATGCTGCATAAAAAAACGACCACATTTTTCATTGCCTAACATACAATCACCATCAGGTTTCTGTCTGTCATGTTAATTACTGAACATTTTCATTCATTGCTGCCAACAGCTGGCAGGAGTGGCCCACACTTAACAGGCCTCACAGACAAATTTCCAGAGGACTGCATAAAAGTAGAGCATTCTAGGAGACATGGGTGGGCTGAGTATGCAATTCATGATACTTTGAGGAGGAACATCGCTTGAGTGTTTCATTGACTGAATAAAATGTTGTCCTCCTCATATGCCAAAGCTGGGTCTTCCATGCTCTCCAGCAAAGTGTGAGTGGTTTCAAATTCAAGGCATGGTAGTGAGGGTTCTTTGGCAACAGTGGACATCAACTGACTCCAGGTGATGGTAGTGTTTTTGAAAGCGTGCAATAGGAAAATGCCAATGATGATACTGCAGAATCCGCTCAGGGTTCCAATGATATCACCCAGCTCCATACTACTCCACTCCTTGAACAAGATGATGGAGCACGTCACCACTGTCGTAGTGAAGCACACGTAATAAATAGGTGTCACCAGGGATGTGTTGAACATGTCCAGTGCTTTGTTGAGATAGTTGATCTGAGTGCTGACTGAGAGCACCAAGATGCCCACCAAAATGTAAACCAACGGATGGCCATAGACTGGCTTCCGCTCCAGCATTTGTTTAATGGCAATGCCCAGGCCTTTCACAGACGAGACAGAGAAGGCACCGATGAGTGAGCAAATTAAAATGTAGATCAGTATATTTGTCTGACCTCTCTTTGGAGCCACAACAACAATCAGGACAAGGGCAACGATTGTTAGGAGAATAGCAAATGTAACAAAGGCTGTAAGAAAGAGGAAAGGGAAGAGTAATGCACATGAGATAAAATACCAGACTATGTCCAAGTACATTCTCAGAGTTGTTCAGTGTCCTGGACACTTCCCTATGAACTGTAGCCTGTGTTCACTGCAATTGCATACAGACCTGGATCTTGCAGCTTTCTTTCCATTTCATCTAGTGAGGTGACCTCCTCCTCCTCTGGGGCATGAATAACCATGACTGTGGACCCCAAAATGCTCAGTACACAGCCCAGCTTTCCATGAATATTCAGCTTCTCATTTAAAAAATAGGATGACAATATAGCACTGTTCAGCAAAATAGAAATAAAATGTTCAGCTCCACCAGCCACAAAAGACATTCAAAATCTGTGTAGCATGGCAGTAATTCAAAGCCTCTTTTGAATTTGGATATATGGTAAACCAGCCTGAAACAATCAAATTGTAAGCAGTTTTTCCAAGAGAGTTGTTCATGACCAAGCAGGTACGGTCAGGTTTTAGGGAGTTTAGCAACCCTGATCACTTCCCTCCAGTGTAAAAAGGTCCACACTGCTAAAGAACTTCTCATTCCTGATTGTCTAGGTCAGGGTATGCACTCGCACTGTAGATTAACCATAAGCGCTGTTTTTTTCTTCCAAAAATGGTTCAAACCACTTCATTTGCCATTATAACCAATGTACATGATTTTCGGAAACTGTTCCTCATGCTTCCCCAGGCTCTCCCACCCAGGCACATTGTCTGCCTGGCTTGCCAGGACTCCCCCAAAAACACAGAGAAGGCATGTCTCCCCCTCTAAAGAGACCAACTCCAGGATCTCCACGGGGTTGATTATTTAACCTAAGAATAATAACATGGCCTGAATGACACCACTCACAGGGCATGATTAGTCTGTTAGAGTACAACCTTGGGCACTGACACAGGCTTAATGGTGTGTGAACAAATAGTTATTAAACCCACTGATCAAAATACAGACATTTTTTTCACACAAGGGTAAAGAGTTCACTGACACGAGGTTCTAACAACCTCTTTGTCTCATGAAAAGCTGAACGACTGCTATCCCCATCAAAGAAGAGGGCAATAAAACCCAAGCTGTTTTGGAA
Source organism: Eulacestoma nigropectus (assembly GCA_013397775.1). Classification (NCBI taxonomy): domain Eukaryota; kingdom Metazoa; phylum Chordata; class Aves; order Passeriformes; genus Eulacestoma; species Eulacestoma nigropectus. The sequence continues at coordinate 1,045,539 of VZTE01003533.1, forward strand.
AGCAGCAGCCAGTCAGCCAGTTAATCTGCACCTACCCACATGCTGATCCCAGCACAACTGCAGGTGACTGAGTTACGTTAATTTTGCTACGACACAATGGCTGCAGTGTTAGCAGTTAGATTATTGCAAGCATCCTACGGAGTTTTTTGTTTGTTTGGGGTTTTTTGGGGTGGTTTTTTTTTGTTTTTTTTAATATGTGGAGCATGTTGTTTTAAACACAGCATTTCATACAGTATACTCAGTTCTTAAAAATCAGAGTTTTACATTTAACATACAGTAATTTCATTTTGCTAAAAAATTATTTCCCATAAATTTTTTGTATGCATAGTCCATGTCTTTTCTGCTGCTATGACAGCCACGTTGCTCTATGTGTTTAAGCACTTGGGAATTATTTGTTTCTTCATACATAGAAAATAATAAGTTTTTGAAGGACATTTATGTTTCAAAAGAACCATAAATTTTAATTGTGGATACTGAAAAAAGCTAAAATTTTCCTTGCTTTCTTTCCAGAAGGATTTCAAAAGGCAAAACAAAACCAACAGGTTTACTAAGTGTGCCTTAATATGAAATAATGCTCCTATAAATATAAATGCTTTTGAAAACATTTTAGTGAGGGAATACTGTATTTTTATTTAAAGTTTTGTCACAACTGAAGAATAGGATAACAGTTTTAAAAAAACCTCCAGTCCTCTAGGAAGAGATAAATCACCTTCTATCAGCAGTATACCTGATATATGCTAATAGGAAATACTTTGTAATGTAGGTGGAAGGCTACTGGGAAGGCATTCAGTGGCCTTTGGAACACGACTTTTGATTCTATCTACCCAGAGCACTCAGTTATACAGAAGCAAAATATCTTTCCACCAAGCAACAAACAGCTTTTTTGGTCCATGAATTGCTTTTCAGTTTTCTTATTAAAAAATCTTTACTTTCAGCCAAAGACAGTATTTTCCCTTCATGCAGTGAGTGGTTCATTTGCCAAAGCTTGCTCCCAGTTGGTACTGACCTTATGAGAACACTCAGTGCACCCAAGGGGGTAACTAAGGTTGCAGGTGCAAAGGCATAGGCAGCAAAGTTTGCAGCTTCTCCTAATCCCACTGCAGAAAAAAGAACATTTGGATCAGCTTGGAGGGGGATTTAAAAAGGCACACTATTGTAGATATTTTGTATGACAGCTATGATAGCAAATACAAACCAAAATCTTTTTTCTGCACTATATATGCACATTTTCATTTCAAAATCAGCTGCACAACCTCTTCTGGAAATAAAAAATGCTGAAGAAAGTTAAATACTTTTCTCCTAAGTACTCCTAGAAGCTGGACAGATTCAATTCCACTGCATGTGACCAGATAATAAAGAAAAGCTGGTTATTCTGCAAAGAGCTCTGAAGAGCAAATGCACTGTTTGAAAGACGACATATCAAAACAGCTTGTCATGAATGTGATTGCAAGGAAATTTCTTTTAAGTGAAGGGAGGGAAAAAATCAGGGAATAAATATCTTTAAAACTATCTGCTTTTGTAGATTTACATATAGGCTGAGATGAAAGAGGTGACTTACTTGATAGCAGTCCAGCCCACCAAAGCCATTCCTTCAAATAAGAATATCCACCTTGTCCTGAAAGAGAAAAAATAACCTTATCTTAGAAGAAACAGATCACCTAATGGTAAGAAACAAAAAGTACAGCTTCACATTTGCATCTCCAAAGTACCAAAAGAGCATGTTATCTGGATGCAACAAGAAGAATATTTAATTTTGACTGACATTTTATTAACCACTCCACTGTTTTGTGACTTGAGCTTCCAAAAAAGGCTACTTGACTAAATATACACAGAGGGTAAGGTTCAGGCAAAAGTAAAACATCCATAAAGATTGTTGGTGAGCTTAAGAAACGTCTCAAAATGCTTTTCCAGGTCAGATCCAATATATGCATACAGTCAACAACAGTTTGACTCTCCTTTTACTTTAGGTTGGAAGAAATTAGAAAGAAAAATGCCCCTGTGTATGTGAATTTTTTTTAACATAAAACGTAAGTATATGGAATATTCAGTATCGCAGGTTTTTCAAATAACCAAATTCTCTAGAACAGTATATTGCAATAAACACAACAAATAAAAGAAAAACTGCTAATGCTATGCATTTAAATCCACTTAAAGGAAATTATGAGATTAGCTCAATTGTTCTTTTCCTAGTTCTTCATCTGTTGACTTTGATGAAGGGATAGTTATACTAACTGTAGAAACTTGTGTAATAAATGTAATTTCTACAACTCATTGCAGTTACCTTAAAAAAGCAGAGCAACAACACAAAGCAAAAAGCTAGACCTGGTTACCAGTTTAAGACTTTCTATCTCAAATGAGGGGGAAAAAGATAGAAAAAAGAGAGAGAAAGGCATTTTGAAGGGTAAGATGAATGGAGAATTTTATTTGGTAAGTAATTGCTCTCAGTGAGGAAATAGCACCAGCTCACTAGATTTAATACCCGCTGCAGCTCCCATAGTCCTATGAGCTCTGAAATCCCAGTCCCTGTAATCACACACAGAGAAACAATACTATATCCCCATCTCTCACCAAGACAGGACTTTTGATCAGCATGAAAGTACAGTTTTAAACACGTGATCTGTGACATCAACTTTGATTTTGTCAAGTTATAAGAGGTGTTTGTGCCCTCAGCAGGAGCAACACTGTCACCACCCCTTACCAGCTCGGGTGACTCCTCTGTCCGCCAGTTTCAAAAGTCCTTTCTTCTTCAATATGAAACTAGAACCAATAAAGATACTGGAACCTATTGCCAAAGCCAAGCCAATGTAGAGGTGGTATTTGCTTCCAGAAGGCATGGAAATGCTCCAGTTTATTTCATTGCCAGTCCCCTCCATAGAGGTGAGGAAAGGAGAGCGTGATTCAGACACGTTGATGATCTGGCACCATGCTTGGCAGGAGTCACGGCAAGAAAAAGAGAGCACAGCACCTGGGGGCAGAAAAAGAAGAACAAATGATTCTTGATCCAGGCCCAGCTCTGGAAGAGCCCTGTCCTCACTCTGCTCACTCCTTTTCATGTCTTTCCAGAGCACTTGTAATTTCTGACTGTGCAAATAACCCACAAAATCCACACAATGTACACAATGCTGCCCTGGGTCATTACCCACCCTGTAGTTCACAGGTGCATACATTATTTTATGCACATATTTTGCAAGCAATAAGGGCAATACCAAGGAATGCAACAAAAAAATATTAGCTTCAATGCAAAATTCAACTCAAAATATTAAAAGCTAACCTGAAACCTCAAGATGAAAGGGCTCTTTTTTGTTGTGCAGAGACCACAAGCATATAGCCAAATCCATGGTTTTGGACTTTGCCTGTTAAAGTAAGCCTACTGCTATTCAAGGCCTCTGTTTTTACATTGGTAGCTGAGATTGGAAAAACAAATGGAAAAAAAGGAAGGAAAATCAAACAGGGAGCAAACTCGCAGCATATGGGCACTAAGACATTTTATTAAAACTGTTCAGTGAATACTATGTGAGCCAAGTCTTATTTAACCAATCATAAAATTTTCAGGTGAAGGCCTCATTACACGTCACAGCAAATTTCATCTAACCCCAGCAAGCCCTGGGTGGAGGTAGATCACAGGCCACAGGGGACAGTTCCCCCAGCTATCCCTGAAACACCACTGGAGAGCTGGGTGATCCTGAGCGGAGACGGAAGCTTCACACTCTCAGCCAGCCAAGCATTATCAATATCACTATGATGATAGTCTGTGGCAATGACATCATTGTTCTCAGCCTAGACGTGTTTTTAAAGGAAAAAGAGATACTGCATTTCTAAGAACCAAAGGAGTTGTTATTTTGTATGGGGAAGCAGGGGCCAGGCAGCAAAGCTGCAACAGGGCTTAGGCAATCTAGGCTGACATCTCCGTTTCTCATGGTGGAATACATCAGGCAACCACTGTGGATCAGAGAATCTAGACTGGAATACTTTTAAGAACAACCTTTTTCAAAAAAAAAAAAAGGTTTACTGTGAATATATGTTAAAATATGAAACGGTACAGAAGTACAACAATTGTGATTCATATAAAGCACGGGATGCAATAGTTTTGCTTTCCAAGTTTTCCCTTTAATTAAAATAACACATGAATGATTCATCCTGATGAGTGGCAGCATCAGTAATACACTCCCTTTTTTACTTCCCCCCTCAACCCTCCCCCAACTGAAAAAAACCCCACTTGCCGACTTAGTAGAAAAGGATGTGCCTCTGTGTTCACATGTAAGCTCTGGAAATAATAATGTTATGTCAAAAGTACTTCACTGAACAATTAACAATAAGCAGACTTGGATAATTCATTTTATACAGTTTAACAAGGAATAGTTAAAATATGTAAGGTCTTAAAAAGTTGGCAATGCTATTAAGTTGGCAATGGTATTAACTCTGGGAGACAGCACCCTTTACAAGTAAGGAACTGGAGTGAGTACCTGCTCCCTGTTTTCCCATTCCATACTGTACAACAAACATAATACAGGAAGTTATAATTTGATTTGCAGGCCGTGTAAACACCTTTCCTTGTTTGCCAAGAGTGTTTCCATATAACAGGAGTAGTTTTGTATTGCTAAATCAGACTTAATAAAAATGTTCCCACCAGATGGGTATGTTCATATTCCACAGCTTCCAATTAAAATCTTAGAGAACATAGATCAACATGCAATTACTATTGCATGTATGTAGGAGAGATACTATTCTACCCTATCATCACTAGAAATTACAGTTGGATAATGTAAAAAAATTGAATTTCCATTTGCACCTGAAAGTATTTGAAAATCCTAAACTATTAACATAGTCTTAGAAGAAGAAAAATTTCCATGTAGTTGTTTTGACATAATTAATGAAGAATAAATCACAAAACAAAATTACAGAAAAGTCCTTTAAGCATAAATATATTTTCTCTTGGTAAACACATATCAGGGCAAGACAAAAATGCGCCTGTTAATGGCATGCAGGTTGGTCTAGATAACCTTTAAAGGTCCCTTCCAATCCAAACTATCCTATGATTCTGTGAAAAAAAACCAACGCAGAGATAAATGAAGTCCCTTAGCTCCCAATACCTCTACTGGTGCTAAACCAGGCTGGTTTGAGAAGGAGCAACATTCGTTGCCTTTAATTAAAAGAAAATATGAAGATAAATGCTCTTGATAAGCGTAGTCTTTCAGCTACCTGCAACAGTAAGGGCAGCTTCTATCAGTGTGCTGGGTTTTTAAAGTGAAGAAAATAACACCCTTTTTTGTGACTGATGTACTTGCATTTAGCTGGAGATGAATGGCAGGCTTATTCCTTTTCACATGACCCTACTGCTACTTTTTCTATGTGTTCTAAAGTTTTTCATTCCTCAGCACGCATTACGACATGGAATAAGGAAAATTTAATCATGCCATTTGTACTAAGTCACCCAGTGACTGCCACAGGTTGTTTCTCTCCTTTCTGAATTACAATCTTTTCTCACATTCACAAAGAAACGTTGGATTTGTCACTGAGAAGAGTAATTTTGAACGGTTATGATCTCTGCTTATCGTGCTGAGCAGCTTTTCATAGTTTTAAAAAAACATGTCATTTGTTCCACTTGCATGAAAAGTGGCATGCCACTGCACTGATCAAAGAACCACCTGAGAGACGGGAAGAGGAGGCTGATCCGGGAATTACTATTATTTTATCAGCGTTGTGAACAGTCTGAAGATCACTTTGAAAGGCTGAGGAAGGTGACAAATCACTCAGGCTGCCCGGCTTGCTCAGCACAGAGTTTCTGTAGCTGAGCTAGTTTCACCTCCCACTTCAAATGTCAACAAACATGAACCTGTCAGCAGAACCCCTCCTTGCAGAAATAATCTCTCTCAGCTCTGACTGAAGGCTGGCAGCAACAGGAAACCAGTCTGAGCTAAGGCAGCTGCTCTTGTAACTTCTAAACTTTTTTTATGATTCAGCTAAATATTCTTTTTTTTTTTTCCCCTCAAACACCTAAATATTCTCTATCTGAATCGGGTAGAGCAGCCAGCCCATTGCTACACACTTCTTGTGGCATGTCTAACTTGCTGTCATCCTGCAACTCAGGGCTGACTTGCCCTGGTTAGTGACAGCCAACTTGGCTCTTCACCTGCCACTGAAGATACTGGTCCTAAGTCATCTCAAAAACTAATTGCTTTGATTAGACACATAATTCGACCATTCCTATTGAGCTCACGACTCAGCTCCTTCCTGGCAGAAATATGAAACGCATTTCTCGGTCATCCAAGAAATACCAAGTCCACCTTTGCCAAGGCGTGGCTCCTGGGGCCAAAAGTGGGTGTACCGAGAAACAGCAAGGAATTCTTCCCTGGCACACCTGGAGTGGAAACTCACAAAAAAAGCACAAAACAAAGGTGAAAAGATGTTTAACCCGAGGCAGCCACGGGAGAAGCGCAGGAGCCTCCTCGGCGCCGGCCGCGGGCCACTCGTCGGAACACAACTGCGTGACGTCAGGGCAGAGGAAAATCTTACTCGTGCAGGGCTCCGGACACGGCACCCGCGGAGCGGGAGCAGGGGGGCTGCAGGAGCACGCACCGCGCCCTCGCCTCCGCGCACGGCCGCGTCCCGAGCCCCGCGAACCCTCCGCGCAGCCCCCGCGCCCTCGCCCCCCGCGCCGCGCCCCCGCTG
>VZTE01003533.1:1058837-1070460 GCA_013397775.1 Eulacestoma nigropectus
TTTTAACCAAAATGGGCCATGTAAAACATTCCAGATTGAAAAATTAATCACTCAAAGTTCAGAGAATATTATTTTCCTCATTCTTATGGTATCCAGCAGTGAAATGTGAAAGGTGAGCATGCAAATACCATCTTCTCTTTTGAAGTATATGCTAGGATCCTCATGGGACCTTTCTTGACTGTCTGGCCACTACAGATGCACTCTTGCACATTTCTGATGGAGGATGAGCGCAGCTACTTAAAACCTTTTGCAAAGTCATAATCCATATTGAAATTGAAGATCAGTTCAGTGTCTTAAAACTTCATCATCATGCTATTGTCCACTAAAAATGTATCTACAATTAACTCGATTTTTTAAGCATCAAAATATGTTATGTTATATTATTTAAGAACTTTAAGTAGCTTAAAATGTAATTTTCTTTTCTGCAGCCATATGGTATAGACATTAAAATAAACAGGAAATTTCCACTTATGATGTTTTATCTGTTACTGTGAATAACTGTTACTACAGTTAAAAAGCATGTGCAATATTAAGAAAACAAGTGAGCCAACAATACTGAATATATAGTTATTTACAATTTTTTTTTCCTCAGTTTCAAACCAGAGCACATTCCAATATTTGTCCCTTCTTGTGCTTTTAGATAGGGCTAGTAAGCTCCTGCTCAGGTGAAGGATAATACTGACTGCCACTGTCACTTTCATCTCCCTCTAAATCTCAAAATCCATCACGAGGTCAAGGAAATCCTCCTGTAATAACCATGCCCTTCCTTGGGAATAATTCAGAGAACTGCATGGGGGGATGGCTCTTTGTGAAATTAATCAATAAGGGGTTTATTTATGAATGTTGATTATATTTAGCTTTTCATGGTGGTTCTCCTTATGTAGTAAGGAAATGTGGCTGATTTAAAGGACTGAGATCTCTATTAGAAGCAGCAGATTACATTCCCAAGGTAAGTATGCACACTGTTTGTTGAAACTGCTTATTGCAGAACTGCTAAGGACTCTTAAAATGTTAGAACAGACAGATCATGCTGTAGCAGGCTGCAGATTTCAATGTTAATGAAGATTTTTTTGCTGCTTTTTGTAAAGAAAAAATTTAGATCTTTATATGATGCCAGAATCTGTTCCAGGGTATCGTTATTTAAAGCATTTTCTCTATGAAAATAATGACTAGAGATGTCAATGTGGTGGGCCAGTAAGAAAGGGAGAAAGATGTAAAATAAAAGAGCAGAAGAGAGAGAAGCTGATTATCCACTCACCACAAACCTGTAAAACCTGTAAAAGGATAATACTGCTTTCATTTTCTTGCAGCCCTAAAGATTTTGATGTATAGTAATTAATATAATTCATTTTCAGGTCATAATGCTTGAAAAGTCGGTTGTTTATCATAGTGGTTACATTTTAAAAAATCCAAAGTAGTAAAAGAAAACTATTTGGGATGATACAGTAAAAACCATATAGTAGAAATCTAAAATATCTCTAAAGAAAGCATCTATTACCTTTTGAACTTGCTACCTAAATATGATAATGTGAAAATGTGCATCCCAGTATTAAAAAGCAGTGTGACAATTTGTGACAATGCATCAGTTTAAGAAAAAATATGCATGACTACAGAATAGGAAACATGATGGTGATACAATTTAGTAAAAAAAAAAAAATTGAAATTCTTGAAAATGCATTAAGATGAGTTCAGACCCACTGAGTTTAATGGGATACTTTCTACTGTGCCCAGTTTGGGCAAATGCTGTAACAAGGTAAAAACAGTCCTCAAACTAAATTTAAATACTGTGTCTGTCCACCTTGCACTGGGCACATGCTGCATTAGCACTTCTGTGTCTTAGACTTGGGAACTTAAACTCCCCACAATTTGCTTTTAGACTAGTGGAATTTGAAGATTTTCTTGTGCTACAGATCCTGACTGATTGACAAGGAAAATAACCTGGTGCAGCACTCACCTAAGCTTGACATTCAAACTTGGTATTTTGAGACTACAGGGTAGTTCATACTTCAATTTCTATACCACTTAATGTTTCCAGTGCCTCAATAATATGAAATGTCCAGTCCTGCCTCAAATGGCAGCTCCTCTTTCCGAGTAAATCCTATGCATGGCCGCCATGGCTGCTTCCCCAGAATACACAGTATCCCACAGCGTCTCCACTTAAAATAGTCACCAGCAGAGCCAGAGAAAACAGTTTATTTGAAAAAATGCACAGAAAATCCTATTAACCTGAAAAACATGGGAATGTAGAGGATATGGACTTTTTTCCCCAGCCTTCAGGCTACATACTCTGGATGGGTGTGATTTTTGGACACGTTCTATTTTATCATACTTATCATCATCTTTAACCTATAGTACAACTGCAAATTAGTATGTCCGGAGAGCACAAAGTCAAAGATTTTTTTGTTTTGTTTTGTTTTGTTCTTCAAACTAAAGAAGACTTAAAGAGCAAATGTAAACATGAAAAATGTGTGCCTATGTAGAAATGCTGGAACTGTGAGTCCTAACATGAACTGACTGAATTAGAGCCGACTCGGTTGGTGAAATTATTTCCCTTGAGATTAATGCATTTGCATTTGTCTGGTACTGAGTTGGACACAGCTTTATTTTGCACCATTATTTGTGAGGCCCTGTGGAGGATATAGGTTTAATCAGGATGGAATTTTGTGTGCCAGCATTAGTAGAGCTTTCAGAGCTTCTGTAAGCAGATATAAAGCTACTTAATTCAACCTGGTGTAATTTCAGTCTTCAAACTTTCAAGCAGTAAGTCAGTGGAAGCCCTGGTATAGTTTTTAGTCTCCTGATGAATCTAACCTAAACTTCGCCATGTCTTAGAAATTTAGAATATTTTTATATCTATTTATCTTAGACCTGATCCTTGCTGGTAAGCATTTAGAGACTGACCAGCAATATTGGACTACATTTAGGACTATTCATGCAATAGCATATCTTAGTCATCAATTTTTATCTTTCTATTTTGTAAAATGTTATATCTCAGTTGGTCAGAGCATGGTGCTAATAACACCAAGGTTGTGGGTTTGATCCCTGTATGGGCCATTCACTTAAGAGTTGGACTCAGTGATCCTTGTGGGTCCCTTCCAAATTAGAATATTCTGTGATTCTGTGATATTGTTGTATTATTTTTTGCACCATGTGTCATTCATGTCTGATGAATGCTGGAAACATGCATTTCCTCTCCTATTTCCTGTATAGGCATATTTTTAGTTTCATTGACAAATAAGGGAAGTGAAGTAAGTCTGAGAGTAACACGTGAGCTGTATCATTCTGCTTCTCCTTCATGGTGTGCCAGAATACACTGCTTTAAGACTTTGGCTTTGACCTCACTTATCAGTGGTACAGACACTCATTTGTCAGTCTGTGGCTTACAGACATCTCTATACTCTGATTTCCCACGTGCAGGGAAATTGTTACTGCAGTGGAAAGCATCTGTTTTATAATGCTCTCTAACTGGTCCTGGCAAGAGCAGGTCATACTGGTAGACAGAATTCATGCCTAAAGAGTTGGCAGTCTCACTGATGCCAAGATATAACTGACAGCATTTTAGGAATAAGTGGTGAAAAAGGAGAGCAGAAGTCAATTACACCACTGCTAGAAAATTGTGCAGTGGAATGCACTGTATTAGCTATAAAACATTTTCAGGTTTTTTTCCTTGAGATGAACAGACCAGACATAAAGAGACACTAACATTTCTATCTAGGTGTTTATACACTACCTGCTATATGAATAACGAAACTACTACAATGGTCTTACCCTCTTTTTTACAGAATCCACTCTTTGGTCTCAACAGGGTATAAGTCTCAGGCATCAGATATACTGAGATTTCTTTGGACCTACAACCAGGGGATACTTTTTGGTCTGGTTTTCAGGATGTCATCTGTGCATGAATCTGTTTATCCGTCTTGATACAGTGTTTCAAGCCTTTGGTTCAAAACCAAAAGAAACAGTGGTAGATGTTGCAAACACAGTTGTTTAAATATTTTCTAAATATGTGTCAAAACTCAGGAGAAAGATCTAAATTAATGCTTCCCTAAAGATGTGTACGATGTTCCCTTTAGCAGCAGTTGCCTGGTCATTTTCTTGTCTGGTGGGAATGTCATGGGAGACAGAGAACTGCAAATATTCTTGTTGGCCTTCAGGAAAGCAAGGATGTAAAGGATTCATTTTTAGGAAAAAAAAACCCTAACTCTTCTACTTGCAAAATGAGTTGATTTTTTTAATTCAGCTTTCTTCAATTACCCAAGTTAAGACAAACTTGACCATGAAGGTAGGAGTGATCGAGACCCATCATTCCCATACAATTGTTCCCAGTGTGGTAGTGCATGACACCAGTAAGGACCCTGGACCGATGCACAAAGGGGAAAACAGGTATGTCAAATATATTTTGTGTCAGTTTGGTTTTTTTTTAGTGTGATAATTTGCATAGTATTAAGCACAGATATTTGCTATCATAGAATTTTCTTCACTCTTAGTAGTAAACTAAGTTTTTAAGATTATAGTATATTGCTTATTGTAAATATTTAGGAGATTTTTTAAAATTTAATTTCAGCAGATATCATATAACTGTGTTGTTTCGTTGTTCCCCAGGCAACAATATCTACCTGGAGTATTTGCATGCTACAATATTAACAATAACAGTAATAAAGATGAGTAAGTATCTTTGCCATTTAATAAAATAACAGTACTGAAATTCTGATTGTTAAAGCAGAAATTAATAATTATAATATATAGCTAATAGTTTCTTTAGAAACAGTTATGTCATTCAGGTAAGCCCAAAAGAGACTGCGCATACATATCAACTTCGTGCATATCAGTTATGATGATCATCCTCCTTACCAAAGTTACTGATACTGTATCTAGTAATTTAAAATAAAAGTAGTTCTAGGTGTATACAATAAGCCATAAGAGAAATAGTTTTTTGGAAGGTCAAACACCTAAGCATGATGTTATCCTTACTGAATTCAGCTGCTTCTAATACATAGATGTTGAAGAAAGGGGATGTGCATCCCATGAGCCTATCATATTTTTCTTTTTCTTAGGGAAGAGAAGAAAAAGAAAAAAGAAAAGAAGAGGTAAGACGAAGAGTAAGAATACTACTATTTCTAAGATATTTAGTTTTTTTCTAAATATGTTTTAACTTGGTCTTTAACAATGGAAAATGTTAATCTATTTCTTAGCAAGCCAGGAAAAAAAAAGGATGGAGAAACACAAAAGAACAAAGAAAAAAAGGAGAAAAATAAAAATAAAGATAAGCTGAAGAAGAAAGAAAATACAGAAGGGTAAGTATTTTTCATTTAGATCCTGTTATGCTTTATAATAAAACTGCTTTTGATGTAAGAACAAATTCATTCATAGCCATCCTGTAAAGTTGTTTATACTTTAGTGAAGGAGTGTACAGACTGCTGTTGTTCTCCCTAGAGCAGAGTTGTTTTGACTTAACTTCATATGTGGACAACAGAAATATGCATGCGTGGAGGTGATCTGAAAACATTAATCAAGATATATCTGCTTCAGATTCTGATCATCTAATATTTCTTGGATAACACACTGCAGCAAATGATGTGCCAGTATAAAGCAATCTCTTCCACGTACAAAGGCACCTACAAGCAAGTAAATTCTTCTATGCTCTAAAAGTTGTCGCTTTATACTCTGCTTGGTAAATTCATAATTTTCTGGCTAAGAAAGAGAAACTTAAAACAGTGCAGTAGAAACCTGTGTTGTATGATTTCCTATTCTTTGGTTTTTTTATGTAAACTATGCCAATGTTTTGTCTTCTTCAGGGCTAGACTTTCCCCGTGAGAAAGGCATGATTCATCTCATAATTGATATTTATTTAAAAATTAGTAGTCACATAATCTCTTTTTTTAATGATAAAATCAACTTTCAGACAAGAGAGTTATTTAGGTAGGAAAAAATAATTTTAAAATTACATGTGTCACTATAAAGTGAAGTGAGACTGCCAAGCTAATTTTGCTCAGCAAAATTTAGATTCTAAAGTTTGTGTCCCAAGTCACCAGCTTCATATTTTCGATGCATTTGAGCAAGGAAGTTTAACTTTGATAAAGACCATTTATTTGATGATAATAATTTCTGGAATGCTTCATTCCTCAAAAATTGATATGTGTATTTCAAGTGTGTCATTAAATCTCTTTTTTTCCCCGCTTACCACTTAGGAAGAAGAAAGATATTTTCACCATTGATCCAGCAGGAAATATATATTACAACTGGTTGTTTTGCATCACAATGCCTGTCATGTACAACTGGACCATGATTATCGCTAGGTGATGTACTCTTTTAATGACTACATAGAACTTCTGGAAAATCATAATATCCCTAAACAGATAAAAAAAATTCTATTCATCACTGATTCATGCAAATATTTAATTTTTGTTTCATGGTAATTTACTTTTGTTTTTTCATATTCAGAGCCTGTTTTGATGAACTTCAGCACGATTACTTAGTGGCATGGTTTATTATTGATTATGTTTCTGATGCCATTTATGTTGCTGATATGTTTGTACGGACAAGGACAGGTAAATATACTCAATTAATTATTCCTTCTTACATATTTATGCCAGGTTTTTTTAAAATCAATATACTACTACTTCTCTTATCTGAATAGCCTTGATGAGGTGTAATAGTGAAAAAAGACATTGAGATAGATTTCTAAAAGACTGCAGCCTTACTGTAAAAGTAGGAGAAATTCTGATATAATTCTGATGTATTACTCAAAGGACACATAAAGTTTGAGATATGCAGGTACAAGCTGTTCTGCCTGCAGCTGACTCACCAAGACAAAATAAACATGGTGCAGCCAGGTGAGGATCAGGGGTTCTGAATAACCAGCAACTAAATCTGGTTTTTGTATTAAGCGGAGATTCAAGTATTTGCTTGATTTTCAAGACCATTGAGCAAACAAGACATCCTAGTAACTTCAGCTGCAACTATTTATTTTAAAATATTATCCTATGGAGCTATTAAGTAGATACACTCAATATGGAACTGAAATTCCTGTGTTCAAATTCTTTCCCTCAGTAACCACCCTTCCTGTAGCTTGTGGAGGTTTTCTTGGAGGGGAAGGTGGTTTTTTTTCAGATGTTCACAATAGTGGAAAAGTGGAGGAAAAGAATCAGAGCTAGAATTGTTTATCTTTCAAAGCTGTATAGTTTAGCTCAAGCTGAACCATATAGCACTAAGCTGACTATTTGGAAATATGAGATTGAATATTAAAAACTAAGAGAAGTTATGTTCCATATGGAATTTGCACCAAAAATATTTTTCAAAGTAGATTTAGACTGATGTTAAACACAACATATTTGAACTTGCAGCATTTTTTATTATTTACAATTTTATTTTAGGTTATCTGGAGCAAGGTCTTCTGGTGAAAGAAGAACAAAAGCTACAAGAGAAATACAAGAAATCTTTTCAATTCAAACTAGATTTTCTGTCAATCATACCAACTGATCTCTTATACTTTAAGTTAGGATTGAATTACCCAGAATTAAGAATAAACAGACTACTCAGAGTAGCTCGGATGTTTGAATTCTTCCAGAGAACAGAAACCAGGACAAACTACCCAAATATCTTCAGGATCTCTAACCTTGTCATGTACATTGTGATTATTATTCACTGGAATGCCTGTGTGTATTACTCAATCTCAAAAGCCATTGGATTTGGGGCTGACACATGGGTCTACCCCAACACCTCCGATCCTGAATTTGCCCGCCTGACTAGAAAATACGTCTACAGTCTCTACTGGTCAACACTGACCCTGACTACTATTGGTGAAACCCCCCCTCCTGTAAGAGATTCTGAGTATTTCTTTGTGGTCGTTGACTTCTTGGTTGGAGTGCTGATTTTCGCTACCATTGTTGGTAACGTGGGTTCTATGATCTCCAACATGAATGCTGCCAGGGCAGAGTTTCAAGCAAGGATTGATGCTATCAAGCAGTATATGCACTTTCGGAATGTGAGTAAAGACATGGAAAAAAGAGTTATAAAGTGGTTTGACTACCTGTGGACAAACAAAAAGGCTGTGGATGAAAGGGAAGTCTTGAAGTATCTGCCAGATAAACTAAGAGCAGAGATTGCAATCAATGTTCACCTGGAAACGCTAAAAAAAGTTCGGATTTTTGCGGACTGTGAAGCTGGTCTGCTGGTTGAACTGGTTTTGAAACTCCAGCCCCAAGTATACAGTCCTGGAGATTATATTTGCAGAAAAGGAGATATTGGACGAGAGATGTACATTATCAAAGAAGGCAAGCTGGCAGTAGTTGCTGATGATGGAATTACCCAATTTGTGGTCCTAAGTGATGGCAGCTACTTTGGAGAAATCAGCATTCTTAATATCAAGGGTAGCAAAGCTGGCAATCGAAGAACAGCCAATATTAAAAGTATTGGATACTCGGACTTGTTTTGTCTGTCTAAAGATGATCTCATGGAGGCTTTAACAGAGTATCCAGATGCAAAGGCTATGCTGGAAGAAAAAGGCAAGCAAATCCTAATGAAAGATGGGTTGCTGGACATTGAAATTGCAAATTTAGGAAGTGATCCTAAAGATCTGGAAGAGAAGGTCGCCTACATGGAACGTGCTATGGACAGGTTACAAACAAAGGTTGCCAGGTTGTTGGCTGAGTATGAAGGTGCACAACAGAAAGTGAAAAAAAGACTTACACAAATAGAGAAAATATTGAAGCCAGTTATAGAGGAAGAGTTTGCAGACTTAGAAGAAGCAGATCCATCCACAGATAAACCTGGATTGTCAAAAACAGAATAAAAACAATGGAAGTTGCCAATAAGACTGAGGGTCAAATCCTTACTGAGGCTGAATACATTAATTTCTAATCTTTGTAGTACCTGACTATTAATTACAGAGAATTATTTGTTGAGACAATGTCACTAATCTCCTACAAGCAGTGTGTATTTGGCAGGTTTGGGGCAGAAAAAGAAGAATCAATAATGAGAATGGAAGATAACACTTCGCTCTTGCACAAACAGGTGGTACTATCTGCTAATGTGTTATGTACACTGCCATATACCGGCAAATATTGGAAGTTTTGCTGGCTGTTTTAAAATAATTTCTTTGTGTCTGCTTATGGAAAGAAGGAAAGGTTTGGTAACAACTATATTATTTGAAGTCATTAACCTTTATATTAAATTTGTGTATAAATGACCACATTTAATATCTATTCATTAATGTGAAATTAATTAAGTATGGGATATTATATAAAGAATTAGGTATATCTACAATGCAGATGAGAGTACTGAAGGCTGTAAGATGTGGAAAATACTGTTACTTCATTGGGTCCACCTTGGCTGATTTCTTGAAATCTAAGTGGGCAGTTTGAAATCCTTTTTTCAGGATAATACATGCAAAGGCTGGAATATAGAGAGGAGAAAATACAACTTTTTGCAAGCATCAATATGAATGGTATGGATGTTCACAATCTAGTGTTCTTTCCACAATAATAACAAATAATATACAAATATACAAATAATACACAAATAAAAATATATATTAAAGATTGTTCTGTTCCATGTAATCATGTGGCTGCTGAAGATGAGCTATCAAGCTTTCAAGATTTGTAATTAAAAATGTTTATGTCCCTAATGTAACACTGGTTTATGCTGGCAGAGTGCAAGGGGAAGACATGACAGCAACAGGCCAAATTCTTCCTACAGCATCTTCTGTAGATGCTGTTGGCGGAAGAATATGACTAAAGAGGCTGTTTTTCCTCACTGATAGAGTATTTCTTCCTTCATAACTACTTCTGAGACACTAAAATCTATAGATTCATATCCATTTTTCAGCTGCTTTAAGATGCATTATCTCCTTGGATTCCCCCCTAATTTATATCTTTTTTCATTGGCAAAAAAATGGTTTGTTTAGTCATGGTCTCAGCTGGGTATTTGCAGCTGGGTATTTGCAGTAGAATTTTATTATAGGCACATAACATTGGATAAGTTTGATGAAAGGGAGTGAAGAAAGGGACTGTAATGAAAGAACGGATAATTCTCTATTTAGGTAAATTTGATTATCCTGAGCAATTGAGCTGCCACTCTTAAAAAATACATATGTACATGTTCTGTCAATAATACCTCTACACTTGCATTCCCTCCTTAATGAGATGGAGATAATATAAATTGGGTATTTTATAAAGTGCATTCCTTTCTGGCTGTTCTAATTTTTGTAATGTTGATGCTTTGCAGGATGCCAGAGATCTATAAATAACTCCTGATTTACTGCAAGGATGAAATTTTATGAAGTACTTAATGCTTAGCATATATATGGAACAACAAGGGTAAATATAAATACAAAATGGCTGCTCATGCCCTGTTGATCCTGTGCTTTGAATGACAAATGGCTTAATTAGTTGATAAGGGGAAAGGGTATGCCATCCTGTCAGTAAAGATTCTATCCCTGTACACAGGAGCAAGGATTATTCTGGCATTTAGCTATATGGTGAATGTTGGACTTTGCAACCAGCATTCTTCCAGCTCAGGTCTTGAATATAATTTGCAATCTATGTGCTAGCAGCAACCTGTCTTATATGGCTACTAGGCACTTAAGAAGCACTTTTTTCCTTTTTTGAAGTGTTTAAGACTTTTTATTAGAGAAATGTGTGATATGATATTTTGATTTTAAAAGGCAGATATCTACTGTTAATTTTTTTTGGTACTGATCCATCAGTCTAAGACATGAATTGTATTCAGTACCTGCCTCTTTCCTGAGAATAAAAATTATTTGATTTGAACGACTTCAAAATAAAACAGAAAAACCGAATTGGCCTCCAGTGGCTTGCTTACTATTTTCAGACTATTTATGGTTTGAAATCTTGTATAACCTAACTTTTATGAGAAGGTATTTACTGAAAAAAGGCTAAATGCAAAGTTTCCTCCTGGCACACGACATAATGTAAGTGCTATAAGGAAATGGCAAGAAAATTAAAACTATTTCAACTTGCCTTTATTTGTCAGAACTTAGGAGGCACACAGGTCCCTCAATATATGTTTCTGTGTGCTAAAACTTTCTGGATGTACTTCAGTAAAGTTTCTAAACAGGCTTTGTGGTTTTTAACTCTCAATACTCCAGGAGCTACGAAGTTATAGGGGTTACAGGAGCTATGAAGAAAATGTCTGCAAGAGCCGCATGCTGCTGGAGCGGCTGCCAGAAATGTACTCTGGAGACAAGGAGGCTCGGGGGGCCCTTACCGCTCCCTACAACTACCTGAAAGAAGGCGGTAGCGAGCGGGGGGCCGCTGTCCTCTCCTAAGTAGAAAGTGAGAGGACGAGAGGAAATGGCCTCAAGTTGCGCCAGGACGGGTTAGATTTGGGTATCAGGAAAAATTTCAACCGAAACGGTTGTCAAGCACTGGAACAGGCTGCCCAGGGAAGTGGTGGAGTCATCATCCCTTGAGGTATTTAAAAGCCATGTGGATGTGGCACCTGGGGACATGGTTCAATGGTGGACGTGGCAGCACCGGGTTAATGGTTGGACTGCCTGATCTCAAACCTTTTCCAAGCTGGAGCACTCCGTAACCCAGGGACAGAGCCACAGCCCCGGCTCAGCGCCCGGCCGGCTGAGGCGGTGCCCGGCGCCGGCCCGCCC
>VZTE01003534.1:4960-38826 GCA_013397775.1 Eulacestoma nigropectus
TTTTTAAACTTTATTGAAATTTGAAACTATCATCTTTTCCCATAGAGGAGGGGAAAAAAAAAAAAGTGGAATGTGCCAATCATTGGAGTGATTTATTTTATTTTACCTGCTTTTATTTTAATAATCATTCATAGTACTTTGATTGCTGCCGCTCTGCTCTAATGGAATACATTGTGCTGTTAGGAAAGTTTTTAACAATCTGTGTTTAAAATAAAAATAAATGCAATGGTGCTACCATGCTATAGATTTAAGTATCTACAATTCTGGGGCCACTCAGAATAAGTGCAATGAAAGCTTTTGGGAAGTCAGCAGAACGTCTTGAATTACGAGAGGATTTTGCTGATAGATATTTCTACTATTGATTTCTCAATTTTTCATAATTTCTGAAAAGAACAATGCAAAGTAAAATAAAGTGTTGAAAGGAAGTGAGATGTCTGTTTTAATAACCATATTTGCACGACCCACAATGATTTGGGTAGGAAATGAACTCCATGGGATAATTAAAAAAAAAAAAAAAGTTACTTTGTTAATCTGAAAATTCCCCAATGTTTTCTTGCACAGGGGTAGGCAGCGGGTGGCTTTTCCCATGCTGAGGAAAACATTGCACAAATTACTTTATTTTTCCCTCTTGGAGGGCCCAATCCTGAGAAAAGGAGGAACTGGAAGCAGGGACATCCCCAGCATGCGGCGCTGGATCAGGCCCCACAGGCTGGATACGTTTTTATGTGCAGCCTGGAGTTCAGTCATTCATTTATTCAGGGGAAAAACAAGAAGCATGGCCCCAGTATAGTATAATATGTTTTGATCTCTTTGGCTGATTTGTGTAATACTTTCTGAGAAAAATCTATCTGTATAATTATTTAAAAAAAAAAAAAAATCAAGGGGTCTTTCTCGCCTTTATTTAGCGTCAGCATAATTTTAATTACGATTATTTTTGTGCCAAGGGAGAGGGGTGATCTTTAACTCCTCGTTACACGAAGCAAGCAGTGTCTCCGGATGGCCAAACTAACTTTCCGAGTAGGGCATTTCTTTTTAAATGTCTGAAAATCTGGCACAATTAATAATTCTTTGCGTATATGCAGAAGTTGTGCTACCGCTTTCTGTTACCGCGTTTTTCAATTTTTCCTGGGTTTTTTGGGTATTTTTTTTTTTATTTTATGGGAGGGCTCAGAGTTTGACTTTCCCTAATATGCCCAGATATCAAGTTTTTAGTTTTTTTACTTTTTCACTAAATATAAACAAAACTTTTTTTAAAAAAAAAAAAAAAGATAAATTGCAAGGCTTGTTTTTTCTAGGATTTTAGTGTTAGTTATTGTTGCACTCGTGGGGTAAATTGGCCGCGGTACTTTTCGCTCCCTTCCCTGTTTAGGAACCAGAGTGAAAACCACCCTTCATTGTAATTGTATCTACAGCTATAGTGGCATTTTACTATTCTGCCGGCTGCTATTTCCAAATATATCTTAGGGAAAGTTTTACTATACTTTAGACTTCCCCATACAAACATTGATTGGCATCCAAATGTTTAGGATTTGCCAAATTGGCGGGCAAAAGCTGGCTACACCGCAAGCAGCGGGGTCAGGGAGAGAGCAAAGGGAGATACGCGCTCTGCAAGTGGACTTGCAAAGGAGTTTTTAGCTTTTAACTCATTCTGCCTTTTTTTTTTTTTTTTTTTTTAAAGGTTTGGGGACCGGGGAAAGGGCCTCAGCATTGCACCATCTCTATCTCGGTGCTTGGTTGAATTTGGACCCTGTTTTTGAGGGGCGGGAGCGGAGGTTTCGGGCCAGTGCGAAGGGAAGCGGGGATGCGGTGGTGACGGGTTTGGGGTCCATCAGCGAGGGGTCCCACAGCCCTTAACATTTATCAGCACCCTCCTAATTCTCACCATCCCATGAAAGCCCCGTTTTTGAAGGCTCTTTGTTGATGGTTTCGGTGACATCGACCCTTCTCTGTAACTTTTTTCAGGATGAATTTCATCCCTTCATCGAAGCACTTCTGCCTCACGTCCGAGCGTTTGCGTACACGTGGTTCAACCTGCAAGCCCGAAAAAGAAAATACTTCAAAAAACATGAAAAACGCATGTCAAAAGAGGAAGAGAGAGCCGTGAAGGACGAACTGCTAAGTGAAAAACCCGAGGTAAAGCAAAAATGGGCATCCAGACTTCTGGCAAAGCTCCGGAAAGATATCAGGCCTGAATTTCGGGAGGATTTTGTTCTCACAGTCACAGGAAAAAAGCCTCCGTGTTGCGTTCTTTCCAATCCAGACCAGAAGGGCAAGATGAGAAGAATTGACTGCCTTCGCCAGGCAGATAAGGTCTGGAGGTTGGACCTTGTTATGGTGATTTTATTTAAAGGTATTCCGCTCGAAAGTACTGATGGCGAGCGCCTTGTAAAGTCCCCACAGTGCTCTAACCCTGGGCTGTGCGTACAGCCCCACCATATAGGAGTTTCTGTTAAGGAACTCGATTTATATTTGGCATACTTTGTGCACGCAGCAGGTAAGTGCCTTTCTTTACCATCTTCTCCAACTTTTCGGTTATCTCTGTGCCGGGTGCCGTGCCCCGGCGGCGGCTGCATGAGCCGGGGAGGGAGCTGGGGATGCTGGTTATCACTCTCCCGGGGTGGCGAGGAGGGTGCCAAAACACCCCCACTCCCTTTTATTTTTTTTTTTTAATGGGGTTTTTAAGGTGCGGCCACATAAAAGTGGCTCTTGTTTTCCGCGGTTAACAGCATTTCGGGCATCCTTCACAGGTGTTATCCTAAATGTTGTCCTAGGAGGGCTCTCAGCCGGACGCGGCTTCCTTTACCCTCATTTTGGGGGAAAGCAAACAGATTTTAATTTAATTTTTTTTTTTTTTTTCTAATAAAGTTTGTATATGTTATGCACAACAGTATATGTTATGTTAGTCCAGGAGGGCTAGAGATGCCTGAGGCCTGTAGGTCAGGAGTACCAGGTATCCTCACCCCACAGAGATGAGATGGGGAACGTAAATCCTGCAGGATTGGGCTTGGAGGGGAAGGAGAAGACAGTCCCTTGATAGCAAACCTAGTCATCAGGTCTGAGTGGACATGAAACAAACCTCTGGGTAATCCTAGAGGGAAAAGGAGGCATTTAAACCCCCCAAAATATCACAATTTATACACCTAAAAGCTAAGCAGGTCTTGAAAAAATTCCTGATTTGACAATAATGTGCTTATGAGGAGGGGCTGAGATGTTTTAACGTGTGATGAAAATCTTGGGATCCCAGACTCCCAACACAAAGTACACTCTGCCTGCGGTGTGACTCGGTGTGCTCAGAGGATGTGTAGTATGTTGACTGGATAAAATAATATGCTATTGTAGTTCTCCTGAGTGATTGTAGTGCATAAAAACGTGCGTGTGTGAAGTGCGAGGCTCTGAGTTTCACGTATGAGATGCGTGGGTCCCCCAGCATATCCTGACTGGTGAGTTGAGGGGCTGGACAGGCTGGAAAAACAGAGGAGCAGGGGAGAGGGGAATCATATTAGTAGAAACCACTTCTGTAAAAATATTTATCGGTAAGAAAACCAAGCAAATTACAGCCCAGGGAGCCTGCATTTCCCATGCCAACTTATTTCAGAGGGTCTTGCAGAAAGTTTTGGCTTCCCCAAAGTTTTTCTGCGCTGAGTCCCTGCCATGGTTGTTGTGTTAGGCAGTGTTGCCGCTGGGATTTTACAGATATGATCCCTGTTCGGAAATAACTTTCGAGTATCCTCATGCTATTTCCTACAGATAAGCTGCAACATTTACTTTGCACTTCGGTGTGAGGTGGTAAATCATACTGCACATTTATGGTGAAAGGGAAGTCGGCAAATACTGAGGAAAATTATTTATTTACTCTGCGCTTTATTATGGCCACGGTGAAGGAAGGAGTATGGATAAATGACTAACTGAAGGGAGCTTGGGGCTGGGGCATTTCAGGTCACCTCCTATTCCATCACTGACCCCGAGGGCACCATGGACTCACATCCCTTTTGTCTGCCTCAGTTTCCTCCTCCGCATGTCGGAGCGGGGTGATACATTTAAAATGCTTTGATATCCAAATGGAAGCTATAGACTTCTATTTACTGATCTACAGCACACAGGTTTTATTATTTGGATTTACAGAGTGTGGTGCTGGTAAATACTGGTCCATATTGTATTTCCCAGGCCCTCCATGGAGCGCACAAGTTGTTGATAGAAACCAACGGTCTTGCCTTAGCGTGCATGTAGGGTCCCAGAAATGTAGGATGGGGAGAAAAGGACCAAACCCAAGGGTGGGAGTATTTCGGGGAGCTTCAAGGGATCCTCTCCCTGTTACAACAGTCGGGCAATAGACGCTATAAAAGTTCAATATTGTGATTAGGGATATACCATGTTATCAGCACGTTGGTGGCAAACAGCAGCCTTCATAGCAAACTGTTATTTATTCCTGCCTTCATCATCAACAGGCAGCGATCGCACCGATTGTCCTTCGGACTCGGTGTTTGCCGAGGAAACGGCGCGAGGCCTCGGCGCGGTTTTTTGGGGTTGGATTTGAGGATTTGTGTGAGCAGCCATGCGCCCGTGCAGAGCGCACCGCGCCGTGTTTTTGGCCGTTGTTTGCTGATTGCACGCATCGCATTGTGCTCTCAATGCAGTAGCGTGTGCTGGCGTATTCCTGCTAAACCTCAGCGGGGAGGGGGACAGGACGATTTTTGAGAGGTGGCACAGCGTGGTCGCTGTCTATATGGCTTCACAGAGGTGTACCGAAAGCCTTGCGTACAGCTACCTCTTTTTCTTCCCCCTTTTTTCCCGTTTTTTTCCCCCCTCCGATGTATCCCAGCAGTCTTTGTTACACCTGAACATTGGCCAAGTTGACAGCCATTGGTTCCCGC
The DNA here is from genome assembly GCA_013397775.1 of Eulacestoma nigropectus. NCBI lineage: Eukaryota > Metazoa > Chordata > Aves > Passeriformes > Eulacestoma > Eulacestoma nigropectus. The sequence goes on from VZTE01003534.1 coordinate 9,832, forward strand.
AGACCCGCAGTAATGGCAGCTTGTGCCGGGTGCGCAACAGGAAAATTACAAAAGAAAAAAATATTAAGGGTCCTTTGTCTCCAACTCCATCAGACCTCGCTCCCCAAATGTATGGACTGCGTATTTATAAGGAGGAAGTCGCCAGCGCAAATATTAGGTAGGCTGGTCAACTTATATATAGCGGATTTGACAAGCATCTGCTATAGTACAGAAGATTTGTAAACACTAAACAATGTTTTTACCTCCTTAAAAGTTTTGAGAAGTTGCCAGTATTGGCAGGAGGCACAGACTCCGAAACGTGCTTGAAGATACGTGCCAAAACCATTGTGACCTTTTCACCCATAGTGCTCGCTTCTCCTTTTCTTGTGGGGTTTTTTTTTCCCCCCACTTTTCGTCTTCTTTTCTTGGTGGGGAGTATTCTGTTCCAAGATGCCCTTATTCGAGATGACTTCGGCAGCAAGATGTCCCTTTCCTTCTAAACATGTAGGATAATTATTGCTTTGAATCCACGCTTTTCCTTCAGTAGGCACTATCATCTGTAAGGGAACACATGTGCACAGATTTAAATAGTGCTTCTTACAAAGCTACTGAAATCAATTATTCTCTTTAAGAACTGGCTAGAAAGAGAAAACAAAAATATGCAAATAGGCAAACTAATTTTCGTTAAAAGGATAAAAAAAAATTTAAAAAAAAAAGGAAAGGAAGATCGGTATTTTGTGAATTAGAGGTTGACCAAGAAATGTATTGAAATCTAGAGTATTGCTCTCAGTTTGCAGTTTCTAATCTGCTTAACTAAAAGCAGGCGGCATTTTCATACCCTGAACTTGGGTTTGCTTTTTAGTTTTCACTTATTCTGCTCTTGTATCAAATGACAAGTTGGAAACCATTGTGGCAAACCGTTTTCTTTGTGGGAGTCGAACAGTAAAGCTAATTTATGACCGGTCCTTTACCAGATGATCTGTATCAGAATCTACAATATACTAGGCACGTGGCAAGGTCACAATTTAAGTTGTTAAGGTCACAACCTTAGCCACCAGGCATTTGACCTTTTAGATAAAGTTAACCTTTGTTCATTAGTAGGCACTCAACCGAGAACTTTCTGGAGTTTTTTACTGCTTTGGAGTTCCTCCTGCTAATGTGATCAGATTGGAGAATAGATTCGCAATAGAAGTAGTTCAATTTTCTAAGAGGTCACAGTTTTTAGAGACTTCTCCAGTGGCCGAAGCGGGATGGCGGGCCAGGAGGCGATGCAATGCCTGGTTTATTTTTTTGGCCGGCCATCGTTATGCGCTTCGGGCGAGAATTAAGCTCGCGAGGTATTTGTGGCAGAGAAAATCTTTTAATCTTTCAGAAGGACATTTAAAAATCCCAAATTTAAGAAAAAAATCTAGGGCTAGGGTTTTATTTACGTGAGCTCGTTTTTCTGTTCGTGTTTAGACTCGAAGGCAGCGAAGATGCCAGAACTCAGCCTTATTTCTGTGACTGAAAATTTACTTAACCTCTAGATGTGCTCTGTGGCAAATTGCTGGGCAGTGGAATGTAGCACATGACCTTGAACTTTAAGCTAGACCCATTTTACGTTCCTGTCGACAGATCTAAAATATTCTACTTGGACCACCACAAAGAGGCATCGATGGGAATAACCCAAAGATGGGTTAATGCAGAAGCTCCCATACCCATGGAGGTTTCGGGGGGTCTGAGAGGTACTCGAGGCTTTGAGCCCTAATCTTTTAGTACAATTGGTATTGATTGTTGCTGCATTAATCCTGTTAATAGCCGCAGCCGGGCCGGGTGTCGCAGGGGTGGCAGAGGTGTCCTGACAATACCGTACGTCACCGAAAGAGCTGTCGCAGCGCCCTGAACTCCTGATCGCTGCTCTGCAAAAGTGGAGCGTTCGACGGTGGAAACTATTGCTGGCTCATACAGAAACACACACCATATTGTTTACTTAATTATGCCGGAGCGAAGGCTCATTTTTAATTATTTAGCTGACTTTCTCGCTCTGCTCTGATACCACATTTATTATTTAATTTGAAATCAAAAGGGCTTGCGCTCCTGTTAGTTTTTGATGCGTTTTACTTTTGTTTTGGCTACGTTATTGTCATTCCATCGTACGGTAATCCAGATAGCCGTGATATGCAGATTGGCCAGATGGTCATGTTAACAGATTGAGAACCTACTTCCCACTGCTAAAGAGCAGGTGTAAGATCAGTGGGCTTTTTTTTTTCCTTCTCCTTTCCTCCCAAGTTTCAACAAAAATGCTCTTTAGACAGATCATAATGTAGTTAAAAAGGGGCACATTTCAAATGGTGTTTGTTCTGTGGAGATAATGCGTAATGTATATGTTGTTTGTACTCGTATTCGAAGACTTTTAAAGCATCCATGACATTCCCTCCACCTATAATGCTTTGAAAAACCTACTTCCAGCTCATGGCTGTTCCAGCGTATATCCAAAACAGTCCTTAAAGTTTTTTTTTCTGTAGACAGATTGCATTTACTCTTACCAAAAAACCACTTCAGGCAGCTTCGCAGCAGGTATCTCACATGTGTTCCCTGCACAGGGCTCCCAGTGCATGCCCAGGAGAACCTGAGCAGATCAGCGTTCAGCTGAGATTTTAATGTTTGTGGGCTGATAGAGTTGTTTTCCTGCTCCATTATTTTTTGCCAAAGTGAGACATCTGTAGCTTTAAAGAAAAAAAGTGACACTAAGACATCTCACAGTATTTCTGCCCTCAAGGAATAAAAGGAGAAGGCAGATTTTGTGTTGTTTTAGCCTTACAAAAAGTACCCATAAAAAGTCAGTGGTGGGAGCCTGGGTCTCTATTTCAGTCGGGAGAGGTGAGGAGAGGACAGCTACAGCTCCTCAACACCCCAGATTTCATGCACCCACCTATCGTGGACATGCATGAGATGTGGCGACCTACACACCCCGCGTGGCACAGAGAGATATCCCCATCTTCTGATGCTCTCCTCTTTGGGGAGCAGGACTGGCTGCTCGCTGCAGCCACGAGCAGGGTGGGAGCTGACAGAAGCAGGATTTAGGTGGGACAACTGCTCTCCCTGCGCGGGTGTAACTGAGCCGGTGAGTATCCGTGATAATTCACATACTAACTGGTGCGGCACTCGGGACGGCCTGCTCTATCACGAACCCCTGGCAGGAGTTCAGTCATGTGGTTTAGCTTTTCCCTTTCTCCAACAACAACAACAGCAACAACAGATAAACACGGGATAAAGGCGTATTTCATATGCCCAGGATGTTTTCCAGGTGATGGGTTTGGACAGTATTAAGGGCGTGTTATTTCCATGCCTCCTTGCTTTGAGGTGCAGAAGCAGGAGAAGCCTGTGAGTGGTAAGAAAGTTGCCCAATGCTTCTGGCTTTTCTACAAGCAACTGCACTTTTATATTTCCCTTCTTTTCCACCCAATGATGAATAGCATTAATTTAGATCTATTTAAGGCGAGTGTGGGAGAAACCACAATCTTTGTTGTGGTCACTGCTGTACGCAGCGGGGCTGAATGTTTCTCTTGGTTGAGGCCTCAAAGCTGAATCTGGAGAACCCAAAACATCGTGTCAGCTTTTCAAACCCTTCAAAGAGACAGTGGAATCCTAATTGTTCATAAAACCCGCTATTTATTATTACAGTTATGTATTTTCTCCCCATTCGGATGTAAAGGAAAGGGCATCCCTCGCTTTCTGTGCCTTGAGCTTCTTCACAGCTCCTCCTTCTCCTCCCCCTGATGCTTCTGGTTCAGGCACTGGGGAGGTTTTTACAACCAGCATACAAACCCTATCCCGCTGCTCCAAAACCCCTCAACCTCTTCCCAAAAGCCTGCACTTTTCTATACATGTGGGACCCTCCGGCCCTCGGGGACTGTCCCCAGTGAAATGACTTTGGGGCACCCTCACTGGGAGCCATGGATCTGGCTCTGCCCCTGCTCCTTTCCTCACAGACAAGGGCTGGAGCTGATGATTAAATTACAGTCTGTAAATTCAGGGGAAATTATTTTAGCCTCCTAACAGCAGCCGACCCGGACGTTTCCTTACGCCAGTGAGGGCTTGTGGTAGATAAGCCTTGTCAGTGGACTAAAATTCATTTTAATCGCTTTGGTTTTCCCATTCATGTGGTGCACCCACATCTCTGGTTGTTGTTAATTGTCGCCTGCATTATGGGAGCCACCAAAAACTGTGACTGGCATCAGCACCTGGGTCATGGTGCCTTGGATGTGTGGGGCAGTTTTATCCCAGCAAGTTCTTTCAGGGCTTGCAGCATTTTATCCCCAGTTTCAAGGGAGCGCCTGGGCGAACCCGTCATCACAGTGTAATTAATTTTAAAGAGAAAACAGAGTATTTACAGATATTAAGTGTTTCTAGCTAGCATCGCCCCGTGTCCCTACCCCAGGGGTGGATCTAAGGTGCTTGAGCTCGGCTCTGTGTGTGGCACCATCGTGGCTTGGGATGTAGGAGCAGGATGTGGCACACGGAGCGGGTGGATTCGGGCTGGATTCGTATCCGCTGCCTGTAAAACACACGAGGGCCTCCATTTTGTGTGCCAGGCTCTCACGTGCGAGTCAAAATGGAGAGCGGCGCGGTTGAGTTCGGCCTAGAGCGAAGCGTGTGGGCTTGTGTCGCCCGCGGTCCCGGTGCCACCACGGTGCACGCAGACCCACGGCGAGACCCAGGAGGGGTATCCTGAGCTTGCACATCCATCGGCTCCTCCTAAAGGGTGTCGATGTCTTATCCATCAATATCTACCCTCCCAGTCCGAGTGCTGCCCCGGTGTCACAGCCAGGGCCGGCGTGAAGGCCCCGGGGAGTCGTTCCTCCTTCCCGCGGGTTTCGGCACACATCAGTACTGTTAGATCAGCGAGATAAAATCAAGACAGGTTTAATGACAAGCTCTTTCTGAAAGTTTCCTGGACTTTATTGTTCATAACTTGGACCTGAGTCGGGTTATTTACACATGAGGATTAAAAAGCTGCAAACAACTGTGTGATTTTTAGGGGCTGAAAGCAATTAGCATATGTGGGTAGGAGGATACATGGCATGTCTGCGTTCCTTTAAAATATAAATCACAGTTATTTAATTATGCTTGGAGAGGGCAGATTTAAGGATATACTGCAAAATGCATTACCTATTATACCAACACGATAATCTTATTAACCTTGCTTTCTACTTTTTAATTTTATTGTGCACCCTGTACAACTCTTATGATATCAAAAATAATTACTTGGAGAATACATGATGTCAGAGGTCCAATATGACATTTATCTTCACAGTGAGGAGACAGATCTCTTGTGCATTGCATCGCAGCTCGGGAGGCACTCAGCAGGTCCACGCCGGGGGAAGGAAGCAGGGATGGGTGTCATCAGATGCTCTTTAATGCACAAAAGTGTGTTTGCAGATTTGTGTTGTAACTGAGGGATGGCTTGACCAAACTTGAGGCAATTCAGCATCCTCAGGCCTCCCCAAATACGTTTTACATGCTCATGCCATACAGCTCCCATAGGTGAGCCAATATTTCAGGGCGGCTCCGTGCATCTAGCCCCGATCCCAATTGGATCTCCAATTAAACCCCACATTCTCCATCCCGTGCCTCTTTTTTTTTTCTTTTTTTTTAAAAAATCCATCTCTCCTAATGTTTGAGATGTGTTGATACTTCCCCCTTTATTTTGGGAGGGAATGGGTGAGGGTGAGGGGAAACAAATGCCATAATAATATCCCTTTTCAGAAGAATATAGTTTAATTTTGTGTGTGCGTGCAGCAGCTGCCATTGGCAAGCTGTCGTCTTTGTTGCCATGGGCTTTTTTTTTTTGGCATGCGTGCCAGAACATGATTGGATGTTTCAGCACGTTCATGTTTTGGGGTGAGATATATCTGTAGTGAAGCACAGAATTATCATGGGGTTGGTGGGTGTCCAGAGTGGGGTTATTTGGCCAGGTGAACAGGCTGTGCTGGAGAGGGTCATGTGAGTGCGGTGGTTGGTTGGTCAATGAAAGAAAACTTGCTGGTGCTCTGGATTTTTTGGTGATGTAAAAAAGGTGGTTTAAAAGCATCACAGAAGGGTGTATCACTGAGGTCTCCTCCAGCAGGACACCCTCAGGGTGCAGTGGAAAGCCCCTGGTGTTACCTGGGGGGACTACTCGGTGGGTTTCTCCTGCCCATCTCACTCACCTGGTGCATGGGGAGGTTGTGTCCATCCCCGGCTCTTGCTGTGACTGTGGGGAGCTGGATGGCGGCACACAGAGGTGCCCAAAGGGATGGAACACACCTTCCACAGGTATAAAACCAACATGGCATTCACCCATGAGAGCTGCAGGTGACAGCACATCCTCCAGACCTGCCACCGTGTCACCAAGCCCTGGCCACAGAGAGGTAGCCTGTGTTGTTTCTGCTCCTTAGTTTAATCCATTTGTCATATCCATAATATGCCCATAGCATCAGTATCTAAACAAAGTCTAAACCTGTTTTGCACTGTCCTCTGCGCTGTACATCTCTCTTCTCATGCCAGCCACTGTCACCCCGCTTTCAGTACAGTTGGACTCGATGTTCTTAAAGATTTTTTCCGACCCAAACGATTTTCTCATTCTGAGTAGCACACAATAGGAAAGCAGGAGTGCTCCTCAGCCCAGGAAATCCACCATGTGGGATCATTGTTAGGTGCAAAATGCATTTACATCTCCTGAGGAATATTTCATAGGGAGGCATCTCCTTCCAGAGCTTTCCAGCTAAACTCTGGAAAACCCCTGGCAAGAGGAAAGTTTTCAGGGGCGAATCCAGGCTCTGTGCACAGTCTGCCGAAGGCTTCAGGAGAAACAAGGGGTGAAGAACTAAATGCGAAGTGTTGGGACAGCCTCATTCATGCTGTGTTTTTCTGCATCTACCACTTTAATCTTGTGCATGAGGGAGAGATAATGAGCTGCCTGAGCTTCGTAATAAACATCGTGTCTGGTTAAATCACCGTTTTTCTGTTTAAAATACCTTGTAATGCACTGAACGAACAGGGATGCGCCCCTGTAAGGGTATCAAAAGACAAGTTAGATAGTTGCTACATTTATTGTCAAGGTAAACACTCACTTTGAAGATTTTAAAGCAAAAATACATTGTCAATCAGGGTAATCCTGATTGATCCTAAGGGTATTGAAGGAAAATTTGTCTGATCTTTTTACCCAATAAGGTTTTAATTTGATATAGAAGAAAACGACCCGAGTGATGCTGGAAACGTAGGGTAAAATTTACATTTAATCCAGGTTTGGTTGGTTTTGTTTTTTTCTTTTAAGGCCAAGTAGTTTCAAGTAAATCAGAAGAATGAATTCTTTGTATCGGGGTGCTTTTCTCAAGCCCAGCTATTGTTGGGATGCTTTTAGGGAGGATAGCCACTGCAATGCTTTTATTGTGTGGTGATGAGGACTTTTCCTGACGCCACAAGGACTTCATTAAAAATAGCCAACAAACCTATTTACGTTCGGGTTTTGTGTCAAAAAGGGAAAAGTAGTTGTTGCTTATCTAAAAAGTAAATCCTGCATAATTGTATTTGAAAGTTTCACAAGCAGTTTGCCTGGCTGGGGCAGCACCAGCCTCGGTACAGACGAACCCGTGCAGGCGGAGGTTGGGTATTGCTGGAAAAGTTGGGAAAAACACACAGCAGTCAGTTAAGAGTGGGATTTTTGTGGTCAAGACCTTTTTTTCTTTTTCTTGGAGAAGGACATCACCTTCAAGAGCTCTAATTTAGGTTCTTCCCAGGCAGATGCAGTTGCAAACACCCAGCCACAGAGCTCGGTGCTGTTTTAGGGTGCACACTTGTGTCTCAGAAGTGCGTCTTCAAGGTGTCTGTTCTTTCTAACCTAGATATATGAGCATGGTTTCTAGGCAAAATAATGTGTTCAACTCCCACTTTAAACATGGACACCCTTTCCTTTTCAGTGAAAAGCTGGAGGGCAAAATCATGCTGAGAACTGAGCAGACCAGTTGTTTTCCATGTGCGTGGTCTTTAGTAATAAACTCTCCCCTAAAAGAGTGAGGTGTGTCTCACAGTGAGCAGCCCCAGGGTGTGAAGCTGTCTGTCTGTGGGATGAGGATGGTATGAGCAGGGTCCTCGTCCTGTCCCAGAGCTGGGTTACCTCCTGTGGTCCCGTATGGTGCAGAGGGAGGGAGTGTTTGCGTGCTCCTGTCTCGCTGCAGCCTGCTGAAGGGTGCTGTGGACATGGCCCTGGACAAAAGCAAATACAGACAGTTTTCATTCCTGAACGTCCTGTTGGTAGGGTAGGTTTCCATGAGATGGATCGCTAAGGAATTATTGCTTTTCTCCCCATTCCTGCCTGGATCTCTTCCCAGTTTTGCCCTTTGCAAGCGGCTTTGTTTGCCCAGGGCTTGGGGCTGAGTTACCTTGGCTGCACGGTGCCTTCATCGTGAGTTTGTGCAGTTCATCCCGGTTTGGGGCTCCGGCAGCTCCAGGGGTGGCCAAAGGGAAGGCAGAAGCAGCCAGGATGCAAAGTCAGGATACACAGGGCATTTGGAAAGAGTGAAATGAGTCGGAGTTTGAAAAGAAAATGGGATGTTTCTGTCCACACAGTTCCAAAATACAGGGCAGCAATGCCTTGGAGCTGTTAAATGGACTTTGAAAGCCTCAAAAAACTTTCTCTGGTTGCAGAAGCAGTATCTAATATTAGTAATATTTCCTCATTAAAAAGGATAAAGGATTTCTCATATGGTCTTGCTCATGTACGTAGTTTTTTTGAACAAGCTTCGTCTACCTTAGCAACTTCTCCAGGGAACTTTCCAGCTCCGTGCTGGGGCCGCTGGCATGGCTCGAGGACGGGTCAGTGGCCATGGAGGCTTTTAACATTTTAATTGCCTTCCTACACTGATTGCGACGATGACCTGTTTGTTTGGCTTATATCTCTTTTTCATATTTTTTTTAAAAAGGGAGAAAAAAAAGAAAACAAAGGAAGTACAGTGCTGTGCACAGAACAGTTATTAAAAACAGTTGGGAAGCATATAAAAGGTACTGTTTGTGTGAGAAACGGGACAGCTGTGATGGTCTATTGGGAAAGTGTGTACAGATGGTGGTAGGGAGGGGAATGATGACTACATGGCTGATAAATGAAATACAAAAAGCATTAAATTGGTGATCTTTTTAAAGAGTACACTTTTGGTGAGCATTTTTGGTGCATCATTAGGGCTCTTTGTCTGCCTCTTATTTCGCCAGGAAGTGCGACTATCGCCGCACATTTGTGCCTCTGATTTTGTTTACAAATAAGGAGCCTGTTTAATAAATCACATACCATGGAATTATTAAAGAAGATAATTAAGCACACGGGTTTTTTCCTACATTGGGAATGGGCATGGGATCGTCCTAAAGACCTGACAATACCACAAATGCAGTTGGGCTCAAATTAGGTACAGTAACATGTGGGATTTCCTGGAACCTAAACAGATTTCTTTGTTTTGCAAGAAGTGGGACCGGAGGCGTGAGCCAGGTTCAAGGACGGAGGTTTTGGCATTTCGAAACCATGGAAGGCAAAGCATTCGACATTTTGCCTTTATTTTATATTATTTTACAGTCCCAAAGGTGGTGGCACCCAGTGATGGGTGCCCAGCAGTGGTATCTGGGAGTTGCTCGGGCTCCCAGGGGATGCAGGGACTCCTCTTTTGGAGGGGGGCAATAAAGGGAAGAGGGATAGAAGAAGAGTTGGAGATAAAATTTTTCCTTGTAGTTCATAGGAGAAGGATCATCATCTTCCCATCCTTAGCAGAGCTTTATCCCATCCCTTATCATGGAACTCGTTTATCAGGGGCTGATGGACATTAAGGCAATACCTGCGTATTTCTGCACACTGCTGTAGAGATGGTCACTCAAATGCTGCAAACCTCGGCATGGAGAGTTTTTTAACTAATGGGCAAAATAATCCCCCTCCTCCCAGCATTTCATCCAGTTTCCAGCTGAAATAATTCCCGGCTTCCCTTCGCCTTCCCTCTCACCCACCCGTTGCTTCGTGTTCCTGCTCATTGTTTCTGGGTGCCATCAACAGATGAAAGCATCTTCCTTAATAATAAATAGTCTTTGGTAACGCTGTGCTTTTCCATGGCCCAGACGGGTGTCCGGCCGCCCCATGAGCCCCGGCCATGTCATTGTCCCTCCCTCAGGGGACACAGACCAGCGGCAACCTCAGATCCCTGTCTCAGGTGGCTGGAAGTGCCGCAAAAAGGGAGTTCACCAAACCTCCGTAACCAGAACCAGCTCACAGGGAATTTTTCCAATTTTTTTTGTTGGTTGCAGGTTTATTGATGGTCTGAATTTTCTTGATTTACAAACCTTCCAAAACTTCAACATGCCACTTTGGGGATTATTTCTTCTCCTGACACAGTATCACAAACTCCTCTTGTTACCACATTTGATGAACGACATGTTTCACTGTGCCGCCTTTTGGGCCAAGCCAATATTCTTCTTCATTTTCTTGAAATATAGAGAAAAGGAAAGATTTTAAAAAGGTTTAATGTGAAGAAAATGTATGACAACTTGATAGATTGCTTAGGACTTCAGTGTAGTAATTGTATAAAGCAGGTTGCAATTTTTTTTACAGATGCAATATATTAAAAAGAACAATAGACAAAGAAGCGTAAAGCACGAGGATGGAGAGACCATCTTGGCCAACCTCTGCAAATTTGTTCCAAATTTCAGTTATTTAATATCACAAAAACATGTTCATTGCAGTAACACTGTACGTTTTCTTGGCTGCTCAGATCTTGAGTCATTTAAGGGTTTTTTGTACACCTTGACGTAAATACACTTCATCTCTTACCAAGAACACACTCTGCTACATTTGCAGGACACAGTGGAGGGATGATTTAGAAATATCCAGGCATGTATGAAACGCCTGGATTTAGAGATGATTCCTTCCAATAAATGTATTATTTTTTTATCAGTGTGAATGCATGCTCTCCTAGAGCTTCACTAAGTAGACGATCCAAGAGGTCTCCTAAGAGCTGCACTGGTGGGTACCCAGAGGCAACAGAAACAAGCAGCTGTTCAAGATGCTGCTGTGGTGCCTCTCGGTGATACTGGTCCAAGTTTATTAGTCTTGGCCTTGCAACCTCATCAGCTGCAGATGCAAACAAGGAACGTGGAGGTCTCCCTCCTTCTTTTCCGCAGTGCAGAGCGTGTATTGCACAAGGTGTCTGCTTAACTCCCTGATGGAAAGCCAGATTTCTCTGCTGTCTTGCACAGAAGTGGTTTAACCCACCATCCCTGAGAGCAGAATTAGGCTCTGAGCTGTTGGGACTGGTTTCTGGGTCTCCTTCTTCCAGAGCCTCATCGGAGCAGCCGAGTGCAGAGTCCACCCTCTGTTATTCAGCTGCTATTTCGGTCTCTCCTTCAGGATGTGCTGCCAACCACGAGGGGAGGACAGTGACAAAATATCTGGGGTCCCTGGATACTGCCCCAAGCTTTGAAGAAAGGTTAATTCTTCCTGAAGCAGTGATTTGTGTCTTTGATTAGTTACTAATTTTGCACTCACTAAAATAATTCTCTAATGGTTGCATTTGATGGGAGAGCCTGGCTACATTGTATGGCTGTGATTTACAACTTGTGTTTCCAAACTTTTCTATTTTTTATTTTTCTTTAAATGTAGGGGTTTTGGTCTTGCCCAGAACAGAGGACCCTCAGCTCCATTTGAGATCAGGTAGTGCCCAGCCCCAGAGCCAGAACCCTGTCCCCGACGGGGACCGGGCAGAGTGATGCTACTCCCATCAGCAAACTACAGGAAGGCAACTATTAAGAGTAGAAAGCGATTAAGCAGTCAGGTTTTTATTATGCTTTAGTGTTTTGTTTTAAGTCTGTTCTTAATTGGTTGATTAATGTAAGCGAAGTCCTTTTCTCCCCCACCATCTCTACAGATGGCAAATGGTAGGTCCCAACTGTCATTGTGCGCAAAAAAGGTTATGGTTCAAAGTCAGAGATCCAGAGATACCACGATAATCAATCATAGGAACTTGTCTCGCTGTGCCCAGCCAGGCAAAAGTTAGGCTTGGTAGGAACATTCCCTCCAAACTCATCCAGAGGAATTGCTTTACACTTTATTTTGGGGGGGACAAGTTCCTGCGAAGTTCTTGTGGCTGGATCCGGGGCGTTTCGATAAATCCCGGCAGAGCCGCGGCGCCGGTGCGCGTGGCCGGGGCTCTTCTTCCCCTCGGCATCCTTCTCCTTGGCAGGGGCTGTATGGAAGCAGGAGGTGCAGCCCGTGAACCTAACTGTTAAAAAATGAGTCCAGCAGAAATAAGACCGGGGATATCTGCTTTAGAGAATTGCCTTCAAATACATATCTTTGAAACGTTTTTCTTTTTTTAATCTAAGAGGATGATTTATTAAGGCTAACTTCCTTCTCAGGATGAAGCATAGAATTATGTTTCTGGTATCGATCTCTAAAGAGGATTTGCATTTTATTCATACTATAAAAGTGCTTTTAATGGAGACATCGCGGTAATTGAATTTATACTGTGTGTAACTATCGAAGTATCTTTTTAATTATTTTATGTTATGTAATACAATAACTAAATCTAAAGCCTGTGAAAGGGGATGGCTGTACTCTGTCCTTAGGAGTAACATATATAGCTTTTAATATTCCAATGGTGGAATTCAGTTAAGGACATTCTTTATTTGAGGGAAAAAAAAGAGGAAGGGGGGAGAGAGAGAGAGAGGAGAAAGATTTCATTACATTCAGCACAGTATGAGACTAAGTCAAAGTAGTTTTGCTAATTAAATTCAATTGCTATCCATTAGACCAATGGAATGAGATGAATCTACCATATAGCTGACACAGCACAGGTATGCAATTTGGCTAAATGGCCATTTCGGAGCTGCAGCACGCCTTCCTCCGCTCGCTCGCGTTTCCAGGCTCACCATTTCCGCACGGAGCGGAGCCGAGCGGCCCCGACGCCTCTCGGGGAGCACGGCCACGTGTTGGGATACGCAGGCTCAGGGCCCGAGCCCTCGCTGCCGAGCACTTCAGCATGTGCTGCAGTGAGCTCGTAAAGTCCGAAGGCGACGGGGAGATGGGTGGAGGGTTTTTTTCTGGGTTCATTCGTGGATATTTTCCTTTTATCTCCCTCCTTGTGTTGCATAGAGCCCTCCAGCAGCTGCTGAGAGAGCAAGTCTGAGTTACCAAAACGAAAGGCAGTGAGCAGGGTATGTGTGCCGGCGTTTTGGCAAGTTGTACTACTTGGGGAGATCTTGTATGTCAGACAGAGAAGTCTCCTACCCCAGTGAAATGACAAGAATACCTCTCAAGCATTGGCGGAGGCAAAATTTTGACAGCCAGCAAGGCTGCGATGCTGCTGAGCGCACAGATTTACACTTCCTGCCAAGATTAAAACAGGCTAAACCCAAAAAGGGTATTAAGGATTGTCACTTTAGGAAGAAATAACGCCTTAGTGTTATGTGTGAAGGCGATCGGCCTTCCAATAGTTTTATTTCCTGAGATCTCGCAAGCTCACGTGTAATGGTTGGTGTCATTGGGTCAGGACTGGCAGGACACAAAAATAAAAAATAAACTCGTAAGACAACTGGGATGAAAAATTTTCCACCTCCCCTGCTTTGATGCTGGCACTGAAGTTTCAGCTTTGCCTCTCTCTGGAGCAAATCTCAGCAAAGTCTGGGGAGTTCGGTGTGAATGAAGCCTCTGAACTTTGCTTTCTGCTTCTGATTAACTGCTGTGGCGTATTTTCCTTCGAGCTATATTTAGTGAAAGGAAAAAAATTGCCAAGTTGGGCTGAAAAAAGGCCCGGCAGAAAGCTGGTCATTTAAGCCTCTCTTTGCTGTACGGTATCCTTAAACTTCCTTCCGACGGTATCCTTAAACTTCCTTCCGAGCGCAACCGGTGATGCTTTTTATGATCAATCTTTCGGGTCGGGGTATTTGCTCAATAGAATCCAGACAAATAAATGTGAAGAAAAGCATCCTGCTTTAAAAGAAGGAAACAATTAAACCTCCTACTTTGTTATTTACAGTAACTACCTTTTTTTACCAATTGTCGGAGTTCGAATGGAAGTAGCAGTGTGAAGAGGGAAATGTGGGAACTTTCATTTGTCGAGACTTTGCATTTCTTCTGCTTTACAGCCATCAGAAAACAGATTGTTGTGCATTCTATTAAATACTGCCAGTATGATTAATTTAAAGGGTTACATTTTATTGAACCCTGGTGTAGATGTTCTTTGTCAACTCACATTCACTGCTAGTTAGAGTGTGTGTCGCATTTATCAAAACTTTCTGGAGCCCCTCTCACCTCATTAGCATGTGAATCTCTATTGAGCAGTTAATGTCCGTTACAGCGAGAGTGCTCAATTCTTGTTTTCAATAAGCCAGTTGTAAAATGTCAGACTGTCACTTACAATATAAAAAAGCAAAAATGATGGTATTTGTAAAAATGTTATCACCTCATAAAAACAAATTGTAAAGACATGAAAGTGATCTTGGTATGCTTTGCTTTCAGAAGTGAGTTAGTACAGCTGCTTTAAATACCAGTTGTCTGGATTCCCACACTTTCCTACCAATGGAGAGGTTTACACAAGCATAATTTAAGTTACAATTACCCTAATTAACATCTCATTTGCATAAATTGTTGAAGTCAAAACAACAAAGAATTGCTTAAGAAGCTTAACCCTATTTGTCCAAAATAAAGAGATGAGTTTTCACTTTGCAATCAAAATTGGCAGGTTCATTATGTCAGAGCTGGAATACAAACTGAAGTTATACTATTAATTAATACTTTACATTTTTATGATTGGGCTGTGCTTCTCCTGTATACAAGGTGTGAGATTTCAAAACATCCCACTGTTGCTGTCAGAGGCGCAGAGCTGTCAGGTGGAGAGTTCCTGGAGTATTTCTGGAATTAGTAAACCCCGGCTCTGTCCCCCTCATCCCTCTCCTTTGCACACGCGAGCAAACCTTGGCCTAGTCTGCTCCAGCTGGGATGGGGAATGGGGAGAAGAACACATCCAGTATGGGCTGAAAATTCTCATCCTGAATTATGGAATGGTGTGAAGAGGCCAAATGACAGCAGTGACAATAGCGATGATGAGCAGAGACCCTCTGTCCCCGCTGTGGCAGAGCTGGCCAGTCCACCTGGGTCCTCCCGAGCGTTTCCAGACTTTCTGAGGCTACTGGAAATTTTGGGCCTTAGCTTTGAATACAGAAATGCAGAGAGAGAACTGCAAAATAAACTTTAGGTACTATTTATTTAGTAAAAACACAACTAGTCTTCCAGTTATGGTATTTGGGGTGTTGGTTTAGAGAAGCTTCCACTGCTTGTAGGTGAGTCCTAGTCCTGCCCCCTGATCCGTGTCCTTTGAACATCTGGCTCCTGGTCAGTGCCTGCAGCAGGCAGAGAGGATGGATCAGGCTTGGCCAAAGCTGGTGAAGGCAAGGGGAGTTTTCCCTTGAATGGTTGCTACCCTGTGTAGGTTAAAACTGTTCCACCAGCTTTTTCTGTACCTGTTCACTGTCTACTACAAAAAAATTACTTTTTCTGTGCCTCTGCCATTCATAGAAGCAGTCAGTGCTGTGATGCTGAGGGGTTTGAGCAGGGTGGGATGTGGGGAAACTCGTTAGCCTGTGGGGATGGAGGGTGGCACGAGGTTTTGATGGGCTGTCAGGTGCCCGTGTGCTGGTGCTAATGAAAGCGTTTCCAGTCGCCGGGGCCATATTTTTCTTTCCTGTATTATCTTGTTGCAGCTTCATTAGCTAAGTCAGAGTGAATGTGCATTAGCCCAATAAAACCCTTCCTGCAGGCCTGTGATTTAGCATCCCCTCCCAGCAATGCCCTCTGGATGGAGATTATCCGCCAGCGTCTGCAAGTAGGTGCCGATCGACTGAGCTGCGCCGGAGCCCTGCGTTGAGCTCAGGTTTAACTCGAGGCTGAACCCGTACTGGAAAGCTTTGCAAAGCAAAGACCCCAGTGAACTTGTAATTGTAAACCAGCTGAACCAAAGAGGAATCTCGCCTCGTGGTTTTGCATATTCCTTTTTAAAGATTGCGTTATAATTGAGCGGTTGACTTTCGTGTGGTGCTCTCTTTTATGAGCCAGTGATTACACAGTGTAGGGCGCTTACGCTCTGAACATGAATGAATCTGCCAGTTCTACTACAGTACTCTTTATAAAATAACAAGGCTTACCAGGTGGCAAGAATTGCATAATTGAATTGGACTGAATCCTGGTTTTCCCAACCCAGAGCGGTTACACTTAGACGTAAATTACAATTAAAAGAGACAGAATGTTTCCATTGTATTAAGAATCCTTAATAGCAAACTTTTCTCCCATAAGGCTCTGTTCTCTTCCTGAAGTGTGAGAGGAATGGCTGTATGTGTCTAACTACCATTAACACTAATGGGAGCGACGTACATAAATCCCGGCACGGCGATGGCGGAACAGACCCCAGATGCCTTTAAAGAGGAAAGTGCTTGTAGGGGATGAATAGAGGCACACGAGTCTGTTGGTCCCTATAACATCTGCTCTGGAAGTGTGGAAGGGCTCAATTTGAGGTGCTGGTTTTCGGATACCCTTCCTGAGTTTCTCGTGTTGTGAAATCAGCTCGCTCCTCCCTCAGCTCTTCCTCCAGGGCTCTGGGAGGAAGCAGATCTCAAAAGCAGATAGGAAGATGCCATGGACAGATTCAAATGCCACTAAAACCACTATTCATTTTAGTCCTTCAGAAAGTTAAAAAAAACAAACTGGCGCTGTTTGCCAAGAGTACCCGCGCTCCCCAAGTTGTGCTCACCACTTCCTACCCTTCAGAGCTGGGGATATTGAGAACATCTGTTTCCAAATGCAACGAGAAGAGGATAGTCTGCTTCCTTCCCTCCTTTCCCGAGGACCTTCGGGTTTCCCTGCCTCTTTGTTTCTTATTCCCCTTCTCCCTGGGACGCCTGTCAACAGCAATCCTAATCCAGCTGTGCAGGTCAGGCACTACACAGAGCAATTCCTTCAGCCATCCTGAACATACAGGGACCAGTTTTCCACCTCCAGCCCTGCTGTGACCATTTGGGCATGGGCGTCCATCCCGTGCACGATTCACTCAAGAAGGAGAAGATGAGGATACAAAGCCTCATTTTTATTCCAAACCCGGTTCTTGCTGAACTTTCCGGTCTGCGCTTCTCGATGGCGATGCAGTGCACTGTCACCTTGCCATTAGGGCCCAGTAATTAATAGCTGCCTAATAGGAGCGAATGTAGTTGCTCAGCAAAATGAATGATGTGTGCTACAAGGAAAAGCACTAGAAAGTAAAGCTGGAGCTGGGAAGTTGTTAGTGAGGGGAAATTTCTGCTTGCCCTTCATTAGGAGAAGCTCCAAAGAAGTGTAAAGTTTGATCACATTAATCAGAACTGGCATCATGTGATATTTTTCTTTGTTATTTGGCATAAATTGCATGCATTAAATGATTTAAATTACGCATATACCAGCCATAAATTTTTTTGCTAATATTTAATGAATACTGTGGGTTGTCTTTGAGCATTGGAACGTATGGGCTGGTGAAGGCCGAATGCAGCCCTGTTTTCTGGCTGACAAAATCAGTTTTCACGTGGGCTCCAGCACGGATGGGGAGAAAGGGGCAAGTTTGAGGGAGTTTGTTACCTTCAAGGCTCTCACAGCCATCCCTCCCTCATGCTTTTCTCATCACTGATTTTTTCTGGAAGATGAGCCTAATCCTGTAAAAAAAAACCAGCTCTTCTTGCACCTCCACTGTGACAGATTTTAACCACTACGGTAGTCATGAAATGGCCACAAAATACCTACCACTAATCAAAGACCAGCTGTGTTTTTGTAAGGTCTACTTTGACCAAGTTGCAGTCAATTTTTTCTGGCTCTTTAGAGGCTGTGACTGACATGAGCATATATAACGTCAGGAATACCTTTATATGATTTTTTTTTCTGTCCTGGTACTGTAGTGTAATTAGCAGGTCCAGACTTGCTCGTGCTCTTTTCAAATGCAATTCTTCTCGGGGAAAGAAATTAAACCAAAGGATGATGTAGCTTTTCACAGCCACTCAGATGAAAGTAAGTGGTGGTTACAATTATTCAAAAGTACTCAGAGAAGTATTGAATATGTTAATCTTTGCTGGGAGAAAGCACTGGACTGGTACACGTGGCTGGAAATGTGCAGAGGTTGGGTGCCCTTCCAGCTCCGCCACAGCCTTTCTTTGTGGCCTTGGGCAAACTATTTAACTGGTTCTGCAATAGCACAGTTTGTCAGGAGCGCGACTGGGAGCGCCGCTGTTTCTTTTCTTCTTCCTATCTGTCTGCTGACGATATTAAAGTTTCCGGCGCGCAGACACTGTGTGTGTTGCTGCTGTGCCCAGCCCAGGCACGGCACAGATATTGATGTTTATCGCCGTTACCACTGTTCCTGGCTTGCAGAAGACATTTACCAGTCTAGGTCAGAGCACGCAGCGGCGATGTAGGAACTTACTTAAATGTAGCAATCTATAAAACTGTCTGCTATATTCAAAAATGAGAGTGGATGACACCCTCTCCCCTGCTGCCCATCTGCTGGGACGGACGCTGGGCCCGGGATAATGCTGTCCTTGTTCTCAGGAACACGGCAGCGCTTTCTCTGGCGGACGGGGCTGGGGCCATTCCTCCCGCGCCTCCACACGCACCTGCAGAAAGCCCAGAGATTCCCAATGCCTTTTGCTACTGACACATCCCTTTAAAAAGTCTGTTTAAAGTCATGGAAGAAGGATAATTTTGAGGACTGAGTGGTAGGATCCAACCTGGTAGGGTTTTAGAAATGCTTTGAAATTTGCTCTCCCCTGGCACACACATAAAACGTTACCACATGACTTTTATTAGAAATGTTGGCTTTAGACAACCCAGAGCTCTTGAAAAGTTAAAAAAAAATCAATGATAGAGGCCAGTATCTTTGTCTTTGACATGTATACTTGCAGCCTCTTTGTCCAAAATGCGGTGCAGCTCACAAACAGGGGGGTTGTTCCTGGGTCTGTGCTGTGCGGCTGCTGGAGTGTCTTCTGTAAAATCGGAATGGCAAATGGAATGGAGGCAAATAAAACCCAAAAATGGTCTGTCAGGCAGACTAGGAAGAGAGAGCTCGTGCACAGCATCGGGACTCATCAGGGTAACAGTGCTCAGGGTTTGCTCTTCTCAAAATAGCGTTGTGAGCTATCATGGACATGATATGGTGAAAGAGAGAAACTCAGAAGGGAGGGTCCCTGGTGTGACAGTCCTGGGGACCCTGCGGGGAGTGGGACTGGCTGCTTTTTTTTGACTGCAGAATTTTTCCCCCATCCCTAGAGCCCTTGCCTGTGCTGTTCTCTGTGTTTGAGTAGAGCTGCTGATGGCCTCGTTTTGCTATGGGTACCATTCCTGCAGCCTCATCTGAGAGGTTATAGCTTGAACAAAGAAGAAAAGCAAATCCCTGTAGGATGTCCAAAGAAAGCAGCCTATTAGGAACAGGCTTGGAAAAAAGGTGAGGGGAGCAAGTAGATCTCCTAGGAAATAGCCACCAAAGAAATACCTAGCATGAGATTTTGTTGAGTTTATTTCAAGGAAAAATTAAGAGAGGCCTTCTCCTCTTCTAGAACCACATTCACTTCATTATTAAACTTACCAACAGTGAGCATCACGTGGTGGAAGGAACATACCCATCACTGTAATGCTGTTCTTACAAGCCAAGGAATTTGCATGTCCAAACGGGATGTGTATCATAAATAGACTGTTTACAGTAGACTTAAATTATATGATGAGCCATATAACAGCAGTGAATATATCACACCGTGAGCCCCTGCCAACCATGCATGACTACTATTTGCTTCTCCTCAGGCAGTAAACAAAGTTTTCAGCTGACCTACTGTTTGGTAGAAGTGCACGGAAACAGAGATAAGCAGCGCCGCTCGTAACACGGTAGTGGAATAAAATCTGGCATAAATTTGCCTAGAAAGTAAAAGGAATGCATGAAATACTATTTCTTAGTTCACATACAGCTCTTCTGCCAGCACGCCATGTAATATTGCATTGCTAGGAAAAGGGGATTTGTTCCTGTTTCTGCAAGGGTTCATATTCCGATCAGGTGGTCAAGGCAATGTATATCATATGAATATCAAATCCTTTAAGATGAAGTGAGTATTAGATGGCTGGAGCCCCTCTGCTCTGGAGCCCCTCTGGGAGAGCTCGGGGTGTTCAGCCTGGAGGAGAGAAGGTCCTGGGGAGATCTTACAGCCCCTTCCAGGGCCTAAAGGGGCTCCAAGAGAGCTGGAGAGGGACTTTGGACAAGGGATGGAGGGACAGGACAAAGGCAATGCCTTCCCACTGCGAGAGGGCAGGGTTAAATGGGATATTGGGAAGAAATTCTTGGCTGTGAGTGTGGTGAGGCCCTGGCATAGGTTGCCCAGAGAAGATGTGGCTGCCCCTGGATCCCTGGAAGTGTCCAAGGCCAGGCTGGACAGGGCTCGTAGCAACCTGGGATAGTGGAAGGTGTCCCTTCTGCCCATGGCAGGGGGTTGGAACTGGATGGGTTTTAAGATCCCTTCAAAGCCAAACCATGTGGTGATTCTATAAATATTCAAAACTAATAACCTGAAGAAACACACAAAGGGGATGAATTGCCCCGTATCACATTGAAAGGCCTCGAGATTCCCACTGGATTCAGCAGGACTTGGAGTATCCCTTCCAACTTTGGGATGAACACTTTAACATAAGGCCAGGAAGGCACATCTGGCTTCCCAGGATGGACCTAGACTTCACCTACGCTCAAAAACGTGCTGTTTGGGGCTCTGAAGATTTGTATAACACACTTTGGATTAATTTTCCAATGCCTAATGGGAACGTCGTGCATCCCAACCGGTTGTTTGTTTGTCTGCCTGCTCCTTGCCTCCCTCCTACCCTATTTATATACGCACACATGCAAAAAATATGAGAGTTAAAGAAAAATGTCAACCATATGTAACATACATGGAGATTAGTGACAGTAACAGTGAATTCATTGTGGTTTTGGCAGTCAGGACACCATCCAGGCCATATTTTAAAGTTTTAGACAAATCCACATGTATTCCAGAGATTGCTGTGGATTTTCAGTATGTGTGGCTCATTAGATACGCAATCTGCCTGCTATTCTCTCCTGTCATACAAAGCTGATGGCAGCAAACTGGCATCTTGGAGATGTTGGTAGCACTGCAGATTTTAGCATTAATGCCAGCCTTGGGCATCCTGGAGCTCCATAGCCTCGTGTGACACGTGCTGGCGGTGAGGGATGCCAGTGTCCCACGGCTGGGAGATCATGGACGAGCCTGCAGCAGAGGGCTGCTGCTGTGGTTGCAATTCTGCTTTCAAGCAAAATACAGCGATTAAAATCCATATTGCGTCTCAGATCATTGTCCTTAAAGAGGGAAACAATGCAAAACTTGGAGCCCTACACTCAGATTCTGCTTTCTCTGCTCCATCACAGCTACAGCTTTTTTGCATTGTTTCCTCTTATCACAGCTTGAAACTACTTTTTGGGGGCGCTATAAGTGAACATAAACCTCTTCTTAAGTTCATAATTTTTTTCAGATTTTTACATTCCTCTCAAATTCCTGTAATTTTTTCTGTAAATCTTCACAGCTCCGTATCCTTGTGACTGTATCTGTATAGAGCTATTGCTACCCATCTAATAACCATGTGCAGCATACAAAAGCACGGCTTTGATTCACATAAAAGTGCTAAACTTGCCTAAACCCGTCCGAGTTCAGGCGAGGCTACATTCGGCGCGGGGCTGAGTGCTTAAATATAGGTGAAGGCAACTCTGGTCTGCTAATTTCAGCAGAATGTTTCAAACAAAGTGTTACTGTTTAATCTGGGCACATGACGGGTGAATGAATGTTTGAATGAAATGACATAATTGTTGGTTAGCCTGTATAATTTGGAGAGCGTTCGTGCAAGTTTAACTCTCTCTGGAGGCAGCGGATCCTCAAGGCGGGAAGGGAAGCGCCTTCCACAAAAGCAGAGGATGGCCAGATCCTGGATCCCTTTGCACATACCAAGCTTTGGAACGCCGTGCTGGACTGGCTTTTGGTTCCAGAGGATCATCCTTAGCCCCTCTCCTCACGTCGTGTATGATATTTAATGCGTCATCTTTGTTTTAAACAAACAATACACAAGCTGTTGCTGGCAATGGTGGGAAGCTGGTGGTCCATCTGGAAAGCAGGGAGATAGATGAGGGGAAAAAAAGAGAATTAAAAGTGTTTAGGGGTGTATTTGCATGTGTAAAACTCTGGGATGGGAGGAGGGTGTTTAATAGATTTTTAAAAAGAGGTTTGAAGACAGGGGAGATGCTTTGTCTGTAAAGGAGTCTATCAATAACAGACATTATTTGTGTAACAAAATCAGAGGGTTTACTCAAAACAAAGCAAAGCTGTGAGTCCGTACCTTTAAAAAAGTTGTTTATTCATTATTTCTGCTGCATCAAGTCCACTGACTGTAAAATTAACCAATTTTTCCTTGACAAAAGTTCAGGACAGTATAAAATTAACCAATAATATGGCTTATTAATTAAACCAGTGGCAAAACAGCCATTTGAGCGTAACAGGCTCCGCGGGACGGTTACAAGTCGGGTTTCTGGCTGAGTGCTTCTGTCATTCCCAAAGACAGAGCACCCCACCTCAGCTCACCACTGCCCAGCGTGCAGCCAATCTGCCATTGAAAACCTTGATTATAACCAGAGAAAAGTTCATTGAAACCAGAAGAAGTTACAAAATCATTAATCTTTCCTGCCATTTTGGATTCTCCCTCTCGCCAGAATCCAGCCAGATGTTTTGCAGTCGCTGCATGCACAGGGCGCTGCGATCCTGTTTGCACAGCTCGGGGTTTTCCTCCATCCTGAGGGATCTTTGCTCCGAAATGATGCGCTTTGCCTTTGCTTTGGAGATTCTCCATCACTGCTAAGGGCTTCCTGGAGAACAGGAGGCACTCTTTCAGCATAAGCCTATTTGTAAATTAAACTCTTTTATGCGTGCAGTGGTTTTACCACCATCCTTGGGGACCGGGGCTGAGCGTTTTGGGGAGCAATTCCCTGCAGGAATGCTGAGCATTGCCGCTGTTTCGGGCTTGCCAGGCCTGAGGATGATGTATGGAGCAGGTGGTTGCAATTTAGGGTTTGCTGCTGTTTCTGGGGAAATGGGTGGAAAAAAGGAGGGTTGGGAACAGAGTGAAAAGGCAGCGGGAACAAGGCTGGCATTATCCACGCCGCTCCCAGCCTGAGCCTGCGCCCTGCATGGCTCAGAAAGCTGCATCTTCCCCCCTTAGAAAGGACCTCAGTGAATGAACAGGCAAAAGACCTGAGCGAGGAGGTTTTAATAAAAAAACAAAACAAAACAAAACAAAACAAAAACCTTAATTGGGGCTCACTGAGCAATCCGACATCACGGCAAATCCTGCTCCGAAATATATGTGCTCTGCTTTAATGACAGCACATAGAGTACTGCTGAGATAGTGGAAAATTTTACAGGGAGTTTTGCTTAAGGAATGGCTTTAACTCAAGTTACCTGTAGAGCCCAGCGTCATATGGAAACACTTAGGGAGCTGTGGAAAACTTTCTGAAATACAGTGGAATTTATCTAGCGCAGCATTTCGCATAGGGAGGAGGAATATGGATTACAATGGAGTCAGGAAGGAGCGGGCTACGGCGCTCTTGGAGGCGGCCACTCGCAGCCCCGCGACCGCAGATGAAAAGTACATGTGTAACCAGGGGGAGCATTCCTCACCGGCCCCGTCTGGGATGCATTTATGCTATTTGCCATGCACGTAACCTCGTTATAGAAAACAGAGTCCAATAACCTTAAAAAGATGGACGGCAAAAGAAAGAAAAAAAATAAAAAAGGTGCAAGGAAGCAGATCTGCTTCCAGATTTGCACACCCGGGGCCTGCAGTGGGGTAGGAACGGTGAAACGCGGATCCGGGGGGCCCCCGGGGCGGGCAGCCTGTGTTTGCTGCGGGGATAGTGCTGATGGAGCTGCAGCTCCAAGGTGGAAGAACGCAGGACAGCCCTGGAACAGTGGGAGCACTGCGTGCCCTGCAGTCCTGCACGGCCACGGTGCACCCGGGAGAGCCGGTGTTTGGTGCCGTGGGGTGTCCCGGGAGCTGGGCAGGAGAGGGATGGGAGGAAGCAGAGATGTTTTCAAGTGCATTTCGTTATATGTTTGCTCCCTAAATGCTTATGGCACTGCCCGCCAGAGCATCTGGGCACTTCACAATAATTAAAACTGACAAATCCATAAACAGTAAACAACAGGCTACCCACTCGGGCAGCCAAAAACCCACTACTGCATAAGCTCAATAGCTGCACCCATCTGCCAAATAAAATCCTCTCCACTGCCTCCCCTCGTCTGCACAGGCCAGGACAGAGCCAGGCCTTTCCCCACCATCAGCCCCCAGCTGAGCACAGCCTGACCCCTCACCCTCCCTGGGGCGTCTCCAGGGCTTCGTGCCGGCTTTGGGAGCAGCAAGAGTTTATTTCTAATTTTTTTTCCAAATTTTTTTCCCCACCACAAAGTGGCAAGAAGTAATGACACCCTTTTCCTTCTGACTTCTTGGCCCGCTAACCCTTTCGCAACACAATGGGAAGGCAACCGCTCGCACCCAGGGGAGGGGATTTAATGACTAGAAAATAAAGAGAGAGAATTTACTTGGAAAAACTGTGGAATTAAAAGTTCTGGACAAAACACGCATCACTGATGCATAACATTTTTGTTAATTGGGTCTTAACAGGTTTGTGACTCAGGCTGTAATTATTTGAGAAATGGGTCACACCAGGCAGTGCCAGCCGCGCGTCCTGCCGCTGCGGGAACTTTCACCTAGTTGTAAAACTACATCTCGACGCGTGTTCCCTCCGCCCCGGCGAAGATCCCGGCCCTCGGAGGAGCCACGGCAGCGTGCCGAGCCCGTGGCCTCCGGGATGGGTGTCGGGGCACCGGGATGCTCCCTCCAGACCCCTCCTGGTGCGGGAGAGCTGGGACAGCCCCGTCCCGCTCCCTGTGCCTTGGAGAGGTGTCTTATCCCGTGCCAAACGCTCTCCCCCTTTCTCCCACGCTATTGTTTTTACTTTGTGATTTTTTCCCGTGTTTTCTTGATCCGGCAGAGGCACTAAATCTTCCTAATGCCTCCCTGCCCTCGTATCACAGAACAGGCTGTGGGAAGTTGTTATTTCTTTTATTTTTTTTTTTCTGGACTAAAGCGAGATTAATTAAAATATAAAAAATGCACCCAACTGTGGTAAATCATTTCTCTTTGCGGAGCGATTGCTCCCCGCTCCATCCACCTCTGCTTTCCTCGGCAGAAGTATCTCCATGCGAGCTGAAGTCTTCTAACGCTCATAAAGCACCCGAGATATTATCTCTCTAATTAGCAGCTGGAAAAAAATAAATGAGAGATCAATTAATGCTATAATTATAAACAGTGCCTTTAGATGTGTTGTTTGTGGTGAACGAAGGCTTACGCTGACAAGAGCCGTGCTGTGATTCTCCCCCCAAAAAGTTGGAGCAGGAGCCCCCTCTCCAGCCCCGAGTCATTCCTGGCTGCACAGCCCACCCCAGGGTGCTGGGGAGGAGTTTGGGGGGGCTCCCACATCCAAGGACAGCATTTTGCCTGGTCCCTGACTGGCTCTGGGGAGGTTATGGGGTCCCACAGTGGGGCCGGGGGGGCGGTTTGCAGCTCTCTCTTGGCCCTTCCCTGCTCCGGGGTAAGCTGTTTTTCATATATTGTAGCCTGGGAAAGCTGTGTTACTGTTAAAAGAGTAACCATATCCCTTTCTGAGCTGTTGCCAAGCAGATGTAGGGTTTTGGAAAGTTCCCAACAAACTTCCACAGCTGATACTTTACCGACTTGTTCCTTCTCCCATCCCTCTACTTGCACCTATTTAAATAACCAAAGGACATAATTTGGGGGAGGGAGCGTTGCTCTGCAGCTTCTACTTGTTAAATATAATTAATTGAGAGTGGCCCGTTAGTCAATTACAGTGTATGGCTTCGAAAAGAAATGGGGAAATATAAAATAATACTGTTTTGCCAAAAAAAGCGCGCCTTATTTTGTGCTGAAGGAGGACAGAATAATGGAGCAAATCGAGCCCTTTGTGCAATACGGGGCTGCTGCTGCCTTGCGACAGGGCAAATATCTCATTTACTTTCTTAGTGGCAGTTTTTGGGGTGGCTGGAGGAGGAGGAGGAGAAGAAATCGGGAGAAATCGAGGCTTTCGAAGGCTGGCAGTGGTGTGAAACTCGGTGTCGATGCGGATCCCACTTGCATGTGCCGGAGGGGGCACAACGCAGGGCACTGGAAATGTGGAAAGCTCCCACAAATCATATCTCACAGGAAAGGTTTATGGGAGTTCAGAGTATAGCAGAGGGGATGGATGTCAGGTTTTCCTACACAATAGAGGGTCTTTTGTTTCCGCGCTGCCTCTTGGCAGCAGCCCCCATGCCACTGCTGGTAATTTCCTGTCCATCCTTCGCCGAGCAGCGGGGCTGGAGCAGGGGAGTAGTCCCACGTTTTTGTTTAGACTGTGTTTTTTTAATGCTGAGCCTTGTCCTAAGCAGGATATCCCTGTGTATGTTTGGAGTTCCTGAACTTCTCTGGAGAAAATTATCCTTAAAAAGCCCCTTCCACAGCGCCGAGTTTCTAACCTGTCTCTTGAAAAAAAAACCCCAACAACAAAAAGCCCAGGTTTAATTGCTTTTGCTTGTGAGAGCTTGTACCTTGCGGCTTAATCTGCCCGCGTCTCAAACATCCATCAGCGTTTCCCTTCCACCCAGGGGCTCAGGAGAAAACCAAAAAGGGATTGGCAGTTTTACTTTTGGCAGCTGGGGGACAGTTCAGTAGGACCCAGACCTCACCAGATGGGACAGTGTCCCTCGGTCTCTGCGTGCGCAGAGGGCTTGAGCTCATCCCTGTTTTCCAAAGCATGGATGTTCTGCAGTCAAAGGAGCTCAAGGGCCTGGCCGACGGTGTTTGGCTGCTGAC
This sequence comes from Eulacestoma nigropectus, assembly GCA_013397775.1. NCBI lineage: Eukaryota > Metazoa > Chordata > Aves > Passeriformes > Eulacestoma > Eulacestoma nigropectus. The sequence continues at coordinate 36,821 of VZTE01003534.1, forward strand.
CGGAGCTGTAGGTTTCTCAGAAGATCTCCAAAATTATAAACCAGCACCTGGTTTGTTTTTTTCCCTGCCTGTCCCAAATTATTTCCTCGGACCGCCCTGACTGTTGACACCACTTAGTAAAACCAAAGTAAAAGTAAAAGCAAGGAGCCCAGTGGTTGGTGTGCACAGAAGAAGCAGGGCGAGCTCCCAGCTGTGTGCTCCCTAGAGGAGAGTATGGAAAAATATATCCAGTAAATCCAAAACGGAGGCGCCTCCATAATGAGTCTCAGTGACGGGACAGCCCTCTGGATGTGAAAAACACCCCTGCATTTTCTGTAAAACTCCCATCCCCTTGACAAAACAGCCCAGAGGAACCTCAGGGATGGAGTCTCTTCTCTTTTGAGGGCATGGCCCTTGCAGCCATGCCCCATTATTTAGGTGTAGAACCCCTCTGGATTAGCAGCTGGCACAGTGAGCATTCCAAGTCAGCCCGGCCGCCTCCGCTCCACCGCGTGGCAATTACCCAGTGCCGGGAGAGCCCGGCTAGCGAGGATTGGGAGCGGAGTGGCGGGGCTGGAGTTGGCCGGGTCGCTCCCAGGAAGCCCTGCGTGGGTTAAGGTGCACGTGCACGGTGCTGTACAGAGCTGCGTGGTGCTTTATGAGGCCATACAGTGCTGTGTGGCATGGAGAGAGCCGTGCAGTGCTCTGCGGCGCTCTACCCTGTGGTGTGTTGCTCTGAGGTGCTGTACAACACTGCTCTGTGGTGCTGTACGATGCTGTGTGGCACCATACACAGCTGTGTGGCACTGTGCAGTGCTATATGGTGCTGTACAGTGCTGTGTGGGGCTGTATGGTGCTGTGCAGTGCTGTACAGTGTACAGAGCTGCATTACCTACAGCGCTACACGATGTTGTGCGGCGCTATCGGATGTTGTACGGTGCTCCAGGATGTTGCACGGTGCTACAGGACGCTGCACAGTGCTACACAAGGTACATGTAAATGTAAATGTACAGTGCTACGCTACCTACAGTGCTACACGATGTTGTAGGGCGCTTTAGGATGTTGTAGGGTGCTACATGATGTTGTACGGCGCTCTACGCGCTCCCCCGGCTCAGGCATTCTTCTGGGTAACCTGATCTTACTTCTGTCTGCTTTCAACAGATAGGCGAGGTGAAGTTATGTTAAACATGTCGCAGTAAGTTTGATTCGCACCGCTCCGGTCTGGTTTTCTTCCTTGATTAGCTTTAATCAAACCCTCCGCGTTACATGGCCTTAATAAAGCTATTTTTCCTGACAAGCAAAAACCGTTTTAACAAGCAAAGCTCATCTGGCCTGAAACTAAAGCCAAGTCAAGACGGTGTTTTAGGTCCTCATTAAAGTCCACAGCATGAAGCGAGAGGGAAAATGATGGAACGGTGCTCCACCAAACCATCTCTCCTTTACATTTAATTAGAGGAATTATACGCAACCCAGTAGATGCCTTGGGAAAGCAATCACCAATGGGTTTGTAAAGAGCCCAGCAGTATAAAAGCAGGCAGCTCCGGCTTTGGCAAAGGGCGAATTAACACCAGGAGCTGGGTGGACTTTGGGATCAACCAGGAAAACAAAATAATCGTACGGTGTTAATATGAAAAGAGCTCGGAAGCCGCCCGTCCCTGCTCCGGAGCTGACATGGGCAGCGCTCAGCGACCCCGCAATGCTTGGGAGGGAGAGTTTCCAGGCGCCGGCGTGTTTGTTCCCCCCTCAGCCCTTTCCTTCGGTTACTGCTGACTCACGCAGGTTGGGGGAACGATGGAGGCCGGGCGGCGAGGCGAGGAGCCGAAGGAAAAGCCCCGGCAGGGAGCGATGCCACGGGGCTTGGCAGTGGGTGAGGAAATCAGCCACATGCAGACAAAATGCGGTCAAGCAGCCGCCCCACGCAGAGGATGTCCCTTACGCTCATTAGCATTGTGTTTGGAGCAGAGCTTATCAAAAAGCAGCCAACAGACAGAATCTGTGGTTTGTGCTTTCTGGCGTTCCCTCCCCCC
>VZTE01003534.1:38880-101706 GCA_013397775.1 Eulacestoma nigropectus
TTTTTCTGTCCCCCCCCCCCCCCCCCCCCCCCCTCTTTTTTTTCTCTTTTTTTTTTTTTTTTTTTTTTTTTTTTTTTTTCCGGAGGGTTTCTAAAGGGATGTAATCCACTCTGTTTTTATTGCTGTTGCCTCTGGACGTGCTGCAGCTCCAGCCAGCAGTTATTCCAGCCTCTCCAGCCTCCCTGCGAAGGTCTGTGCTGCGGCTGCTACTAAACTGCAAACCGCAGGACTTCCTTAACCCTTTGCCTTCTGCAGCTGCCCAGAGCGTGGGGACAAAGGGCCCTTCCAAAACCTGAAACCCTTGGGGCTTTCTCTCAGCTCCCCCCAAAATATATTCTTGCACATTGATGGCTGTTCCCTGCAAAGCTGAGGGGTTGTGGTTCTGCTGGCTGAGAGGAGACCCTCAGTGCTGCCGTCCCACAGGCTCCCTTGTGCCAATCCCAGTGGGCTCCGTGGATGCCCCTAATCCATCAACTTTGCCAAATGCAGCCATTGCCAGAAGGCTGTGGGTACAGCCTCACTTGGGGAAGGGGTCTGAGGCTGCTCCCCCATCCCACTCGGCAGCTTCAGTGGGATTAGGGAATGCCTCTGCATCCCCTGGTGCCAACATCAGCATGACTCGTGAACCTGCCATCTCTCTGCACCTACTACAGACATCATGCCCAGCATCATCCATTTTCCTCATCTCCACTGTTTCATCCTTAAACTCCACTTTTCCCTGTTGGGAACAGAAATATCTCGCTGCGATATGGTCAGAGCTACTGTGCACAATCGCATTTGTGTGTCCTGGCTGTGCATATCCCTTTCTTTCCTCCACATCTCCCCATCTCCCAGGAATGTTTGTCCTGCTGTGCTCTGTGAGCCCATGGATGAGTGCTGTCCTTCCCTGCCCTATTCTCACTGAAAATCACAGAATGGCTTCGGTTGGAAGGGAGCTCAAAACCCATGCAGTCCCACCCCCTGCCAGGGGCAGGGACACCTTCCACTAGCCCAGGTTGCTCCAAGCCCCATCCAGCCTGGCCTTGGACACTTCCAGGGATGGGGCAGCCACAGTTTCTCTAGGCAACCTGTGCCGGGGCCTGACCACCTTCAGAGGGAAGAATTTTTTCCTAATAACCTAATGCAAACCTGACCTCTTTCATTTAAAGTCATTCCCCCTTGTCCTGTCACTCCATGCCCTGTAAACAGCCCCTCTTTGCTCAATCAATTCTTTGCTCTCTTGTCCATGAGGATATTTGGAAATAATCTCCTAAAAAGGCAATCTCAAAAAGGTCCTGTTGTTACCCATATTTGTACACAGGCTCGTGAGCGACAGGATTCCTCAGGCTTGTCTACACAGGGACAATTGAAATGGATGTGAAATAACTTTTAAAGTGGATTATCTAAACTGCATTACATCCTTGTGTAGACACTGTCATTTAGAAATGAAACAGCCTTAATTTGGTTTAGCTGAATTTTGCTTTAGCAATTTAATAAAGACACTTTAAAGTCTAAGTGAGGAGTTTACACAGGGATTTAATGCAGTTTAATTAATCCACTTTAAATTCACAATTATAATTAATTAGAATGAACTTTCCTTAAGTCTTCTCCTGTTGAGATAGTGGCATGGCATTCCCAGCCATCTGGCCTGATGACCTGGTGATCTAGGACTCAGAAGAACTGCTGCAATGATGCATGACTGGTCCAGCCCCCAGAGCTGGGTACATAAAGAAAGTAATTTAAAAGTCCTCCTGGTCTGGCCATGGCCGGGAAGTCCTTCCCTGCAGTAAATTACCTCTGGAGAACCCAAGTTCCTGCTGTAATGAGCCACCATCCTCTCAAGTGCTTTAGGTTCTTGTGTTGCCCACGAAACCATAAGCAGAAGCGTGTGTCTGATGTGAAAGGGGTTTGGGAAGATGTGGCCCGAAACAGGGAAGGGCACAAGAGCCTCCTTCAGCTCTGAGAGCGCCGCGCGTGCTGACCACGGACAGGGTTCCAGCTTCTCACCCAGCGTACGCCATGGTTTTGCAGTATTGGCAAACCCACAAAAACACTTTCTGTGTAGGAGAACACAGCACCTGGGCTGGAGCTGGTCAGGGCTGCAAAGCTCCCCTTGTCCCTGGTTAGTTATGGTCAGTAGAAGTGCCCCCGGGCTCACTGTGCAGGTGATCTCTCCTCAAGATGCTGGTCTTGCCCTGGGTCCTCACTGTCAGCTTTCATCTCCCAAGCCCACTGGCAAGGGTGGAGTTCATACAGGGCTTTTTATGATGCAGTTTGCACAGATATTTCTTTCTGTGAACTGGATGATCTCCTTGCTCAGCTCTCCAAGACCTCTTCAGTCCTCTGCCAGCTCTGCAGCTCCCTTGGGATTTGCTTTGTATGGGACCCCTTGGTATGCTGGCCTTGGCATCCACCCCATGTCCTCCTGCCCAAGCCCCACAGCCCTCTCCATCCTTGGAAAATCCTCCAGCAGCATAAGGTCTACCCATGGCTACGATCTTCTATGCGCAGCTTTCCAGGAGCAGTTAGGGATTGGGAAAGGTGAAGGAGCGAAGGGGCAGATGAGTGGGGCTGAAGTGTCTGGTAAATGAAGAAACTTACAGACACCAAGCAAGGGGTTTGGCACTTTTGAAATCCTTTTACAACTTTGGGCACTTTTTAAATCCATTTTAAACTTTGCAGCCAGGGTGCTGGCAGTGCTGTCGGTGGCAGGGATCGCTGGCTGTTCTCGCTCTCCAGCACATGGCCTGGAGCATCCTTACTCCTGCTCTCTGCCCGGCACACCAGAGCTGGGCACAGCTCAGCCTTGGTTTGTAAACACCAAACTGCTTTTTAGGATTGCTAGGCCAGTGCCAAAACCCAACACAGCTTTGCTCGCAGCCTCCATGGAACTCCCTTGCTGCCACAGTCCAACGTGACGTCGTTGATTGGAGAAGGGATCTGCCACCAACTGCAAGCTCAGAAGTGCCAATTTTGATTAAAAACTTCTCGTTTGCAGTGCGTGGGGTTTATCCGTGGCTAAAAGGAGGTGGGGAAGAACATTCTTTGGCTCTGGCACTTGGACGTCTCTAGGCTAAACAATGTAGGGGAAGTTTTCTGTTGTTAAATGCTTGGTAATCATGTGTGCGTTCTAAATTTAGGGTTAGTCCATTTTCTCTGTCATATGAGGGGACAAGGGAGGCAAAACCAAATTTTTGGCAAGCATCAGGGTAGAGACAGTCTTCCTAACAGCCATAAAAAGATTGTCTTTGATGGGGATTTTGTTATTTCACTGTGGAAGTCATTATAAGGGAAGATCTTATATCACTGTAGTTAGCCACCAGATTAGCTATTCATATATTTTATTGGTAAAAAATATGGTAGGGGATTATTGTGTGAGAACTTTGTGGAAAAGAAAAGAGATAAAAGCAGTTTAGCTGTCAGTACATTACAGCTGTGGTTAGCTCTGCATAGTGTTACTGGATGGAAGGAGACCGGGTCTCCAAGGACTGTGGTATTTCTCTTTGGATGGACCACGTTAGCTCTTGGTGAGAGGGATGAGCCCGGGTAGCTGAAAGTGGAGAGGATGAAAATGAAAAAAGGTTTGGTGTGGCCAAAGAGGTGGAGACATTGAGGGAAGTCAACATTGTCCCCATGTTTGTGCAGAGGACGAGTCCTCATCCAGCTGCAAAAGGGCTCTTGACCACATGGATACAGAAGGTGGTGGCAATCATTGCATTTCTTCTGGCTCCTTTGCACATGCTTCCTGAGGTTTTTCACCTCCATTTTTCCCATTTCTCCATGTTTTTGGCTGCAGACATTCAGAAGTCTTGGACAAATGGCTGTGGTAAATATACAAATTGGCTGCACAGCGAGCGCACAGGGAGCACGCGCGGAGCTGCCGCAGCAGCACGCTCCGTGTCCGTCTGCACAGCACATGTGCACCAGGGCTGAGGCACCGCATGGCTCCTGGGGTGGGACATGGAGCCTGGCCACCCAGCTGCTCCTCTGGAGCAGGTTGAAATGTGGTTGTCATGAGAAGATCTGTTTTGGAGCGATCCTGGATTAATGGTGGGAAAGGCTTGAGGCTCCTCTGTGTGGCCGCTGGGAGCCTTGGCAAAGGTGGACCATCATGATGAGGTAAGTGGGCTGCAGAAGAAATTCCCAGGATGGAGGTCCTGCTTTGTGTCTAGCTCAGTTGGAGTGCAGGAAAATGGATAATGAGATTCAGGAGAGCACTTGATTTGGGAGTTTAAGAGGCGTGGTTGGGTCCATGCTCTTCACAAAGTGCTCACACCAGTGCTTTATAGAAGACACGGAGATGCTGTATTGCTAAGATGCCTCCATCACTGCCTTCATCACCATTCTCACCAGTGGTGCAGGATTAAATTCTTAATTTATGGCTTCCCTTCCATGAAATCAAACTGTACAGCACCTAAGGCTCATACTGTGCCTTGTTTAGAGTCCGACCTGACCGTGTTGCCATCCATCCGTGCTCCTCCTAAGAGCAACTCTGAAGTCCCACTGTATTCCATGGGCTGTGCTGTTTATAGTTTGCAGGTTTGGACTCTTCAGTGTCTTGATCGGTCCTGCTTTGCATGCCAAAGTGTTTTCATTAGCACAGCATTCATGCATGTGAGATTGTCGCTAACTGATATAATTAACCAGGATGTCAAAGGCTATTTGTTTATTGCATATGCAATGGCTTTTCTGGAGTAAGAAGCCCTTTCTGCTGACACCGTGCGAATGGGAACATGCTAAACTGGAGGAATAGCACTGAGCTGGAGGTGGCAGTTAGGAACCGTGATTGTACTTAAAAGAAGCAAAAATAATAATGCAGATTTGAATGGGTTTGAGTAGAGATGGTCAGTGTGTGGAGAAAGGAAGACAAGGATGAGGAAAAAAGAGTTTGTCAGATAATTCCCCCCTTCCAATTACTAAGATTATATGAGAATATAATGTTTTTCAGAAACACAAGTGTTGACTCTCTCAGGTGGATTGACTGAGAACTCTTGGGCTTTCTGTATATCATGTCTGTTTGACATAATTTTGGACATCTGCACAGTTTTTAAGAGATCTTGTCAAGAAATCTTTCGTTTTACTTGTTTATAAATAAATTTTGCTGGGGGGGTCCTCACAGCAGGACTCAGCAGTTCCTACGCTGTGAAACATGAATTGTAGCATTCACTTTTTAAGTATTAAAATGTGTAGTTTGTAACAAAAAGATGGGGAGTCACGTTCATGAACGTCTGAGGAAGTTTTGGGGGTTGATGGTGGATTGTGTCCCAACAAATCTGTGGGCTACTGCTGCAGAGAGACCCAAATATCTGCCATAGACAGCTCAGTGAATGTCAGAACCTCCTGTCCCCTTGTGTTGGGAGGTATCCCAAAATCCTCATTTAGGCTTCCTGCTCTATACTTTCCAAATCATTTGCTTCTGCTCCCCTGGTTTCAGCTCCTGTAATGCCCAGTCCATTGCTCCCATCCTGCTCTGCTTCCCTCTGCTCAGTCCCATGGCTCGGCCCCTTTCCATAGCTGCTTCTGCTGAAGCAGTTAAACCATCAACATTATTTAACACCATCAAAAATTAGTTTCTTGCTTCCTCCTCTTCCCGTCGCCGCTTTTTCTCCTTCCTCCAGTCACTGGAATGACTGCCAATGGATGACCAAAACCAGGGCTGCATCTTTGACTTCTTGTTCTGCAAACATGCAGACAGTCTGAACCTCCCCGTCTCTCGCCTTGCCCATCCCTCAGCACACGATTGCTCTTTTTCACTAGTCCTGGCTGCTGCAAGGCTGTAAATTCCATGGCCTGGATTTTCTCAGTCTCTTCCATCTACGCTGTTTCACGTTGATGCTGGATTTCATCCCTGGCCTTTGACCTTGGCTATGCTGTCCCTCAGAGCATCTCCCAGCCACGTTCTCCCTTAGCGCTCACACGTCTATTCACCAATGCCCTTTGCCCTGCCCCCTCTCCCTTCTCTCTCCTCCAGGCTTCCTTGTCCCTTGGTTCAGATTCCCTCTGAGTCTTCCTCACTCATCACCTTCCCTGACCTATCTGGGTGCATCCTCAGGACCCTCATCTCCCGCGCGTCTTTGGGTCACAGGGGCTGTCCGTGACACTGCGCCTCGTAAAGAAAAACCCCACATGCTGTGTATCTGTGCATTCCTCTCCCCGTTAACTTCTCACCTGCTCCCTCTTAGCACTTTGTTGTTGTCTTTGGCTTATCTTGCACTGTAATCTCTGCAGGGCACAGTGGTCTGTGTGTTCCTATAATTCATACCGTGCCTGCTGCAATGCAGCCTTTGCGCTGTCGGGTACATGGGAACATTTCTAATGCAAACAACTAATAGCTAGGAAGGGAGTTAAAAAATTAGAAAGTACTCCAAGCCCATGTCACATATTCTCTTGCAAGGAATGGGGGAAAAAATTGTTTATTCTGGCCCCAAATTTTAATCACCCAAGGGCTGTTAAGATAAAAATAGTCAGTTCTGCCTTCTGTTTATGGTATACTTGGTTGAGTGCAAGCCAATTTTGAAGCTGAACATACTGTCTGCTATTTTTGCTTGATTTTAGATTCCACATTTTAAATAGTTTCTTTAACAAGAAGCATATTTTCACTGATACAAACTTAGCTTGAGGAGAAGCATCCTGAAGTTCCAGCCATATTGAAGATCAGTGAAATGTAGTAAACTCTGGTTTTAAGGGTTTTGTTTTCTCCAAGAGCTGAAATGAAGAGTGTGTTCTGGCAACAAGTGCTGGCACGTTGTTCATTAAAAGCTCTCTTCCGAGCCTTGGTTCCCACACACATGTGCCCTCATTCTTCAGCGGAGCTTCCAGGCAATGGCATTGGCAGTGCTCTAGTCTGATCTTCAGCCATACAATTTGTCTTAATTGTCTACTAGCATCTAGGCAAGACTTAGCTCACGGGTGGCCACAGCAAGGGGCCACATGCAAACCGATGAGCTTCTTAATGTGGCCTGCCCGGCAATCGGATGATTTAATTATCTGTGCCCGTCGTAGGCTGCCTGGCTGCTCCCCATCCCGCCTGCCCTCAGGCACGGCGGGCTTAACCACATGCAGCCATGGGGGCAGCTGCATTTGATCTTCCTCGCCAACGCCAGGGTCCAGCCCTGACAACAGCCTCTCTGTTCGGCGCTTTCTTTCCCCTTCTTTCTTTTTCCGCTTCGTTTGGCACCGTGCCCCCGGCATCATTTGTGTGTACGGGAGGATGGGAGAGTTGGATGGCAAAAAACTTAGAACATGGAGTTGGGTGTTGACAATCCCAACGATTAATTGATCCTCCGAGGATCCAAGATGATTTGCTGAAGCATCAATAATAGAAATCCTGTCATTATACACTATTTACTTGGTCTTTCTGCGGGAAGACATCCTGTCTCACTATGTGTCTGCATCGTGTGTCTCGCACGGGGCCAGCCCGCGGTTCCCAGGGCACGAAGGACTGGGCTGTCACCCACAAACTTTCTGCCATCACACGGTGCTGTCACGTGCTGTAGAAAAATAGAGCATGTCCAGTACATTGATTATTTTCAAAATCGACTCAGCAAAGCCCTTTGCTCCCGATACTTCTGGAAAAAAGCTCAATCGCCTTTAACTAGCAGGGAACACCTGGGTTGGGCTGGGGCTGGGTGGGATGTGGAAGGCAGAGGGGCCACGGTCCACTGCCTGGGACATTCCCCTGCTGGAGAGCTGTTTGGACACTTGTGATATTTGCCCATAGCATTTCCTGCTCCTGCCGCATGTCAAGTAAGGGCAGGAGACAGTGTGAGAGAAGCAGTAGGATCAGGATGACCTCGTGCCCAGGGCAGAGATCAGGGATGTCCCCAAAGATGACCTCTTGCCATCCTGATCTCTTCTTATCTGCCCAGGTTGAAATGCAGCTACTTGGCTGAGTTGCTGCTACCTGGGAAGGCAGCTCTGCTACCTGTGAGCAGGGAAAGGAAAGTAGGTGACACCCAGGCTGGAAGTGCTGATCTGCTCTGCATTAGGGGCTCTCCCCACCTCACCCTGGGTGTGCTCTTCCTTCCAACAACCCTTTCTGATGGTGGTGGGTGCCTTGCCCTGCTGCAGGGAGGTGTCAGCTGCAGTGCTTGTAGTGTTGGTAAGCTCCTCCCTGCAGGTACCAATGGCAGTGTCATACTGATAGCGCTCCTCATGGGAGCATCTCCAAGGCTTTGGGAGCCGTGAATAATCCTTCCAGCTTCTAGTCTCTACCATGATCGGGGTCTCACTGCCCTCCTGGCTCATGGATGCTCGAAATGTAAAGCATTCCAGTATCATGGGATCTTTAGAAATGTTGGGAAGAGGAGAGGTGGCCAACAGCACCATGCAGAGCCCTCCCGGGGCCAAGTACACCTCATAGAATGGTTTGGGTTGGGAGGGGCCTTAAAGCTCATCTCGTTCCATCCCCTGCCATGGGCAGGGTCACATTCCACTAGACCAGGTAACTCCAAACCCCATCCATCCTGGCCTTTAACACTTCCAGGGATGCAGCATCCGTAACTTCCCTGGGCAACCTGTTCCAGTGCCTCCTCACCCTCACAGTAAAGAATTTCTTCCTGACATCTAATCTAAATTTCTTCTCTTTTAGTTTAAAACCATTTCCCCTTTTCCTATCACTGTCTGCTTGTGTGAAAAAAACCCCAAAACCCCAAACTTCTACAGCTCTATGCCAAGGCAGAATTTTATCCAGGGATTTTGTGGTATTTTTCATTTGTACTAAGTGTAGGGGAGTCAAACATTTTCAGGTGGTGTCAGTCTCTAATGCTGAGCCAAGAAAGGCTGTTCTTTGGGTAGTTAATGCATCTCAGACTGCTGGTAGAATATAAAGTCTTAAACATTATTAATGCTTTAGCAGACACCTCAGGAAGCATTCATAGTCCTGTCTTCATTTTGCTTTCATACAGGACGGTGCCTGGGGTGAAAGTATTTCACAGAGCTGGGAAAAGGGCATCAAAAGTGCTTGTGTCTGCCAGGCACCGAGAATATTTTATTCTTTCATTGGTGTGGCTCGAATTCAGCTCCTGGATCCTGCTCACTGGGTTGTTTTGATGTGTTTCACTTTCTGAAAATAGTGATAGTTTTGGAACAGGCTGCCCAGGGAAGTGGTGGAATTGCCATCCCTGGACGTGTTCACAAACCATGTAGATGTGGTGCTTGGGGACATGGGTTAGTGGTGGGCTTGGCAGAGCTGGGGGAACAGTTGGACTCGATGATCTTAGAGGGCTTTTCCAACCTTAATGATTCCCTGATTCTGAAAATAATGTTGAGCCATGGCCAGATTAGGGATTCTCATCCCCTGCACCTCTTTCGTGCCTCTGGAAGCCCTCTGTGCACAGACCCTCTGCATGCCAGCCCAGCCCATGCCCAGGGAGAAGGTGGCTGCATGTCCCCAAGGCATTCTGGCCACCGTGCCCCCCACGTCCCGTGTGGGTCCCAGCTGTGGTCCCTGGAGCCACCTCTGCCACGGCTCCCAAATTATCCCGCTGCATGGCGTGCGAGGCACGAGCAAACCTGCGACAGAGAGATGGGATGGCAGGATGGGACAGCTGATTTTAATTATTTTATATATAAATAACTTGCAGATAGTTTGCAAGTTTGGCAATAGCTGCCGGCGTAGCAATGTGACCTTGTTACTCTTACCCCATTCCTCCGGGTGTTTGTCTCGCTCACTTGTTTTTCCGTGTCTTAAATTAGATTGCAAGTGCTCAGGGAAGGGGCCGGGGCCACCCCTGCCCCACACGGCCCCACGGTCCCACGGCAGCAGTGAGAACAAATAGGGATAAGACATCGATTTGAGATCTGCTGAGTCCCTGGCACTATGAAAGCCCCAAGTGTTGTGTTTTTCCCCAGGATGGTGCGGTCGGTCCCCATCCTCCAGCTCCACGTGAGGCTCTTTGCCGGCGTCCGGGCACAAAGCAGGGGCTGCTGCATCATTCCAGAGGGATGTAGGGATGAGGAGGGGGACGGGTGTCCTGGATTTTAGCACTTTGGGGAGTTTATTAGTGTTGACAGTGTGTGAACTTGACATCCTTTGTAATAATGCGGTTTTAAAATCTGCATTATTCATGCGCGCTGTTTGAATACAGGCCCACTGTGTAAGTTCGGGAGGAAAATTAATTAAATAAATGTCAGCATCCTTGAAGAGCACGTGAGATTTCACATTGCAGGATAACAGCTCCGGCTGCTTTAACCACCAAAGGGAGTAAAGGGTGGGAAGAGGAAGGTCTGCACTGAGGTGAATAGACTTTCCCTCACCGATTCCTGAGGAAAGCTGGAAAGATTAGAAAGAAATTAGTCCAGGCATACAGATCACTAATATTTCATATTTTTATTAATAATTGTCATTTGTTCTACTGTTTATTTATATACACTGGATAGTTCTGAATGATTTTATCCCAGGAAACACCCATTTACTCTTAGGTTAAGGTTTAAAATTAAAGCATAGAGCAGATGGCTGAGGATGCACTGGCTGGATAAACCAGACGACTGCACCAATGGGTGGAAATGGAATTACATCCATGAATATTATTTGCAAGAGTAACGGACAGTTATAAAAGTTGTGTTTCTGCTGAAGCACCCAGCGAAGGGTGGTGGGACAAATACTGCCAGGATAGATGAACAGGAAATCAAAGTTTTAAGCGAAGCTTGTAGATATTTCTAAGGAGGAGGATTTACCTTTAATTCTGTAGCTGAAGGCTGCGCCTTTCCAGGCGGGGAGTGACGGCAGGACTGACCAGAGATGCTTTTTTGAACACAGTGGTCCTGCAGAGCAGGAAGAGGTAAAAGAGTAGATATTGCAAAGAAAAATGCTTTGTAGTTAAAAAGTATGAAAAGAAAGAAAATTCTGCTTGTTAGGTCAAATCAACACTTTGTTGTGGTTGCTGTATTTGTTCTCAGAAGGAAGGGAACAACTTCCTTCTTGCTGAAGGAAGGTGTAGGTATCCACCCCTGGTGGAGATCACTCAGCTCACACACCAAGCACTTGACTTTCTTGACACGTGATGTTTACTCTCCAAATTCGTTAACACCGATGTGCAGGACCTTCCCAGTAAAGTGTGTTTAGTATAATCCTAGAATCCCAGAATGGTTTGGGTTGGAGGCACCTTAAAGCCCACCCAGTCCCACCCCTGCCGTGGGCAGGGACACCTTCCACTACCCCCGGTTGCTCCAAGCCCTGTCCAACCTGGCCTTGGACACTTCCAGGGATGGGGCAGCCCCAGCTTCTCTGGGCAACCTGTGCCAGGGTCACACCACCTTCAAAGGGAATAAATTTCTGTTAAATGAGAGAAGCCTTTCTTCCAAAGTGAGCAGGGCAGGGCACTAAAAGGCTTGTCTGCATTGACACGAGGATCAGGAGCTGCTCTTGAGGTGGGTGCAGCGAGTGTCTGGGATGGCCTGTGGTATGCTGCACCTGTGACATAAATTGGAAAAAAAAGGAATTGGGAGCGCCACAGTGATTGTGCACAGGTCTACTCCCAAAGTCAAGTGTACATAACGTCCTTGCAGCACTCCAGTGATTTTGAATTGCTTGACATTGTGGGAGCGCTCCAATCTCGGTCTCTTTGAACCTCGAGAGCCTCGGTGTTATCTGAAGCACAGAATCATTTTATAACCCAGGCAAACAACATCCTCACCTCCCGGCTTTGAATGCGAGGATGTGTGGTTACACACACCCGTGCTCACAGTTAATGCACGGGGTGGGGGGAGAGGGAGGAATCCGTGCCAGCAGGAGAGCCCGGAATGCGCTTTCCCACTAATGCTGAGAAGCAACAAAATCAGATTGCAGCCCATGAATGTCCCGTCACTGAGAAAGGGGAGTTTAGAAATAGCCCCACAGATAAAGGAGGGCATTTATCCCCACGATTGTTTGGCAGAAAAAGCAATTTCCATAGTCTGCTGATGGTCAGTCGGGAACGTGCTGCAAGGGGCCCGCAGTTGTCTCGGATGGAGCTGACGGTTTTACTGGCCGAGTTTTGTTTCAACTTAATGAAGTAAGTACTTTGCTTGCGTCCAGGCGCTGACGGGGAAGGTTTGTAAACTCCTCGCCTTTGTTGGGGTGACTGAAGTATTTTTTTCTTCTTTTTAACCAGCCATTTTTGTTTCTTCTCGAATTCGTTGCCACAGACAAAGGGCGCGTTTTCTGTTAAAAAAAAAAAAAAAAAAAAGGAAGAAAAAACCCAGAAAGGCTTTAAACCTGGTTTGCATCTTGAGTCCTGAAAAGCCCATTTTTTATGCAGGGGAAGAAGAGAGCCTTAGAAAAGGCAGGAGGCAGGGACGGAGGCAAGGGGGTGGGGAGCCGGAGATTTATGGTCCTTTGAAGGCAGCTTTTCTGCCCAGCATCCTGCCCGGGTGCGGTGGGCTGCCGTGGTGGGACCAGGCTGGAACCTGCACCTTGCCAGGAGCCAGACCCAGCAGGGACCCAATGGGGACACAGGTCCTGCCACATCCCCAGGACCTCCCAGGGCCACTGATCCTACACCCGCCTCAGCCAATGCGGATGTTTAGTTTGAGATCATCACACAGCCTGAGGTTTTTGAGGTTGTTTTGCCTTTTTTAACTTGCTGTGGAAGCGGCTGTTTGATACCAGCCCGCGCTGGAGCACAGCCGCCTGCCCGTGCTCCAGGACAGGGGCTCATGGGCAGCCCGAATCCTTCCCAGCAATACAATAATAATTGAAGATATTTAAAAATGTATGTATCTTCCATCTTTCCCATATGGGCTCCTTAGGCAACATGACCTTATGTGGCCATTATCTGACCTCTCTTACACTTGGATTACTCGGTACAAAGCAAATTTATGGTTGTTTATTCTCTCCTCCTATCAGCTATTAGTGCCTAATCATATGGTCTATCGATCAAGTGATTAATCGCCTGCCTAAAGAGGCAGCAGGTCCCGGGGAATGCTGCACTGCACCAGCCTGAACTTCAACCTCTTATACAAACCGGCGGAGTAAAGGCATTAGTCACTGCCTGCAGCCCGGGGCTGGAATGCCGCGGGAGCGCCAGGAGGTAAAGCCCCCGGCTTTCTTCAGTGGCCGACTTTGTATTTCCCTTTCTTAATGGATAAAACTCCACCTAACTGAGCGGGCATACAGTTGTAAATGGGATGATTTCCAATGCATCCTATAAATAATGATCAAAGAGGAAAATATGTGGGCCTTATTACAACAGTGCCCGCTAGTGCTGCTATAATTAAGGGTCTGTCAGCATTTCTATTATAAACCCTTATTTTCAAGGGTTTATAACTCGGCCATAAAATTTTGCTCTGGCTGAGACTTGGCATAAAATGTCCCAGCATGTGACCAGTTTTTCTTGTTACCAAATTGTTAAAAACCTAGCGATCAGCCCCGTTTCAGTTATAACAACATCCAAGCACCTTTGTGTTTCAGAACCACTTTTAGTTCTTAAACAAGCCGCTTACTATTAAATCAAAATTAGCATTTGAAATCAAAAGTGCACACTGAGCACTGCTCTTTATTTTAACCAGCCATAAAAAGGAACATGTTATTCCCCTCTGCCTGGGGTTGAGTTGATGGCACCCACGCCGTTGCCATCAGTGGGACACGCTGTGGCCAGAGTCTTGGAAGGGTCTTCCAGGGCTGCAGGGCTGGCGTTGAGTGCTTGGCCTGTCCAGCTTTGCAGGGCTCCCCAGTTACCCACGTGCTCAAAGGAGCAATTATTAAAACCAGTGGGCTGATTTCAGCCATCAAAGATTCTGTATAAATCCAGAGTACTGGACATGGGTGCCCTGTACGCTGCGGTTTAGCCGGAGTGCTGACCTGCCTTAAGTGGATTTATTCCTCCGTGATCCATGCACGTTAACTCCTGCTAATGAGAATTATGGCTTAGTCCAAGGGGGGAATCTAGAGTTCAGTTTGAGTGAAACTGAGGGAATTTAACTCTAAGAGCACATTCTAAATTTTAAAAATGAAAGGTTGCCATACCTGTACCTCTCTGGTTTCAACGGAAGTATATTCCATTTCCAGAAACATGTCCTTGATGTGTTAGCAACGGACAGCAAGTTGGCTCAAAAAGATGCAGCCACTTAAAAACATTGATTCTCCCAGGACAACACGCCAAAATGCAGAAATAAATTAAACATAAGCAGATGCTGTACCTCCTTTCCATTTTTGGCTAGCACATCCCATTGTGGGACTACTAGTGGGACAACTGAGAATGACTGACATTTACTCAAACTTAAGGCCTTATTGGACTGTCCTGGCAGAAGTGACAAAAATTCAGATTTGTGCTAGTATTAAATCTGAATGTTTCCCTGACTTCTTAAGGCATGTATTACATCAGTATGGTTTACCTTCTGTGCCAGTTTTATACTATTTCTCTTTTTTAAAAGCACCTGATCAAGTTTGCTAACATCATCTTGGATTTTCAAAGGAGCACTAGGGAAACATGGACCCAACTCCTACTGAAAATCCCCACCTCAAAACTCCCCCCCCAGAGTTCCCACCCTGGCAGGGATCCCACAGCTAAGCTCTTTCCATTTCCAGAAAAATCATTGAGCTGAGGCTAAGAACACTCATCTGGTGCCTGTCGAGTATATTGTCTGAATATAAACACAATGATTCTGGAGCAGGGAAAGAGCCTGCGACTTAAATGGATTTACACTGGCTAAGAACCTGGCCTTCCACACTCGACTTCTGACATTACTTGAAAGTAAACATTGAGCTCAACTGTTCTGTGATTTACACGGTGGTTTAAGATGTGTGCACTGACCAGGCAGTTGCTCTTACTGTGAGCCTCACCAGATTTGATGTTTTCCTTAAGGTTCCAGGTAACCAAAAATTTCCATGTGTACCTCAGCGGCCATAAAAAAAAAAGAAGGGAAAAAAAAAAGAAAAAAGATGAAAGCTCGAGTTTCTGACTCTTGAGAAAAGCCTGAAAATGTTCCTCGTCTGCACTTTAACGGCTCAGAAAGCAGAAGGCAAGGAGAAAAAAAGGAGTTTGAAAATGCCATGCTTTTTGAGATGTGACATATGCTTTTGCTGTGCTCCGGGTTGGCAGGAGGCGTTGCATGGTGGATGCAGCCCCGCCAGAAAGCAGGTGCGGGAGCCCGAGCGAGCGGCGCTCCCTCCGTTCCGCTGGAGCCGGAGCCATCCAGTCGCTTTTCCTTACTCCTGTGCCCCACTGAGCAGCAGATTGTCTGCGGGAGATGGGATAAATACTTGTGGATGTGCCCTGAAATCATCATATTGGATGGTTAAGATGGGAGCCCCTGCTGAAGGGCTCGTGTTGTTACGCTGCAATGACAAGTCGTGTGTATGGTTGTGTGTCCCAGAGCTGCAGGAGGGCCAGAAAATACCAGGACAGAAATAAATCCTCCTGCTGGGCAACCCAAAAGTCTCACTTTTATGCGCTGCATGCCAAAAACTGTGGGAGAGTGGTTTTCAGGGTGACGGTGGTGATCCCGGTGCTCCTCCAGGCTGGCACAGCACGAAGCTGGATGTGGACATGGCTTCCCAGGGAATCCCCCATGGGCTGTTTCTTCTCCAGCCTGGGGTTTGGCTGATGGAGCAGCCTGTGTGCCCCAGGGTCCATAGGGACCCTCGAATCACCCTTCACCAGACTGTCCCTAAGCCGGAGGGGGTCTGCAGTGGTGCTCCTTGAAACCTTTGTTCCCATCTCTCCAGGTCTCCTGCAGGGATGTGAAATCTGGGGTTCCTCTTGCATCCGTAGTGTCACTGTGGGCCTCTCCTGCTCAAAGACGAAGCAGGACATCCTCTTTGCCCCCTTGTTCTCGCTGAGAGTGTTACATACTTAACTTTCAGTGAGGGAAGGCTCTTCTGCACAGCACATTTTTGGGTTGCATGGCAGAGAAGAGCCAACGTCCTTCTCCACGTGGCCCTTCTCCATGTGGGCTCCTGCAAACAGAGCACCCAGGGCACAGCCTGGGCAGCTGCAAATTGCTTTTCCAAGGCCATCGAGGGAGTTCTGTGGATTTATTCTGGACTGGGAATTCCCTTCCTCCCTGCTCCCTCAGTCCTGGAAGTGCTTTTCTCCCTGTGTGAAAAGTGAGCTAAAGATTTTACGAACACTGAATCTGGCCCCTTAAATATGATAATTCTAAAAAGTTCAGCAAAATGCAGGGGCTGGGGGCAGGCGGGGGGGTTGGTGTTCCTTATCAAGGGGAGGAATGGTGGGCTAGCAGCAATTCCTTCCTCACAGTTAGTCTGGGTACCATTGGAAGCAGAATTTGTCAGTTCTGAAGTGCACAGATTAGAAAGGAATGTGGAATTTGGAAACGTGGCAGCTTGTAGCACTGTATGGTTTAAATTAAACCTTTTTTTGGAAAGCAGAATCGCTGTAGGCCACATTTAGGGGGAAAGCAACAGCAGAGAGGGCTGGCTGTGGTTTCTGCTTTGCTGTGTAACCGGTCCACTTTCTCTTGTTTTAACACAGATTTTTTTTTTTAAATTAAAAAAAAAAAAAAGAGGAAAAAATATGCCTCTGGCCTCCTTCTGCCCAACCACAGCCTCACTGCTGACCACAAAGAGGAAGCCTGGGGAAGCAGCCGTAGGATTAATACCCACTCTCTCTTAACCCAACAGGGTGTGAAAACATTTTATAAAACATCTCTTTTTTTTATTTTTTTCCCCTTTCAGATGGATAGCGTGGCTGGGATTTAGACATCTTGAAACAAGCACATGGTTGCCTTTGCCTTGCATTGTGTTCCTCAGAGGGAGCAGGGGGGAGGTCCTAAATCACCCTGGCCAGATCCGTTGTTTAAAATCTGTTTGCACCCATCTCCAGAGCTTTCTCCTTGCAAATCATCAACAACTTTGTTGGTCTCGCTGAAATGACAGGAAGTATAAAAATGAGCCTGCTGCGAGGACTGCGCGGTGTAGATTTTGATCAGTTGGAATATAATTGTTCCTAATGAAATGGAGACGCCTAGCTCTTAACTGAACAGCCTTTGCTTCTTTAGAAATAATAAGATTAAGATTATGGATTCTATTAATCATTTGATCAGCTTTATTCATTCATCTTATTTCCTTTACATGCAAAAAAGCCCTGCTCTCTCCATGCCTTTATCTTTTAAGATGATGACATTTACATATTTCCCGGCGCTGGAACGTCCCGGGCGTAATATACAGATTGCTCCGCTCGGATCTTGTAAACTGACTATTTCCATGTGCTAAGTACTCTCAGTGATGAAGATCTTAATAATGTGATTAACTAAATTGTGTCTTTATGCTCTTCCTCGCGCCTCCCTCCCTTCCCCACCACGGCCTCCCAGCCGCCGTGCTTACCACAAATGGCATCAGCTGCCGGGACGTGCCTGCGGTGGTGACCCCGGTGACAAGGAGGTGTCACATAGCACAGAGCAGAGAGGTCTGTGCGCCTCGGAGCCAGGGTGTAATTCAGATGACCCGTGCATTAAGGGAATCTGCTTTCCTGGCGTTATGCAGGAAAGATGCTGAAAGCAGGAGTTTGGAAACGTTGAGGGAATTATTAGGCGAGGAATTTGTTCCTCCGCAGCGTAGCGACAGCATTGTTATTTCTTGCTTGGATGTGCTGTTGGGAAGGTTTGATTTTGTTGTCATTAGAGAAATCTCTCTGTTGTTATAACGCTTTCTATGTGTGAAGAAATACAGACATAATGTGTATCTAGTCCATTAAAACACTCTTTCCGAGCCTCCACCTGTGGCACAGCCTCTCTGTACTGCCTGTGTTTTGCTGAGTACTGTTGGTAATTCCTCTCCTTCTGCCTTACACAGATTAGTAGTTCCAGAGAGTTAAAAAAACCCCCCCCGAAGTAGCGGCAGGTTCTCTCTAACTTCTGTTAGCTGAGCTGGAGAAGTTGCATTGCGTCTTGGATCTTTTTCATCTTGGTAGAATTATACTGTAACTAATTGAATCCATTGATCACTGTCTTGTTTTTTTCCATCTTCTTCTCAGAGGATTCATTTCATAGTGTTCCCTACATCAGTCAAGAAAATGGCTGCGGTGGAATTACCAGGGTTGATAATAAAGGTAATTTAGCCCAGTTGAAATTATTTTTTATGTATCTAAGTAGGGTAACGCATTCAAACGTGCTGCCTTAAATCTTGGAAGGAAATACCTGCATGATCTAAGCTGCAGGATCCCGAAATAACTCTTCTCAACAACCACAGAAAGTAGGAGTAGCTGATCAAGGGACCTTTTGCAGCCTGACAATGACCAAACAATATTTAGCAACGTTCATTTGATCAAAGAACTGTCCCAGGGCAGGATAAATAATCTCTGGTTTGCGCACTTCATGGGACAGGGAGTATTTTTGGATTAGATAATAAGTGCTTAACAAGCAAGAATAGCGGGAAGTGTCGGGAGAAGCGGTGGGAGCCGGGAGTAGCTGGTGGTGAGCAGTCTCCTACGATTCGGGTTAGAAATAGGAGCCAAATCTGGCCTCAGCCAGGAGGGTTTTACCGAGGATGTCTGCTGGTGGCATTTAGTTCTTACTAAGTAACAGTTTGGAAAAGGATTCTCCTACTAGATTAGGGCTGCTCTTGTCAGTAATGCGCAAGACAGGATGTCAGGAGATCTGAGCTGAGGTCTGCCACAGATTTCCAGCACGATTTAGGTCAAGTTATCTAATCTTGCCTCCTGACACAGTTTCACCCCGAGACAAGGTGACAGGAGAATTTGTAAAAGGTTTACTTAACAAAGAGGCGTTTTTACTCTCTCGTTCTCACCCAGGTGGAGGGCTGGACGCAGGAGCAGAGGCGTCTCCTGCTTGCAAAGCCACAGGCGTGCTTCTTCCTCCCGCTCCCGAAATTCATCCCCTGGGGCAGCAGGGCCACATCCAGCCCTCTGAGGTGACCAGGTCCCTTGGCCAGCAGGGCTCGTTCCCGACGGGAGGAACCCCCGCTCCCAGCCTCTCCCTGGCAGCAGCACAGCGGCTGCGGGAGCTGCAGGGCTGCCTACCAGCTCATGCCCTTTGCCGAGATCAGCACTTTTTTGGACAATGTATAGTATTTGCAAATGGGAACTGACAATGGAAGAAATACAGCAGAGTGAAGGGTTTAATATAAAATATTTATACAGTAAAGATCTTTCATCTTTTGTCAGTCACAGGGTAGGGAAGTGAGGAATGTATTGGGAGTACATTACCAAGAGTATGTTATAAATTAAAATCTCAAATTGAATAATACTGGCTGCTAATGTGCGCAGCGTTGGAAATGAGTCACTTCTGAATCAATGTAATTTACTGTGCCAGCTGAAAGATATTTACAAAAGAAGGTATCTTCTTGTTGTTTTTTTTTAACTTAGATTTTATTCCACACTTACAGATAGCCTGTGCTGTCAACACCGACTAATTTGTCACGGAGAGAAAGTCACAGCCGTTAGCGCAGAGCTGTTTCAAAAGCACTTAGAAAGCAGAAAGGTGGGCTCCAGGCTATATGGGTGGTCAGACAGTTTGCACTCATTGTTTTCTCTCAAATTTAATACTGGTAATTAGTAATACAGCAGTTTTGTGGAGACTAGTTATTGGGAGAGAGCAGACCGACTGTTTCCTTGTAGAATTATGGAGTGCAGAAATGACTGTTCCCACTGCATCCTCCCAGCCCACATCCCTCCGTGTATTTCAGCTTTTCTTTGGGCACTGTAACCTCAGAGAAGTCAGGGTTTGGTCCCATGTCTGTCAGGTGGTTGGCATCATCTCAGGAGGTTGGTCTGGTTCATGGTGTTTTCATAGCTAGGGCCAAGATAGGATTTATTACCTTGGAACACCCAACACTGAGGTGCAAGGTGGTGCATCCACAAGGTAGGATGAAAGTGTGGGTTTTGGAAGGTTTTAAGCCAGATGCTGTGCAGGATCTGGTATCCTCTAATGTCTAAAACACATTTCAGTAGGTATAAACAGTCTTGCTACGGTGCTGTGCTCATGTCTGTGTGGTTCTGGGTCCTGGGGAGGGTGGCTGCTGCTGGTTAAGTATTTTGGCACTGCACAGGCCACTCCATGGCAGACCTGCAGGTAACCATGTGTTGGGAATGGTGAGTCCAACATCCATGCAGATGCAAGGAACCAGTAGAGAGTTGAATAGAAGGCAGGTTTAAAAGCCAGTCTAGACCCAGGTTCCTCCTTCTGCCACTGATTTTTCCCACCTTGTCATGCAAAGAAGGACACTCGGGGAATTTTTGTCCTAGTCTGAACTGCGCCAGATTATCATTCCACTTGATTGTGCCACAGACTCTGATCCAGGCAAATATTTTGTGCTCATCTAAGTTCTTCTGTCTTAAACTTGGGTGTTTGGTCTAATAAGGTTGTGTAGGCTGGTTCTGTTGTTTGATGAAATGGGAGGAAGCACTCCCCAAGGACATTTCAGCCCAGCAAATTCCTTATGGAACTGCTTGGCTCTCACTGCTGGCTTCACGAAGAGCAGAGGCACCTCGCTTTGAGCTGTGCCCAGCCATTAGACCGACACTTTTAGGTGAGACAAATCTCGCCTCCAGTCTTTCTGCCCGTTAGTGTTTTTATCAGTGCAATAGAAATAGTTTCAGATAGACATGGTGAGAGTAAGTAGTCTGAAGGATGGGAGAATATCCAAAAGGAGAGGGATGTTTGCAGTAGCTCTTGGAAAGTCTGATGGAACTTCCCTCTCCCTTTGCTCATAGGCGGTACCAAATTAGATGTAACTGTGGAGATGCAGGTGATCTGATGGATTCATGGCCAAGCTTCTATACATAATAAAATATGTATTAAGGTCATATTCTAGCAGTGCTGTAGGGAAACTGGAGTATTCTTATGCCATACTTTTTGGTAGGAATGCTTCTGCTGGGTTGCATCACTGTCTGTAAATTTTATTGATTATAATTAAGTCAGTCTGCATTGTCTCTAAGAACCTACATGGGTTTAAAAATCAATACTCCTTATATTCATCAGGGGAACCAGTTCGAAAAGGGATTATAGTGGGAATAAGCAATGCATTTATAGCTCTGAGTTTGTGTTTACAAACCATTAAATGCTGGCCTTCTCGGCAGTCCTCATTTACGGGTCAGAAATAGGTTTTTTTCCCCCGTCTTTTATCCCATGAAAAGTAATAAAATTCTCCCTTCGTGGTTACCTGCCCCGTTTTGTACCTGCTGGGTGGAGCTCTGCTGTCTCAGTGACCTTCTGGGGCCAAGGAGACACCCTTGGACAAGCAGGAATGTGAGCAAACGTAGTAAAACCTGAGTGAATCCACCAAAGTCTTCTCGACTGGGTCACTTCTATGGCAGTATCCTGTTGCCTTAAAGGGCTTCATTAGTTCTCTCCCTTGGCTTGTTTCTCCCAGAAAATATCAGTTCCAGTTATTGGAAGCTCTAACGGCCACGCTCATGGAAAATCAGAACAAAGAGCAATTGCTGAGGGTATCTGCTATTATTGATTTATGGGTGAAGATTAAGGCCAGATTGCCCTGTCCCTATTTCTTTAACAACCCCGTCCTCAGATAGACTTCCTCCAACTCAATGGGCCCCTTATTTAAGTGCTGTTTATTGAGGATAATCTTATCGCAGTCTGGTGCACTAAATATGTATAACTCACCTTAGGGAGAAGATGTGAAAGGTCTTTGATGATATGAAGGGTGTGAACACTAAGGAGAGTGAAGGATAATTTAGGATGGGACTTGGGAGTGCAAGTAAAACACATACCATCAAAGAAATGGAGTGGATGTGGCGTAGTCCCCAAGAGAAAAATTAAATGCCCTTCAGTTTGAGTCGTGTGAAAACAGAGAAAGGACTAAAACTGTGTTTATAAGTATCATTCTATGGACAAAGAGGGCTGGGTGATCTTACTGAGCTTTTCTACCTTTATCTTTTGTGCAGCGCTTTGATTCCTACTTGATTTGGCCAATAACTGAGCTACATAATGCACAATATATTCCACCAGTGACGCTGTTTTAACACTGCCATACTGCACCTCAGCCAGGGACACCCGTGGAATTTACTAGATTTGATTCAATTTATTTCATCAGTTACTCCAGTTTTAACAGCTTTTAGAACAGTAATGAAATGGCACAAACCAAGGCATTCCCTTAGCTCGTGAATACTTCCAGGATCCCAGGGAAGCAGGGTCCGTGCATGGCTCCTCACTGCACTCGGGAAGATGGTAACTGGAACGTGCAGGCACCCATCAACATCCCCAAAATAACCATAGCAAAACTGATGTTTAAGTGACCATATGAAAAGACCACAAAGGAAAGACCAAGGGAAGCTGAGCTTAAGTAGGAGTCAGAGTGGTTTTGAGATTACACGGCAAAGCAAATTTCTCATCCTAGATGCTGCTCGTCTACATCGTCCACATTTTGATTGTGTCTCAGGGCAGAAAAAGCAACTGCCTGAGCTTTGGGTTTTGTGCAGAGCCCTGTGATATTGCTTACTACTAATAAATGCACACATATAAACGTTAAAAAAAAGGGCCTGGAGATTGCTGAAGGAACTGCAAGAATCCCGTGCAAAATAGCAGAATTTTTTTTCTGCTGGATTCCAGTCTGGGCAGCTGTAAAGATCTGGTCAGAACTGGCTCTGGGCAGTGGTAAAACCTGCAGGCTGGGCTTTAAAAGCACACAAGGAGCTGTGAGAAATGTTCTTCTTTGAGGCTGTCATTAAGATAGAAACCACTGCCCCAAGCCAGGCTATCCTGGAAATTTCTCAGGAAGATTTGAAGGGACTTGACTGACAACTGAAGGTCTGTTGGTATCTGCCATGACAATTTTTTCCAGTGTGTGCATTCAGCTGTAATGATTCATTAGAAAATAAGTTTAATTGTGGCCAGTAGTTGTGAATATTTCTTTGTACTCTCTTATCAATGTTTTCCGTTTGCAGCAGGACTTGGCCTGTTTGTTAATCTGAAGTTCTCTGTTTATTTGGAAAACAAGGTTTGACTTATCGTATTGTTTGGCAGGAGAGAAGAAAGGTGAAATGCAAAGCCCTTAAAACCACAGAGCAAGGAAAAGGAAAACTTAACTTTCAGGGAAAAGTGCTCAGTCAGTGGGAACCAGCACAGCTGATGTGGGCAAATGAGTATCCCGATCTCATTTGAATCAAACAAATGAGCAAAATTATAAAATCGTAGAGTCACAGGTTGGTTTGAGTTTGGGTTGGGGTTGGAAAGGACCTTAAAGCTCGTCTTGCTCCAAACCTCTGCCATGGGCAGGGACACCTTCGACTGGACCCAGGTGATGATGGTGAAGAGACCTAATCTGAGCAGTAGCTGAGGAAGATACAAGATAATTTTACTCCTCAGAAATGTTTGAAAAGCCAAAACTAGTTTCCTTGGACATTAAAAAAAGAACACCTGTGCAAATGTGAGAAATAACACACACACCGTTTTCCTCAAACTGCAAATTGTAAAGTTCACAAGCTGCTGTGCAATTTTGATTTAGTTCTACTCCCCAGTGTAGTACCAAGTAGTAGCAAGGAATTCTTCAAGTTACTGAATTGTTCATGTGACTCTTGTGTTTTTAAAATACACACAACACTTCGAGTTTTTCACAAATGCACAGTTTGGGGTGGCAGTATTTCCCTTCTGCTGGTAAAGATTGGGCAATGATAGTTGGAATCTGCATCGTGTGTGAAGCTGGTGGTAGAACCCACATCGCCTTAATCATAAACAACTCACTTTTAAACTCTTCTCATTGACCTTAATAGGGCCAGGGTTTGATTTCAAGTGTTTATTCTTCATTCCAAGCTCAAAGATGCATATTTTTAATCTGAATTTGAATATATGTTTCATGGCTTATTCATGCTCGGAAATACTTCTTGGCAGAGTCACCTAAATTGAGCAAAATGAGAAGCTTCTTTTAATGCAGAAATATTAAACAATGTGTGCTGGAGTGCAGAAAGCTATTTGGACACCGGAAAGCTTTATAAACATAGATTTGATTGTGATTGAACCAAAAATAGTGGTATTAAATTAAGGTCTGTTTAAGACACTAAAAAAACCCTCTGCGTTTTCCAAACTGCTAAGGACAAAATCAATCTGCAAAAGTATTTTAACGTTGTAACAAAAATATCATTGACAAAGTAAAGTGAAGATAATAAAGCATTTTTAAAATTACTTGGAGGTCTTCCTAAAAATTTATGACCTCTTTCTACTTGGAGCTCATTTAACTCAAAAGCCATTTAAAAGCATGGAAGTGGCCATATTTGGGCCTTGCAAGAAGTGTTCTCTTGTTTGTTCAGAAACACATGTACCTTTGGTTGGAGAGAGCCTGTTGTATTCTATTCTTATATGTGAGCTGCAGTAGTACAGTATTTGTATTTTCTTAGGACAAAAATCACTGGGATGTAGCTCACAAGCTTTACAGCATGGGGGACAGTTTCAGATCCATAGGGTCTGCCCATACCAGTGTGTGATCAGATCTATGCCCTTCCCCTCCCATGACCTCTGGTGCCAGCAGTCCTGTTAGAAGATCATTTTGGGAATGCTTCGCTTGTGTCCCTGTCCCAAACACTGAATTAGAGGCAGGAGCCATGGTTAGACTCAACCAGAGACTGGTTTGGATCTCAGATCCGAGCTCTGTGCCCACAGGAACTGAAACTGATAGCAAGGCCTTGGGCCGTCGATATTTTCCATTACCATAACTGCTGTTTAGCAATGTCTCGTTGATACGAGGGGAGTGTGTGACTGAGGCCATGTTCATCTCTTTGCAACAGGAAGAATTATGGCATTCATAGATTGGAAGAGAGTGGGTGATAAATAAAACTGAGGCTATCCAGAAAGCCCCAGGGAGCTTCCTCTCCACAGAAAGAATAAGAAATTTATAGATGTCTAGAAATTAGAGTTGAGCTTTTTCCCTTTTCTTTTTTTTTTTTTTTTTTTGGTTAGCCTCTTTCAGTCATATGACTGGAGTTCAATTATCAGCACAATAAATATTCCTGTGAATCAGAGCCATGTGTTGGCAGTAATTTTGTGCTTCTTAGAAAGGAAGGAACATCTAGAATTGTTTAAAAACAATAGTTTACCAGCAAACTTGTGTCTAAAGTCAGAAGGTGGCAGAGCCCAAAATACATGTGCTAAGGGGAAGTGTGTTCTGGAGGACTCAAATGCAGGCAGGTTAATGCAAACACATATTTGGGATAAGATTTTAGAATTATGAACTATTCTGACTAAAACAGTACTGTGCATCTGCATTGTTTTCAAAACAAAGCAGAGCTGTTACTAAGAGGCCCTTTTTGCTGCTTTTAAGAGGCTGCAGAGTAGGAAAGTTACCTGCAAATCAATTTAATAGATCAATTGTTATGCTAGGAAATACCACTGGTAATTGTAACGTGTATCCCCTAAGGTGAGTTGTGCCTGTCAGGGGGGAAATGGGAGTAATTTTAGATTTTTTCCCTGTCTTGAATTTTCTGGAGT
This sequence comes from Eulacestoma nigropectus, assembly GCA_013397775.1. NCBI lineage: Eukaryota > Metazoa > Chordata > Aves > Passeriformes > Eulacestoma > Eulacestoma nigropectus. The sequence goes on from VZTE01003534.1 coordinate 64,195, forward strand.
GGTGGTTTGGCTCCTTTAAAGTATTCCCTGAAAACTCTCGTTGCTCCAGTAGAGCATGAACTGCTGGGGCTGGGCTTCAGCCCTGCTCTGTCCTGGGCACGAGATGAAGCATGGTGACGAAATTTGAAGTTCCAAGATAATTTGGAGTCCTGGAACACTTTGATTCATCTCTGAACTGCCTGGGCTTGGCAAATGCCAGAAGTTCGTGTCTTCCCCAGGATAGTCCATTGACTGACCCATATTGACTTGTTTTCAGCGCTGTTCCTGTTTGGCAGGACATTTCTAGATCTGTAAGCAGTTTCTCTTAATTTAAGAGAGACATGACTGTTCTGGGCTCAAGAAGGTCTGACAAGAGGGAGCAGAACTCGTCCCAACTGTACACCTTTGGCCAAGGGGACTGTAATTCTTGGATCCAGCTAACACAGGCTATTTTAAGAGAACGACTTGGCCTCTTTACAGTAAACTTCTTCTTCGGAGAGTTCATTGCACCTAACAGGCTTCAGCCAGTCTGGATCAGCGTCTGACATTTGAACTTGATGCTCTTAACACATTTGTCAGCTCTACGTGCACACGACGAGATGCTAAACGCTTCGATAGCTGCACATTTCCAGGCAATTCAGCAAAACCCGGTTCATTATTAGCTTTTAAGTTCCAGGGGATATATGTGTGTATTTATGAATATTTCAGCAAGGCTCTGGGCGTTGAGCATTGCAGGAACACAACTGCAGTAGCCCCACAGTCACGAGAGCAGCTACTGAAGTTACAGGCGCCCGCTGCAGCAGTCTGGGGAGTATCCGAGTGGAATTTTACAAATGACAGTTTAAAGAGTTATAGTTGCCTAAAGAACTAGGCTGGAAAATTTGCAAAAATCTGTTTTCAATTATTGGGGTTTTGGTTGGTTGTGGGTTTTTTTGTTTTTTTGTTTTTTTGTTCAGCTTTAATTCCTCCAGAGGAATTTTGGTGCACTACCTTAGTTGTTCCTTTGTAATCCTGCATTCCCATTGCTTTATTAAATACCTGGAGTTATAATCTTGTTTATGAAATCATTATTATCTCTCCAGTTGCAAATTGCGGCATTACATAGAGAAGTGATTATGGCATGAGGCATGGAAAAATCGGATATGCAAATGCAGCAACTTAAGCATAATGATGGTTCAGTCCCATAACGGGCGAAAAAAACCATCCCTTTGCTTTCTAGTTGAAGTGTTCAGCTTTATACCAACTTGAAAACTGACCCCATCTTTTTCATATAAATGCTCCAACTGGCTGAAACAAAACAAACAAAAGAAAAGAAAACAAAAACAAACTGTCTCAGAAAATATATTATAAAAATAGATTTACTCTTAGAATACTTTTGTTGTGGTTCCAGAGCAGAAAACTGCCTCTTTAAAAACCTTAGGTGCAGTGGTCTAAGGACTTTGTTTATATATTGTTTAAAGGGAGAATTATTTTAAAAAGGTCATCAATTTCTGGGTTTGAGCATGCAACATTAAATAATAAGTGAAACCTAACATATATACTTATTTTTTTAAATTGAGATTACTCTGGAGAAGCTAAAACTTAAAAAATAAAGATCATGCAATCAAAATCCTTATCTAAAACATTTTCTCCTTTGAGGTAACTACTTGCTGCTCTAAGGATTGTTCTTGCTCTGTCATAGTCTCACCCAGCTGCTGTGCAGTCGAGCTGGCCTTATCCCCGTATCTCCCTGCCAGCCCTGCACACGTTCCCAGCTAATCCAAGTAGTACCAACCTCATTTTGAGACTCTCTTTTCCCCCTCTGCCTTGTTTTTAAGTGTAGCTTTAATGGTGGGTTGCTTTGGACCCTCTGACGTCTAAAAGGGGAGTAGGGGAATAGAAACACGAAATGAATCTGATTTTCTTGCTCGCATCTTTCCCTGGCAGCAGCGTTAAACCTGTGGCTTGTGTTCCCCAGCATTAAGAGGATTGTTGACCAGCTTTCAGAGTTGACAAGGTCACTTGAGGTACTGTGACAGGGCATTTAGGTACAGGAGTTGATCCTGTGTAATGTTAACCCAGGAAGCTGGGGAGAAATTGGGATGATCTTTCTCCTGATTTTTCTTGCCTAATTAAGGGTGTAGGAAAAGCAGGCATTGCAACAGAACAAAATGTAATTACGGAGATGTTGCCTGGCATGTGTCCACTAAGCAATTGCGCCTCCCTCCCTTTTCAAAATAACTGTATTTTAGTTCCTTTTGGAGCAGTTTAAACCTTTGAACAACTCCACTGCTCCTGCACAGACCAGGGAGGAATCGGCCACGCGCGCCAAGGAAGATGTTCAGAGTTTACTCACTGGCTTGCCCGAGGTTTGGGCGCCATGAGGAGTTCCCTCTGTCACTCTGGTGCCAGGATCCAGAAATATCGGGCAGGTTGGGCCAAGAGGAAGTCAGAGCTGCCCTGCTGAGGGAAGGAGATGTCTGGAATTCATATTCCACCATTCACAGCCCTAAAAAGGGAAATTTTTTTTAATTTTTTTTTTTTTTTTTTGGTGCTATGTCCTGTATTTTTGCTCTGTCGCCTGAGGGAGAGCTGTAGATGTGTGTTTAAGGGAAGTCAGTGGGGCCAGCAGATCCAGATGATGCTGGATGCTGACATGGAAGCAGCTGTGGCACTTGGTGCACTCAGAGAACACCATAGCTGTTAATTCGATAAAATAGCTTTTCCAATTGAGATATCCATCCTGGGACAGCTGATCTTTTGTACAGCACAGCCCAATCACGGCTTTAAAGCAGCAGCAGCACCAGAACTTCCTGGAGGGAGCCTGCACTTCACTGCACACTTTGGCAGCCTCACCATAGGCCTGAGGGATACTTTCAGATTTCCCTGTAATTAATGAGCACCTCTGCACTTATGGCAAATTACAGTGTCTGATGTAGAATGTTGACCTACAGCTGCCCCATGCCAAGTAGCCTATTTAGACCTATTTATTTCTAAATAGAGCCTGTAAATGATAACCGGAAACTTCACTATTGATTCGTTTGCTCCTAAACGCTTCCTCTTTCAGGTATTGAAGTTGAAATAATTTTCGATAATCCTATAGTTACACTGGGCCTTGGATTTATTCTATATTTATTATGTGAACATTCTCAAGCTATTTAACATTCCTGTAAAGCCAGAGAAATTAGACATGGAAAGGGCTTGTTTGATCTTGCATAGCCTGTCCAATACAGCTCTGATTATCTACTTCACTTCTGAATGTCCCAAGTCATGAAAAACCTTCCACTTCTCAAAAATGTTGGACTGCCAGAAGTTTCGCTGACTTTTGCTGCTGCCCTGCAATATGGCCAGCTCTTGTATAATCATCTCTTTGCTGTCACTGTTATGCTTATTTTGAAACATTATTTCCTCATTTTTTCTCTCCCTGTCATTATTTGGTTTTCTTATTGGGTTTGGCCATTTTTCTGAAGCTAAATTTATTCTGTGCTCAGACTGCTTTCTGATTCCTAGCACCTTTCTTTGTTCTTCTGGTACCTCCAACATCTGGTTTGTGGCTATGCACGATTTTCATTCCCTTCCTACTTTGTTTTTAAGAAATATTTTAAATAAGATGGGGTTCTCTTTCTGGCTATCTCCTTTCCCCATAATACTTCACTAAATGAGTAGGTTCAGCCAAGAAGGGGATTATTCATAATTTTCATCCATTCCAGTAAGTTTTCAATCCATACAATAACTTCAGAACCAAGTCAAAATAATGCTGCGGATGCAGAATTTTATGAGAGTTTGCGCTAAGTACTTTGCCAGAATCTAAATATACAACTTCTATTGTTCTATTAATACTGTCATCCTACTTGATATACACCATAGATATATCTGGTTTGTCAAAAAATATCCGCACTAAAACAGTAATTCTAATTGGTTCAGGCAGCTCAGTTGTGTCCCTTATGTGCTTTGATTTTGTTCCGTTAATTTTTTACTCTGTAAACATTAGTTTGGACTGTTAGTGCCAGGATTACTCTTCTCTTCTTTCTGGAAGATTTATATCTCATTTCTAATTTTTCCGGTATTCTGATCTCTTGCCATTTCTCTAAGAATTTTTAGAAATAATTATTCATGTTCTGGAGGGCTAGTTAGATAATTCAGTAAGAGCTTTTGTACAATTAAGGACGGTAGGTTGTGGATAATAATTTTAAGCTTGATCAAAAGCCCATGGAAGCCAAGTCTTCTTAAGGCTTAAACTACTGTATTAATTTTACGGAGATCTGCCTCTCTTTCTTTGCTGCTGATTTTTTGCTCACCTTTCACATTGGGCGAGTTCATGGGTTAAAATAATGTAAATCAGCACAAGTCCATTGGAGCCTTTTAGGCCTTTTGAGGAACCTGCCCCTCAGGGTTAGGTGCCTTCCTTTCCCCATATATGCTGTTGGGATAAGAACTACTTTCCTCACAGGAGTGTTTAAGGCTTAATTTTTTATAGCATATAAAGTGCTCAGAGATGTTCAGATGAGGGATGTTGTGAAAATGCAAAGTAGTATTATTGTTGATAAATTATTTAAAATATTGTGGTCCATTGAGAAAATACTGGTTTGTAGGCAGTGAAGTGGTTAATACGATTGCATCTCTTACAGGTTTCACCAGATACACTCACTCACTTACAATGGATAATTGTTAGCTCTTGTTGTGCAGATGCTGTTTGCAGATGGAGCCCTGTACCTGCATGCATAGCAAATGAATTAGACTGGCAATCCCCTTTATAAAGCATAAATATGTAATTTGTTCAGCTGTTGTAATTAAATATGTATGTGTGAAACAGCCACCATTCAGGTCATTAATGATGCGCCATGCCAAATTAGAGCTTACAGACAGTAATGTACATTGTTGTGCAATGAGGGAATTGCAAATAACATAGCTAAGCCTTTCCTAGTAAAGTGATGGATTCAGTGGCTTTAAAAGGAATATTTATATTTCCAGCATTTTGATTGCTTCAGTCTATATTTACATTGATGCTCAATGAAAAAGATACAATTGGATGAAATTTTTCCTGTATTTGTTTTATACTCTTTGAACATGATAGAATACCCATTAGGTACGTGTCACACAACGTTTATTGGGTGTAACATTTCATACCCGCTGGTAATAGGCTGAATATGTTGCTATGATCATTCTTAAATATATAGTCAATTAAGACCTGGTAAGTACCTTTTCTTCAGCATGATGTAGACAAACACTGTATCAAAGCATTCGGGCAATTTTAATGTTTTCCGTGCATCTGCTTTTTAATCTTTGGACTTCAAAGACACGATTGGTAAAGGAATCCTCACTGTGGTAAAAAACATATATATTTCCACAGAAGTCTGCCTGATAGAATAATTGTTGTAATGAATTAAGCTTGCCAGCGTAGTGGAGTTGTTTAAATGCAGAAGGACTTAAATATCAGGCTTGCTTTCTCCTGTCCACATTGTTTCTTTCTTTATATTTAGCAGAAAAAGGTAATTTGGCTTCAAAAAAACCTTCCTTGAGTCATCTGGAAAGAACAAAAAGTTAACAGACAGCTGTTCTTGCACAGCAGAACGAAAAATCATAACTTACTACACCTTAAATGCATCTGAAATGATCCTTCCTAAGCGTGTCTCCTTCTCTGTTTAAAATAGAAGAAGGTTTAGCCCACGTTTTGTTTTGACGGTGGGTTCCGAGTATACGAGAGCTAATCGTTCTGACCTTTCGGCCGAACAGGGCAGCAGAAGGAAGCATCTCAGAGTTAATTCTGTCTTGTTCACAGTGGGAACAGAACATTCCTCTGTGATCCTCTTTCACATGATTCTCTTGGGCCTCCTGGAAGCCCGTCCTGATACTATTAGTGCTGGGCTTCTTAGGTCTAAAGGAGATCGACGGCGCTGACATCACCCACCGCTCGTGGGCTGCCCTGGGCTGGACAGCCGGAGCAGAGGTGTTAAGACTCACATTAAACACGAAAATTTCATGAGGCATTTTCTGTATAACTCTAGATTTCAAATCTTCATCAAGCTTTCTCTATTAACTTCCTCATATTTAATAAGAAAAGGGAGTAGGAAATGAGATTAGTTGATAGATTATTTGTGGAGGCTTAGAGTGAATTTTCAACTTTCTAAACCTAGACTAAGAAAGTAATAAGGACTAAAGATCTTTGTCTGGCCTAGAGCTGCTGCAAAGCATGTAACTTGCTACAAAACATCTGCTTTAGTAGATAGACTCTGACAAAAGTTGAGTTGCTTAAATGCATACATTAAAGGCAACACCAGAATAATGATTTGTGTAACTTCTGACATTTTAGTTAAATTATAATATGAAGGCTTGCTTGCTTTTTATTAATTTCTTCGTCTCTTCCTTCCTCAGTAACTCCGCTCTCTTTCTTCAAGACGTTTTCCTGAAATACAGTTTTTCCTGTTTGTTCATAGGGAAGTCCACTTGATTTACAGTACGAGCGAGTCAGATGTGCAGGGTCTTGGCATGTTCCTTTACTGCATTTTAACGCTGCGATTACTGGTGTACTGGGAAGCCATTTCAAGGATGACCGCAATGACAACAGCCCTGATCACAGCCAGGCCTCCTGCAGGGTTCCTCTAGTTTATTTTTTTTCCCCTCCTTTCCTTACCTTTTCAGAGTGGTTTTATGAACATTGAAGCAGCTGATTCGTGAGTTGAATTAATTGGATTTTGCACCCCTTACTTGGTGAAGCCTCTAAACCGTGTTTGGTTTGGAGGGTGGGAGAGAAGTGAGAAAATTTCTTTTTGTGTCCATTAAACATCGTTGCGTCACCAGCTACTGCTGTACCTTTCAAAATCTGTCAATTTCTGTCCCCAGCACACACGGGCCATTGGCCGTGCCCAGGAGTAGCTTTTGGGAGCTTTTGTGTGCGCGTTCCAGTCAGGGAGAGCAGTTCAACTTCAGAAACAGGCTGGGCAGAAAGTGTCTGAACAACCCGCCGGCCTTACGGACTTTCACTTAACGAAGGGTTAATGCTTGGAGGCCGTGCAGAGGCCGTGTTCCCCTCACGCCAGGGACCCTCATGCCAGGCCGTCAGTGCAGATGAGGTCGAACTGGCACATTTAATAAATTAACCATTTCCCGGGCAGGGCGGCAGGCGTGGGGTGGCCGGCAGCCAGGTACTCGGTGATAAGCGCCCGCGGGCTGGGCCGAGGCGAGCGGCTCGATCTCTGGCAGTGACTGCGTTGGCCAGTGCTGCAGTAAACACTTTCCCTTGGATGTTGGTGTTCTGTTGTGTCTGGCAGCCACAGAGGGCTGCTTGAACTTTAGCCAGAGGCAAATATTTATACATCAGAGCATGCAGTGTTCAATGGGTCCGGCCTGCAAGTGCAAGGCGCATGGCAGGCGATCCTCTTAATTGCGCCCGTGATGCGGCGAAGCGGGACCATCTTGGGGGTCGCGGCGGGTTTGGCCGCGGTGCAAGCTCTGGAAACCTGTGAAAACATTGCCTTCCCCGCTCTTGGTGGAGGGGCCATCCTGACGGGAGCCGTGTGTGCCTTCAATTCCTGTTGGAAAGTTTACAGTTAATATTTTCCCTGGAACGCTGTCAAGCTTTTGACAGTGCCTGAGTGTATGCTGAGCTGTGAAATTGAGACGCGGAGCAAGTTGTGAGAAATCTGTTTCTACTCAAATCTGTAAAGGTTTATAAAAACTTCAGCGGAGGGGGAAGGAGGGGGAAAAACGGGGGGGACAAAAAGAAGCCCTGGGGCTGGGGCTGGGCTGGGCTGGGCTGGGCTGGGCTCGCTCGCCGGGCGCGCGGCGGGGCCGCCATTTTAAGGATGCAGCGAGGGGCGAAGCTCTCGCTCCTTACATGGCGGCTGCTCGGCTGCGGGGCCGGCCAATGGGGCGGGCGGTGCCAAGTCACGTGAGGTGCCACGACGGCACCGACAGCCATTTCCTCGTTTCTGGAAAACTTCGGTGCCTCCGCCGAGCGCTTCACCGTGTTTTCGGTGCCAAACGCTCCCTGCCGCATGTGCCTCGCAGGCTGGCATTTGTCCATAAAGTTATTTTAGTAGGTAAAAAGTCTCGGAGCGCTGGAGCTCTGCGCGTTCTGTATGTAAAATGGATTTCCCTTGCTGGCCCCGGGCCAGGAGCGCGGAGCACGCGCTGGGCGAGGGGAGCGCGTCTCTGCAGAGGAACTGGTGGACTGACACACTCTAATTTTTTGGCTCCTGACCAGATGAGCTAGATGGATGCCAAAATTCAACAAAATAACACATTATTGTGTAATAGGAACAGTGCTCAAAGTGAGCAAGAGCTCACAGGAACTGAATACCAGCACTTTTTTTTCCCTTTCTTTCTTTTTTTTCCCTTCCTTTCTTTCCCCTTGTACAGCAGAAGCTCAGAACTGACACTTTTAATATACAGCTTCAATGGAACATGGAATAAATATAACCACAATGTAAAGAATGAGGAATAATGTACAACCGGGAAGACGAAGGGGAGGAGAGAGTAAGGGAGAGAGAGAGCGAGCGAGACGGAGGGAGTTAAAATTACTTTTGTGAGACTTCCTTCAAACATGCTCCATAGGGCTCAGGGCTGGTTTAACCCTGTCTTCCCTGCAGCAGATCCCCAACATGCCTCATGCATCCTTCTTTCTCCTTTAATTCCTTGATAAACAAACACACACATGTTAAAGGCAGCACCCAGCACTGCTTGCTGCTGAACCGGGCCCATCAGAGGGGTTGGAATCAGTGCAGAAAAAGGCTTCCTAGAAAAAAACTTTGCTTTTTTTTTTTTTCATTGTCCATCTCTGAAAGAAGGAGAACCTTTGTGAAATACTGGTTTTCCTCATCAAATAGCCAGCATCGCCTGGGTTTGTCTTTGCTGTAGTAGCACCTCCTAGCACCAACCCAACTTTGCAGTAATAAATTAATTAAGCTTCCCTGAGAAGCTACGGCGTTCCATAGCTTCATCTGCAAAATGCAGGTGTCTCTGGGGCTGCGCATGGCAACTCCTGGAAAGTGCAAAGCAACACAATAGGAAGTGAAAACCAACACAGCCTATGGAAACTGCGAGGGGTCGTTGGGTCAGCAGCATGTAATTACAAGAGCTGGAAGGTGGCCAGGACGAGGATGCCCATCGTGTCAGGGAAACGCCATGTGCCCACACGGATTGAGAACTTTCTGGTTTCAGAATTCGTAGAATCATAGAATGGTTTAGGTTAGAAGGGACCTTAAAGATCATCCAGTTCCATTCCCCCTGTGACAAGCAGAGAGGTCACCCATTCCATCAGGTCTCCTGGTCCTGCTGATAGGGAGACCAGGTGGGAAGAGCATTCCTAGAGGGGCAGTGGAGGATGTGCTCCTGAGTGGGCAGTGCCAGGACTTGGCTCCCATTCCCCACCGAGTGGTGGTGGACATCCTTGCAAAGAATGGGAAACAGCCTTCCTCTGCCCTGAGACTGCATCATCCCAGAGCACAAAATAATGGCCATAAACCTTTTCCACCCTCATTTCTTCCTGCCCTCTACATCTCATAGAGATTTCCCCTCAAACGGATCAAAATCCATTGGAGCTTAGGCTGATTACTGTCCTCTTAGTGCTCCTGTTGGCTTTATCTGTCTTATCAACCCTGTGTATTCCTAAGACAGATACTGCTGTGGTAGATTATCACCAAGATCTAAACCAGAGACTTTGCTGGGATTGCATCTTAAAATCTATCTGAAGAGGGCAAATACACGTTTCTCATGCCATATCTCAGATTTGATCTGCCAAAGAGAAATAAAGGGCCTGTGTCTCCTTGTTTCTTTATTAAAAAAGCCTGCCATAAGGATTTGAGGAATTTTGAGGAATATGATTGCTAGATTTTAACATGAGGGATGCAAGTAACCACCAAAGGTGCTGGTTTGGGTTGAATCCCAGTCGTGCCGTGCACCACTGCTTCCCATTGTCCCTGCTCTGAATTGCTTCCAGGCAAGAATAAACCAAGGTAAACAAGATGGTTTGGTGTGTTTGTGGCCTTGGGTAAAACAAACCATATTAATGGTATGTTATATGATTTAATTTGGTTTTTTAATGCCTTATCAAGTACAGAATAGAAAATGCAAAATAAATAGTAAATAAAAAATAATGATATGGGAGTTAGAGTCATCCTGGTGTGCAATAACATTAAGTGTGGCTGTAATTATGGTTTGGACTTTCCATGGTAAAAGCAGATTTTTTTTCCCTCATAACTGGTTTTATATCCTTCTGGAACAAAGTAAAAAAATCTTCTGGCAGTTTTTTAATTGAGGTTTTGTAGCTTTAATGGTCTGATGCTATAAAGAAGTCAGCCCTTCTGCCAGTTTTTTAAGACCAGATAAGGCTTTGCCATCATGTTGAATGCGTGTTTCTCTGTATACATGTATCCACACGCTCCTTTCTCTTTCTCTCTTTGTCTCTGGGAGAGGGAATAGGAGACCTTCAGAGCAAATATTATTAGAGGATTCAGAGATGTAAAAGAAGTTGTTCTCCCCTCGCTGTGTTTGGATTGTTTCTCTCCGTGGAGCTGGCTGGATGTACCTGTGGTATTATAAAAGTGAACTGAAGTGCTAAGAGAACATTTCTGGGAATGGGTTTATGCAGATGAGAGTTATGATGGAACCACTTCAGCCCCACAAATACCTGCGGTGCTGCACAGGCTGTGCTGCTGCCCCACTGTTGGCTTTTCAGAGCAAACCCTTTTCCCAGCTGGCAGGGAAATACCTGGGACTCTGCTCCGGAGCCGGGGCTTCACAGCCAGGAGAGCGTTAGAAGTTAATACAAATTACATGAGCTTTACACCCAGAGCCCTGACTTGCCTTGGGTTACCATTTTGGCACAAAGGGTTCAGGGAACATCCAGCTTTGCAACGGATCCTCTCTGTCCAGTGTCCAGCTTGCAGCACATCCCTCTGTGTGATGTGCTCTTCCCCAGGGCAGAACTGGCTTTTGGTGCCTTAAAGAAATAAGAAAGCTATTAAAAACCCAAACAAACAAACACTCAAAACAGTAAAAAAGCTGTAAATAAGGGGTAAATCCCCCCAGCTTGTAGGGGAGCCCAGGGCTGTGGGTGGTGTGCCCTTTCTCTGGGTAGAATCAGGCAATAATGTGGCACAGTTAAAGCTGTTACTCAGTGCGGATGTCATCGAGTACCACTGGACCAATGCCTCTCCACCATCTTCAGGATGTGATAGGAGAATCTTATATCACTTCTCTCTTGGGTTTTGGGTTTTTTAAATGTGTTAATATGTTCTTTCCCACTCAGATAAAAAATGCTTTAAGAATTGGGGGGGGAAAAAAAAAAAGAGCCCAGGTGCAGTAACAATAGCCGATCCCAAACAAACAGCAATTCACTCTTGCCACTCTGCAAAGATAAAGCCTGTCATGTACATTAGCAAAAGATAACTGACATTAACACAGTAGGCAAGGTGATTACGTACCACACTATTGACTCTGCGCGCTCATTACTGCTATTTGGTGGGTTGCTTAAGTGGGTACCTGAAGGTTAAGTAATAACTGTAGAAATAATGAGAGGGAAGCAGAGAGAAAGAGAGAAAGGGAAAAGAAGAGAGAAAACATTGACACAAGGTTAAAATGGAGGAAAGTGGATAAGTGGGGGTGTGGATGTCTGAGGAGAAAGGTGAGGTGGCTGTGCCTCAGTAAGTGATATTTAAAGGCTGGTGGCTGAGTAAATAATGCATCCAGTTGTGTTTTCTTTGATATGTTTAAGTTTGTAAAATAATAGAAAGAAAACACAACTTTGAGGTAAACCCGTGATCATGAAAAAGCCAAAAGAGAACCACAATCTAAATTTCTCAAGGCGTGTTCTCCCTCCCCAGCTTTCAACAAAATCCGAGAGAGTGCAAGGTCAGGATGTGGAGGGTTTTTTAAAAAACCAGTCGCCTTTTAACTCATCTACATTTTTTTTCTGTGAGCCTTTGAAAATGCTTTGTTTATTTTCATACTCTGAGTGTGCACGGCCAGAGAATTCCTGAGCCTTCCTTGCACGGCTCGGCTCCAGCGCTGCGATGGCACAGCTCTCACAGCCCGCGGTTAAGGGCACTCGCAGGGCTTAGTTAAGCCATTGACAGCAACACTTTGGGGTGTTGGGCATCATTCCTGTCTGTGTGGCCTGTGTAGCGTTCTGTGGGCATTGCTGCTTCAGGGTGAAATAGGAACTGTGTTCTGGAATCGATGATTAATGCCGGCTTTTCCTCTGGAATGCATTTCTGATATTATAATATCATGCTGCAGAATCAAGTTTAATTTCAAATTGTATTAACCTATTTACGAAACATATCAAGGGGACATTTTTCAAGGAAATGGTTCTCTTCTTTATATAGATTGGGAAATAAAATACCTCTTTTAATATTGTGTTCTCCAGGCTCTAGGACTAACTATTTCCCTGGAATTAATATCTAAAAGGGAGCTATTGCAAATTTTATATTGACATGCAGAACCTAACATTATGGCTTTTTAGGGTGTTATATGCACAAAATATGTATGTGCATTCCAAACTAGCTAATAGTTTTGCAACTGGTGAACATAAATTTTAATATCTATACTTCCCAGCTTGTAGCAGTGTTGTCTGAAGTCTGGGATGACTGATGTTAATCTCCAACTTGTTTGTGGCTTTCCAAAAAAATGAACTTGAAGTAGAATAAAATGTGGTGTAATTCCCATTCATATTTAAATGTATAATAAAAAGTGCAGTGTGGGATCTGTCCTATATACTCCTGCTTAGCCAAACTTTAAAATGTATCTGTGTTCTTGCATTGCAGAAGGAGGAATATGCACGTGTTAGCTGTTAAATACATTGCTGTTCTTAGGGGCTTGCACTTAGATGCCTCCCATATCATAAATTCATCCTCCTTTGCCCTGAAGTTTGGAGTTTTCAAACATTAAGCAAAAACAAAGGAAAGGTGGAGGTGATGGTGCCATCTCAGTTTCTTCTCAGGGAGAAGCATTTGGGGAATGGTGTCTTCTTAAGACACACAGGAGAATTCTAGAATTTCATTTTTTACTCTTTTCTCTGGAGTTAGACTGAAATTACACAAGCCTCGTAGCTGAGAATTCTACAGGTAATCCCTTTGAAGACAGAGGATGAAAGCCTGGCTTCACTGAAGGAAAGAGGAATTTCTGCTGTTGATCTCAAGCTGGCTCCGAGTTGCTCCCTTGGTGTGTCCGGGGACTAAGTCATTATGCAGTGAGTGCAGTGCTGCTTGGTGTATCCCAATCCAAGGCTTTTGTTGGGCTAAGGCACGTTTCATGGCAACATAATGATTTGGAGCCAAATTTCAGAGATGCTGAGCCCCCCTCCTTTCCCCCCGCCACTTGCATTCAGGTCAGCGAAGCCGAGAGTCGAACCCTTCCAAACGAGCGGCGTATCCGACAGGAATGAGGCAACGGCTCGGGACCTGCAGGAGTTTATTGGGTGTCTCTCTTGTGCTGTAGTTTTAGCCATGAGCGCTGGATTTGTTTGAGAGCAAACAGAGACGCACTAATTGATGAGAGTGTTATGCAAATAAAAAAAGAGAAATGGGATGGGTAAAATAAAGGAACTGTAAAACACTTTATTATGCCTGGAAAGCCAAGCTAATCCCAGAGGAATTCTGCTAGGATAAAATGTTAGCTGCTTGGACATTTTAAGCCTTTAAGAGTTGTCCTGGAATTTTCTTTTTCATTTTCTTTTGTTACTTTGTTAGATCAGTCTACAGAAACACATTTTCCTCCCGCCCTCCTTCTCTTCCCCCCTTGGCTAAAGGTAACTCAGCCCACACTTGGCTTGCAGGGGAGATGAAATGGTTAAGCAGTTGAACCTCAGGTGCTTTGTTCTTGTGCTGGATGCCTGCTGCTGGGAGGCAGGCAGGAACTCCTCAGGAACGGCAGGGCTCCCGCCGGGAGCAGGGACTTTGCTTACCCTACAAGACCACAAAACGAGTGGCTGCAGTGGAGTGACCTGAGCACGTTGCAGAGCCCCAAGCGGGGCAGAAAGTGGGTCCATTAGCCCAACTCCTTTTCTGACCTTTTCTCTCGCTGTTTCCCCCACCTTTCACGGACTTTCTCCCTCTTTCACCTCAGATGGGTAGGCAGGCAGGCTGCTTTAATGAAAGCAATACTGTGTCAAGAGGGATTGCTGGCAGAACCCTTCCCAGCCAGTCTGACCTAGCACCTCAGCAATGTTCTTGGCTTTGGCCAGCAACAGCTTGAAAACCCAGGTCTGTTTCTGAATCCAGATGGTGGTGCGTTGCCATATGTCAACAACACATGTCATCCTGATTAAAATTTTAACCACATCCATTCTGCCATCCCCATAAACCATCCTCGGCCCACTGCGTGGCAAAGGCTCCTTCCACGCTGATCCCGTTCCTCCAGCAGGAACGTGCTGTTGGCACCAGTGCAGGCGAAGCCATTGCCTCTGCAGTGGTATCTGCCTTCCCATCCAGCTCCGTGCCTGCAAGCTCCACCTGTGCGGGTGCATTGTCCTTATCAGCACTGCTGGAACAAGGTCTTTGCTTCAACTGACTCCGCAGTCAGGATTTAGGTGTTGGAACAGAAAAGGGGAAAAAAATCCCCCCCCAACCCTAACTTATTTAATCACTTGTCAGGGCCTGTTGGGTTGTCTGTTAGGAAGTGGCCTGCCCAGCCTTGGAAAGAGTGATAACGTATTCCTGTTGAAACACAACCTTGCCAGGTTGCCACTGAATGGCATTTTGAAGTTGCCGATGTGTGGAAGAGCAGCCTGGGCTGTTCTGTACCTGGGGTGAATGCAGCTCCCTTTACCTTGGTTTCTAAGCTCTGAGGTGCAGCCTTTTCCCTAAGCCGTGAACACGAATTCCAGCAGTTTCTGCAGCAGGGAAGCGTCTTCCGAGGAGTTTGCACAGAAAAGCTCCTGTGGTTTTCCATGTGCTCAAAGAAATGGTACCAGTGGGCAGCAGGGAAAGGGTGTGCTACTAAATTCAGACCTCGGGTCTCACTCCAGTCAGTCTTTTGGAGACTGGGATAATTTGTGAAGTGGAAGTGGTTTCCCGAGCTGTGCCTCTCAGTTCTTTCATATTTCAGCTCAGTTTCTGCAGCAGCTTCCCGTCTGCCTGTAGGTAATGCTCACAGAACATTTATCCCTTTGGCTAATTTCATTCCAGTATGACAGACAGATAAAAGCTCTCAAAGACACCAAGTTTCTACTTTTTTTTTCTTTTTTTATGAAAATGGTGGCTTAGCAGGGAAGAGACACCCCCATCCACATCCTCCCAGGAGGAATGTCGGCAGGGTGAGCCTCACCTTTGTCTGTCCGGCGCGTCCGTCGGCAGACGCAGAGCTTGGAAGCAGCCACACGCAAGCTGCCTCTTGCTCTTCCAGATGTGAGGGCCAGAGGTCGGGAAGGGAGGAATCACAGGGAAGGGGAAGATGAATCATAAAGGAGTTGGGGGAGAAGCGCAGGATGTTGTCCTGGGAGGAATGAAGACATGCGATGCGAATCCTCAGGAAACAAGGCTTTGTTTTCTCTGATGGTTGTATGGAACAACTTGTCTTTCTGAGAAGAAGAGGGGTGACAGAGCAGGGGAAAGAAGCTGAAATGGCTTCTGGTTGTTAAATATTTTCTTGTATTTATGTATATTTTCCCCCACCTCTTTGGAGTATGGTGGATCTTACAACCACATCTCTTCTGGTAGGGCATAAACTCTAGTATTAAAATGCCTGGTCCAGAGCTTGTGGAAATTGGGAAAACTGATGGTAGACATTAGTTGTCTGTATCTGAGCTTGTTTACAGTCTGGAAGAGTTGTTTTAAAAACTGGGTTGCTCCAGTCCCCAAGGGGAATCTGGGATGTTCCCCATCTAAACATAGATATGGCTTGTGTGAGTAATCTCCTAAATCACTGCAACTTAGTAAAGGGAGTATTATGAATCTTGGAAGAGTGAACCTTCTCATTTCCTTTGGAAGAAAAAAGATGTTTTGGAAGCCAAGGATGGTGAAATGTTGATCTGCTTTAAGGTCTGCAACCATGTGAAGCATTCACTTCAAATCTTGGGTCTCTCTATCACAGAAATAGTGGTATCCCTGCTCCAAAGAGAAGCCTAAAGGCAACACTTGGACTAGAGATAGGATTTTGGAGAAGAACTTGTAAGGAATTAACTCAGTCCCCTGACTACTACAGCCAGTTTAATTGCATTTCTAGAGCAGATACCCCCAATGGCATCTTCAGGTTCACATTACAAATCATAGAGATATAAAACACAGAACAGATGAGGTACCCAAAAGAAAAAAAAAAACCAAACAGAGAGAACTTCTCTAATACATTGTGCACAACTGCCTGCCCTAGGAAAGGGTTTTATTTGGATCCCGTTTTTCTGGGCAGACACATTTTTTCAAGACAATGCCAAGAGCATGCTTTCAGTTCTCTTTCAGTGACCGAGTGCCGGTGGGTATGTGCCAGTGGAGAGGGATGCTATTTATAAAGCCGGGTTTTATTTAGTATATATTTGCACCAGCTATTGAGTTAGATTCCTGGCTAGCGTAACACAAGACAGCTCCGTTGGCTCCTGTGATTTCCATGGTTCAGAGTCTGGCATATGTTTTCCTTGCAATGTATATTGACTGCCCGGCCTGTTAAAACTCTCGCCGCTAAACCTACGCTGTTGTGTAATACACTGTTGACTTTTTGCAGGGCTGCTATGAATAGCTGGAGGAAATGAAGTAGCTGTGAGGATGACTTTTCCTACACTATATAAAGTCTGCTCGAGGCTGATACAAAATGTAAATGTCCTTGGTAAAGTTAGATGTGGAGCCTATGTCTAGTGGAGAAATCACAGGATGGTTTGGGTTGGAAGGGACCTTAAAGACCGCCTCGTTCCACCCTCGGCCATGGGCAGGGACACCTTCCACTATCCCAGGTTGCTCCAAGCCCCATCCAACCTGGCCTTGAAGATTGCCAGGGATGAGGCAGCCTTTGCCAGGGCCTCACCACCCTCTGAGAAATCAGCTTTGATGAAGTCCAGTCCCAGTTTTACCTCTGACCTGCTCGGGGATTTGGGGACCTGTCTGTGTTTCATTTTCCTCTTCCATGAAATGGCAATAATGTGAGAGGATTAATTAGTCAGTGGATGGCAAACCCTGGATTTTGCAGATGCTGGCGGTACTGTTTCAAAAACTTCCTTTTCTGGGTTAAAAGGAAACAAGCCTAAGGATTATTGAAGTCTTAAGCAACAGTGCTGAATGTTTTTTCAGTGACGCAAATACAGATCTCAATTTTAAAAAGATCAGAATGGACATCAATGGTAAATAAAATCACTGGCCAATAACTTGCAGCGATTAAAACAAATTTGATTAAGCATTAACTGTGGAGAAACTTTCTTAGAGACAAGTAGAGACTGCAGCCCTGGATTTATGGCTCCATTCCTGCATTTCCAATATTGCATGTGTTCACCACCCACTGAATAGATGCTGCTGGGGGGGATCCTTTTGGTGCACAGAGTTTGGGCGCTGTGCAGTCATAGTGGGCTCAGGTGGGATCTTCTTTGTGTCCCAGACCAGGACACTTGGGTACATTCTTGGGGGGGCTCAGCCTGGAGAAAAGGAGGGTCAGGGGGGACCTTCTCGCTCTCCGCAGCTCCCTAAGAGGAGGGGATTGGGTTCTGTTCCCATGGAAGGAGGGCCAGGACAAGAGGAAACGGCCCCACATTGCACAGGGGAGGTTTAGATAGGAGATGAAGGAAAATTTCTTCACAGAAAGAGTTGTTGGGCTGCCAGGGCAGTGGTGAAGTCACCCACCCTGGAGGGATTTAAAAGATGTGTGGATATGGTGTTTAGGGATATGGTTTAGTGATGGGGTTGGCAGTGCTGGATTAGTGGTTGGACTCAATGACCTTAGAGAGCTTTTCCAACCTTGGCTTGAAGGAAAGGCCACCCAATCCTCCAGCCAACCCTTAGGGACTCATTTGTTGCACGTGTGCAGCAATAGATGAAAAATCAAATTATTTATACCCCCTGCTTGCACTGGACTGCATTTTCAGTCCTGACATCAGGCTTTGGGAGCCCACCTCTGAAACTCCTGCCTTCTTGGAGGCTTTGGGCTCATTTCTTCTTGTTTTCTCAACGATGATACTTGTGGTTTCATTCTTAGCAGATTGTTTTCTTTAATTTAATGAGATTTATCCTCCAGGTCTGAAAGGGAACTCCTTTGGTTTTGTCAGTTAGGTGTTTAGTCACAACCAGTCACGTGGGAGTGTTTTTGATCAGTGGAGAGAGACGGATGCAGCTGGAGAAGGCACCTCCAGCATGTTTGGGATGGGAAGGCTGCTGGGCTGCTCTTTCTCCACTGGTGTCCTGGGAAAGCTTAGGTAACTGGGTTTGACATAGGAAAAGCTTGGTCAGGGACATCAGCACAGGCAGCAGAGGAGGCAGAGCTGTTGTGCCTATCATACCTGCAGGTTATGAAATGAAGGAGTTAAGTTTCCCAACCTGACACACGAGTAGCACCCTGTTATTTGCTTAACAAAGATTTTTGTGTCTGCGTCTCTCCAACCCAGTGTGTTTTAAATTCACTGCAAATAATTCTTTCAGCTGTTTCCTAGACATCCTGTCACGCAAATGGATAAAACAATATAGCCAGCTCAGTGGAAAAAAACAATAAATTATACAATAAAAACGTATACAGTGTACTCTTTGTGTTAGGGCCTGACTCGTCACTGCGTTACTCCAGGTTTACACCATCAAAACTTGACTTCTATGGTCAAATAGTGGAAGGAGACATCGGCAGATCAGTCTGGTAGCAGTGAGAATATGCTGAAGTTTTAAAAATTATCAAGAACAAAATAGCCATGAAATCCTGCATATGAAGTTCATTACTTTCTGGTAATGGTGACTTTGGTAGTGTTAACATTTAGGAAAATATTTCTTCTTAGAACATTTTCATAGGCATATTTAAAAACTGGAAATCCACTGTTTGCACAAGAATGCCATTAGCATCATAAATCAAACGGCACCGTTAAAGAATATACTAAAAAATTGAGAAATTAAGAGAAACGCTCTGCTTTTTAATCAATAAACCAGGGTGAAATATATACGTATTTAATATAAATTACTGCTTCTGCAAGCTGTGAGCAGCACGTACCTCCTTACAGGCGATGGATTTGGGTGCTCTCGTTTTCTCTCTGGAGGTACTTGCCTCTCTCCCCTGATTGCATTTGGTGTTGAGACTCCTAAAAGCAGGCATGAGGCCAGGCACCCAGTGGAGCTCCAAGGAGAGGATGATTTAAGGAAGATGAAATCCTGACAATTTTTACGGATAGCGAAACTCAAATGTAAAACTCAAATGTACAAGTTACCTGGGAATGCTGGAAGTTGATGGTTTCCCCATGGAATAAGGCTCCTGGAGCAGGGAGGTGCACGTGGGGACTGTATCAGGTTAGCATCTGGCAGGTCGTGATTTACAGAACCCAAGAGCGGGGCACGCAACACGGTGCTTTCAAAGATCTTTGTGCCGGTTCCAGTTTAATTTCCTCCCAACCCTGCATACACACACAGAGCCCCTTTCCCATCTGATCTCTATATAAAGGACGGGGAATGATGTGTGTGAGGAAGCCGAGGAGGATGCCGCAGGGCCAGCCCAGCAGCCGTAAGTAGGTGTTGCAGCGTGCCCCCGAGGCATTTCTCCCGGCTGTTACAGGGACCTTCTGGGAGCTGGTGGGAGAAGCGGCTTTCCAGGCTGAGCTGGGACTCAGTCTGTGCAGAAACAACCCACAAGGTACTGGGCTGTGCTAATTATGGAGGTGAATATGGGTTGTGCAACCTCTCCAACAGGCTCAGGTCTCCGAATATCCAAATTTGTTCCGTAGGAACCCTGGAGCAGCCACCGAGCATTCGGTGTCAATCTGCTTGTGTTTAAGCGCAAGGAGTGGGGGATTGGTGGCCCGGCGCCAGACCTGGGCTGCCAGAAGAGCTCAGAAGTTTCCTGATCCCGCTCCCCACCTCCCGTCTCCGAAGGGAGCTGCCGCCTCTTTCCCATGACAGCTTTGTCACCCGTCCAAAACGCAGGCATTTGTCAGGATGTTCTCTCCTTTCCTGTGATGGAAGAGGCTCTGTTTCTGCCTTGTGGCGGGGAAGGAGTTGGGCTTTTGTGGTCTTCCCATGTATGGGCCGGTTATTTTGGGGAATGGGCAGCAGCAGCGCCGTGCTCAGGACCGGGGCAGCAGCGTGTGCAGGTTCCTGGATGGAGCCGGGCTGCTCCACACACAAGTGCAAGGCCAGCATCCTGCAGGGGTGCAGAGGAGAGGGCCTTTGTCCCCAGCCACTTGGCTCCCCAAGAGACGATGTGTTTGCAAATATCCACTTCATCATTTTTGCACACAGCACAGGATGGTTCTCAGTGTGTTCTCAAAGTCAGCATTTAATCCCCAAACCCCGACTGCACTTTTACTCCACTCCACACTTGCCATTTTAACATCAACCCACACAGATTCTCACAGGATCAGGAGAACCACTGGTTTTACTATGTAAAATAGACACGTAAGGTTGCATTAGGATAAACACAAAATAGCAAGGAAGAAAAGTCTTTAATTTGCAGCCCAAAGATCCTAGAAATTTGTTTAAGGGTAATCTCAGTGCGTGAGTGGGTATCCCTTGCTCACACCAGGACCAAATAACAGCCCAAGCTCATGGTGCACAGTCGGGCCCTCATTTACCAAATTATATCGTTCTCACTAATGTTCCCTGGGTCAGTGGGTGAGGCAGCTGTGGGTTAGGACACTACAAATCTGACAAGAATTAATGCATTAGTAATTCTTTTTAAGCCCGTAATGTATCCACAGCTTCCAGGGGAGGTATTTTCAGATAAGAAATGTAGAAGTCGGTTGTTATATTAAGCTGCCTCTCATTAATGGGAGCCTTTCCGACCGTCGTTTCCGATTGCATTAGTGGCAAATTCTGCTCTTTCAAAGATTAATGGCCTGAGTGGAATCTATAGCGGAAGCAGGGCTGGGGACACCAGTGAGTTGGCTTTAGATCATGCCTTGGCCACAGACATCCTGGCCAAGTTGCTCAGGGAGGATCTGGGTACTTGGAGTTGTGTTATGGATCACAGATGTGTGCAGTGGGCCCTGGGTGCTTGGGAAGCCCCTCTCACAGCCACTGGAGCTGAGAGTCTGATCCCAAACATCCATGCCTCAGTTTCCCTCCCTGCAAACTGGGACTAAATTATAACAGCAGCCTCCTGCAGAAGGATCCTGAGGAGTTATGGTCATCTCTGAGGTGAGTTGTCCAGGTTTGATACTGGTTATGTTGGTAGGAATGATTCACTGGCACAGGTTGGCCAAAGAAGCTGTGGCTGCCCCATCCCTGACAGAGTTCAAGGCCAAGCTGATCAGGGCTTGGAGCAGCCTGCAGTAGTGGAAGGTGTCCCTGCCCATGGCAGGGGTTGGAACCAGATGGTCTTTAAGGTCCTTTCCAACCCAAACTGTTCTGGAATTCTGATTCTTTAGCTCGGAGCTAACTGGTGTCCCAGGACTTACAGATCCTATGTTCTAGGGAGGAATAAGCACATGGCTAAGCAGGGAGACTCCTTCAAGATTTTAAATTATTCACTGGCTGCAGAGATATTCATGATTCAAAACAATGTGCTTCAGTTGACTGATGAATATTGTCTCCCAAAAAGCCATTGAATACCAAGTATACTTTTCAAACAGGATATGGAAAACTATCTGTATGCAGGCAGTCCTGCAAATTTGTTGTAAACAAATTTATTCTCCAATAGCACATCTACGCTGTAAGTCAAGGCACTGTCATGTGGAAGGTGTCTAGGCAAAGATGCATTTGCCAGCTCTTGTTCCAGCCTGCAGAAGGGCTCTTCAGGTGTTCCCAGATGGTACTCTCACGAATCCCTCTTCAATTAAGTGAAATTTTTGCGGCACTGACTTCCTAATACATCTTGCTTAGCTGTCCCTTTTATTCAGAGTCACTATCTGCTTTTGGAGGTTCCTTCTTTTCTCCCCCGTCCATCACAACATTCTTTTCTTATATATGTTAAGTAATTAAAAGCCTTTTCAACACTCCCACCCCCAAATCATTAAGCTAACAACTGTCATTAGAAATGTATGTGTAGCAGAGCAGAGGAAGTGGCAGTGCCACACATTTCTTGTGTTTTAGGTACAATCCTGCCTCGTCATCTTCTTGCAGATCCAATGTTTTTGTAACACTGAATTTTCTGAGGTTGCAGCCTTTGTTGGTGCCCTTGCAGCAGGGGCAGATGCAGGGATGGGGCTGCAGCCAATGCTCAGGCTCCTCTACAAGGGCTCTGAAGAAGCCTTCATGTTAAACAAAATTAATTTTGCCTGGTTGTCGTCCCCTTTACCCCTTTGCACTTTACACCTTCTGGTGGTGTAAGAGGGCAGTAACCTGACTAAAACGGGCTTTGTAACTCCAGTTGCATAATACGTGGAGGACAAGCAGGGTTTGGTGGTAGGAGTGAGTTTCAGCCATTGCCCTGTGGTTACAGTCATGTTCCCTCCTCGTGCTGGAGCCCACACCAGGCTCTGCCACGCTCCTCCCGGTCTCTTCCTTTGCCTTCCCTTTCCTCCTAATAAACTTAATTAATGTTCAGCTACTGTGTTCTCTGCCGGGCTCCACGGAGCGGAACCTCCTCCCGATGGGACGTGGCCTGGCAAGCACCGCTGTCCCGGGGAACTTTGGACTTGTGACACAGCCAGACGTGGGGCCAGCAATGGCCCAGCCATAGAGAACTTTGTGCAAGATGAGGATGAGTTTGTAACAAGGCTGCTCTGCGGGCTGCCAACACTTCCCAAGGGCTGGTTTGGCAGCCTGGCCGTGCCAGGGCCCTGGGACCTTCCCGCCGTGCCCACTGTCCCCCAGCCAGCGGAGGAGGTGGTGGCCGTATGCCACGCAGGGATTCCCTTTCCTCAGGGCTGCCAGGTTAGAGCAGCTTAGTTCCACTGAAGCAGAAAGTAGCGGCAGTACGGAGAAGAACTGGGGCCTTTCAGTGTGTAAATAACTAACGCCGCATGTGGGTTTGATTTTCAGCACAGAGGTTTGGCGTGGGGTGTTTTTTCACTCACTCCTCCACACCCAGGGCTGATCTGCAGCCGCTGCAGAGAGGCTCGCCCGGGTCCGAGGCTGCCCCTCCACTGGCAAGATGAAATATTTTCACGCTTTTATCTGTGCAAATTAAATGAGTTACTATGGGATTAAAAAAAGCGCTTGTTTATATTGTTGTCCTCCTCTAGGGTAACCATCTACAAATTGATCTAAAAAGATTGTATTTGCTTCAGGGAAAAAAAAGAAAATTGTATTAAGCTGCAATCGCACTAATTATTGACAGAGGGGAGCTGAGCTCTGGGTATCATGGAGATTATAATAATTATATGGAGCTGGGCTTTAAAAGCAGTGTCCTACGTGGCTCTGAGCATTGAATTAAACTGGAAGTTTTCTAGCAGACATCTCTGTTGCCGGCAGTAAGGTCTGGGTGAAGAACAAACAATAAACCACAGGAATTGAAGATAAAAAAAGATAAATCCAAAGGAGAAGGAGAGTAAGCGTGATCTTTCAAATCAGCATTTAAACTGAACCACGACTGCAGCAGAAACTTTAGTTCAAGTAAGAACATTCTGTATGACTTCTAAATTTGTCATTTTGTGTACAGCATTTGTGTACTGGCAAAAGGCTTAGTGTTAAAGGCATTTCTGTCAAAACAACCCGTTGCTTTGGGGGACCTAGTATGAACTTTATTGGCAAAAGCATTTTTTATTTGTATAAGGTACAGTTACAGTAGAGGAGTTTGCCAGCAGAGCCGTACGAGGAATTTCTTTGCCAGGCTGACCTAGCCCAGAGACTTGTTCAAAGTAATAGGTTGTACGTCGGCTTCGCTTTGCTCTTGCTAACAGCAGAGCTCCTTGTGCTTGCAGGGAGCACGGGGCTTGCACTGATTATTATACTTTAACTGTGCAGAAGTGGCCATGCCAAGGAGCTGGGTTGTGGTCCTGTGCTCTGGCTGGCAGAGGCAGCTGAAGGCTCCTGCCCCCTGTGCCAGGGCGCTATCGGGCGCCTGAGCGATGATGGGCTCTGCCACTGGGACCAGTCCCACGACCACACAGCAGCCTGCCCTGCAGGGTGCTGCACCCAGGGCTGGCACTGGGCTGAGAACAGCAAGGACACAACGTGGCAAAACTGGAAAGAAGCAAGATTTTTAATAAAAGAAGAAAAAAAGAGTAGTTTAAGGCAGTGGTGTTTGTTTAAGAACGTAGCTAGGACAAAGATCATACATAGAGGCACCGCTGAACTGGCTGCATAATGGGAAAAATGAGATAATCTTCCAGGGACACAAACTCAATTAAAACAGATCTTTATACAACTCACTTCAGCCATTAAAACTTAGCCAACTATCTCACTTTTTAATGCGGAACAGTGTCGCACATCCGTCGCATTCAAACGTGCAAGCAATGTTTTCACCGATATGGTTAAGTAACCCAATACTTTGTATAGCTGAAAGATCAGTGGAACAAAGTATCCATCTAATTAAATCTAATCAGTCAGTGCACAAACTTACATTGTGGTCATCGCCTTGGTATGTACGGGAGGGTTTGAAGCAGTGAAGCGAGGGGCATGGGATTGAATAAGTGTTAGATGATGAAAGGCAAGGGTTAAAAACTTTCAAACTACAGTGTTAACATTTCTTCCCTGTCATCAGCTATCTGATATTTTGGTATTTCAGGGATGAGGGGAGAGAAAAGAAAAGAAGAAAAGAAAGAACAAACGAAGTATGCGTGGCATCTCAATCCTGGGTAGAGTTCCCTGGAAGCCGCAGAGCTCGGAGTTAGTCTGTACACAAAATTAGTTGCATCCTCTCATTTGCAATTGAGGCTTCCCCACAGTGTAATGATAGTGTTGTTCTAGTGATGGAAAGTAACACTTTTCTAACTTTTCAGACTACTAGTGGCAGACTCTGGATGTCTCCAGCAGGAAAGTGGTCGGTTCTTTGCAAGACAGTTTTATGGAAAAAAAGGGTGAAGTTGGGTGTAGGAGCTGCAGCACACATAGCTGCATGTGAATAATAACTACTGCTCACTTCATCCTTTAGATCCAGATAAGCTCTGCTTGCCACAGAATAACAGCAGGCCTTTACTCATAATCTTCCTAAATGTCTTTTGGTTTTTGAGGCTGCTTCTAAAAACTCACCCAGAGCTCCAGCAATACGAGGACAGGCCAAGCCGAGGGTGACTTTCAGCTCTTATGCAAGTGGGCAAAACGGCGCTTCAGGGCAGACTTTGGCCATGAACTTGTTGCTCATACGAACTCTGACCATGTGGCCAAAACAAACCTGAATAATGTTCCAGAGGTTGGGGCAGGTTCTTGGGGCCAATCGATGCGGGCCTGCAGAGATTAACAGTGCCGTGCTGGTGATTGATGCTGTGGGGGGCTTGGCCCCTCGTCACGTCTCCACTGGAATCCCAGGGAGCCTCACCCCCATCGCCTCCCTGCAAATCTCTTTCATTAACTTCTTCCTTCTCGGCTCCACGTTAAATGAGCCGGGGCAGCCTAATCCGGTGGCGTGGCCGAGGGCTGTGCTGGGGATGTTGCAGGGCTTCTTTTCGCTCCATGTCATCAGTGCTGTTTGCTGCTGTCCCTTCCTGGGTCATGCTGCTCCAGGCAGGTAAATAGAAATGTGGGACTGTTCCAATTCTATGGGTCCGAAAGGAATGGTGTGTGTTTAGTCCCGTCTTTATCATCCTACCTGTGCTGGAGATGTTTTCCTTACTGCTGGGTAAGCCCAGATGTACACCATCTGCTTGTCTTATGATCTTTGACATGATTGAGAGGCCACCAAAAATACCCAGTGATTGCATACTTTTCGACTGACTGGTATAAAAGGAGAAGATGTTAATAATCAAGCGAATAATATTTGCTATTTTGGGGCCTCCTGAAATTCTTGGGAGATATATTTTGAAAGTAGAAGCTAAACATTGTGTGTGCATAAGCCTTTGCATATATCTCTTCCCTTAGCCATATGTTTGAATACACACAGTTTTACATGAAATATAGCAGAGTCTATTTTAGGTGTGTTTGAAAAAGTCAATAGCCTTAGATTGGCTGCCACAGCCTGCTCTTGTCAGCCGTTTCGTTTCTGACTTTCTGTGAAGTCGCAGGGTCTTGAGACCAAATATCTGAAATGCGTCTTATACCTCTTGGGTAAAAAGTAAAAATATCCTTCTTGGTACACTTTGAGCAAAATACTTCATCCATTACCCTTTGGAGAGAGCTTGCCTCTGCAAGGCTGGAGCGCCTGTTGCCAGCACGGAGATCAATGGGAGCCCAGTCCCTCAGCATCTTGCCAGAGCCCCGCTCCAGATGTCCGATAAAACTCCACGGGGCTCGTGCTTTGAAAAGAGCGTGGGCTCTGTGAATCGCTGTTGCAGTAGTAAAATTGCACCTATTCCAGATCTTGTCTTCTCTGTCCAATTAGAAGAGCATGTTTTCTGCTTAGGGTTTGTAAAAGTTGGCTGACCAGCTGGGTTTCATTCCTTTCTCCTTTTTTATTTTTTTTCCTTCTCCTTTTTATTCCGGTATTTTTTTCCCTTTTTTTAATATATAACATTCGAATCAATGTTCAGTGCCGTTCCCTTTGATAGTTCATATGCTGGTTTATGAGCATGGCAAAACCAAAAAAGGTCAGATAAAGGTTAAGAAAGACAGTTATCAGGCCTGTATAACTGAGGTATTTTTAAGGCTCTGCTAATTGGCAGCGCAGTTAAAGCATCATTCATAAAATAGTGTGCATTAAAATGACCATAGCCATTTTTAAGAGTATGGAGATTGTTCCTTTGCCAAAAGGATTAACTCCACCTTCTCATCACTGCCTTTATACTGGGGTGTTTTTCCATGGGAGAGAATAATTTTGGGCATTTTGCCTGCAGTATCCAGACTTAGACCCCTCGCTATTTAACTGTTACAGCTGGCAAAATCTGGGACTGAAAATGTAGCCATATAACAAGGCAACAGCCAGAACAATAAGACAGGCAAATCTTTTAAATCTGTATTTTATAAAACATCTGTTAAAGAATATTAAGTCAGAAGTTCTGTTCACATATTTGCTGTGTTTTGCTTATTAAACTCAAAACATTACAGCTTGCCTTATTTTTCTTAATAGAATTACTAGCCAGGCTTAGGAGAAAGATTGGAAAAAAAAAATTATGCTGTTTTTTTAGCCTCCTCTGAAGCCTCTGGAGTAATGACCCAGGCATTCTGGCCCGAAACCCTGGCAGATTTTACAAGGGCTGCTGGTTACATTCACCTGGTTTGGAGGGAACCGTAACAGATTTTTCTCGTGATGCGTTTGCCCGCGTGCTGAAACGCTGCCATAACCCGTCCTCGTTCTGTGGCCAGCCCGTGCGGCAGCCGGCACTCATTTGTCTTTTGTCTTTCAACCATCCCTCATTCTGGGTCAGCAAATTCTGGTTTTCCTGAGAACTGGAGTGTCCAAATCAACATCTCAAACCCAAACTAAAACATCTGCTGGGTTTCATGTGCTGGCTCAACTGTCAGGAACTATAAAACCGGGCGAGGACAGTCCCAACTTAACCCAAATTTTCCAAAATGTTTACAGTGTGGTGGGTCAAACCACAAGAAACACAGACTCCAAAGTGGTTCTTCCAGGTGCATTCCTTACCAACCACAGCCATTATGGGAAATGCTAGTGATACTCACCCTGAGGGAGCCTCTTAGGATCTCAGCTGTGAGTCCCAACAGAGCAGCGGGGTTGGAAAAGCCCCCACGCCGTCATTTGGTGTGTGGGGACATGCCCTCAGGCCACACACTGGGAAACAGGGCAGCATTCATGGCACTCTAGGCTCAGGCTCACTCCCTAACCCAAGTTGTTGGATGCTGGGCTGATGGATACCACACAAATTCATACAGCTGATGGATAGAAAAATGGATGTTCTGAAAAAGCCTGTTGTTAACTTTTCCAGCACTAGTGTATACTAATGACTGGAGTGGCAGGGCAAACAAATGCTTAGAATGTTTAAGGTACGCATGTATCTTGTGTCTTGCCACCTTTCCTTGTAAGCTGACAGCTTACAAATGTCTTATTGAACTGGATTCCTTAAAATGGAGCAGATACTCCTGGGGAACAATTTTCTATTTTTTATCAGCCTTGCAAAAAAAAAAAAAAAAAGGCTGTAGGCACTTGTGACTGCTGGTAGAGTCATATTTTAAATATATATTTTATGTAAGAATTTTACAGTTATCTTATTCCATCTGAGGAGTATATGTATTTTTTTTTACCTGGGCATACTAAAGAGTGACTAGCTGTTTTATTCTGAAGCATTTAAACTCAATAACTACATATATAGACTTTACTAGATACTTTACTAATTTATTGTGGCAATGTGGTATTTAGACCACTGTTTAAGTGAAGTTTGCCAGTACAGTTAAAAGAAATTAGAGACACCATCATTGCTAAATCACTTTACCATTCAAAGAAGAACTGTAAACATATGCATTCATTTAATTATAATAGTACCAATTATAAGAGAAATTGTAATGTCGAGAGTAGTAGCTTTTATGTGATCATAATAATGGCATATATTTATCTTGGTTTGGCAAGTTAGGTCTTTCTTTAATAGTTGGCTTTGCTTAAATAGAATGTGGTTTGTTAAAACCCACACTAACCCCCACACCCTTCCATTTGTTATTGCCCAAATAATGAACAATAATCATGTGGTATAAATGATTAATGTATACATGGCTTAGCAAGTATCTTTGAGGTTTAGAAAGTGTTTTTATTTTCATTCTTGTGCCGGACCAAGCTATAGCCCAATTATACGTTATTCTTTGGTATTGGATAGGAAATCTTTTTGCTTTGGAAGAAGTGATAGGAACTTGAAGCCTGCCCGAGTCCGCTCTCTTTGAAGTCGATCATAATTCCAGCGCCAGCCTCCGGAGAAGCGAGTCCATTGTTTCTGGGGCAGTTTGCTTTGTGCATGTTATCTGCTAAATCACAATTTAATGTCACATGTCGGAGAGCCAGAGCCCCACATTCCGTTCCTGAGCAATTAATAGGGTCTGTTCAAGGAACATCCCGCGGAGGTGGATGTAAGGAGTCTTCCAATTATCGTCTCCAGATAAAATAACCTCACTCGGCGGCGCGCACGGCAGCGCCTTTAAACGTGCGCCTGCAACTCCCAGCCTGAAGTTTAGCAAGTTCTGTATCTTGCTTTTATTTACATCTGATTTCTTTGGAGCCTAATCAGTCCCAGTGATAAAAAAAACAAACAAACTCTTCCCTTTCAAGATTAATTTTTAAAGTGTCAGCCGTACACGACTATTTTCAACAAGATTACCCCACGCAAATGAAGGGGGCTTTATCTTGGGTGCCGCAGCGAGCGGCACAATGTTGTCACCGCGCCGCAGACAATGCCACCCATTTATAAGAGGATTCAAAGAGTTAAAAAAAACGCATTACTTGAAACTTGATATAAAACCTGTGGCCAAAGCAGGCTATGGGCTGGAGCACTTGATTATTCTTTTATCAATAAATAAGAGTGGCATACAGTTAATTTCAGCACTGTAATTGAGCGGTGCATTCTGGGAGGCTGCAAAGCACTGTAAGATGAGGAAATGTTTTAGAGACTAATCATGAGAAGAAAGGAGCCTTTCATAGCCCTTATGATGCTGTTGTCAGAGCTAAAGGCAGATAATGATTCAGTAATAATGGCACATTGTGAATATTTAAGCTGAAAAGATTGGGACAAAATGAGCAGACATTGTTGGTTTGCTAAACTGAACAGTTGGTCTTTGGGCTCCAAAACTATCTACAACTCAAATTTGGGGCTCAGAAGTTGCAAAATGAAAAAAGAAAGATGTTTCCAGGACGCTGGCCTGGCACAGGGGTTGTGTGTTGAGCCTGCACGGGGCCTCTTCGCTTACTTTGGAAACCTGAAATTGATAGTGGAAGGGGTTTTTTCATGACTCTCTGAACTGACAAAGTACAATACACTGCAGACTGTGTAAATCTCCCTCCATTTAGGTGCCAGAAGAAATCACTTGAGAAGAAAATCAGTTTTAGTAATGACCTAAAATATTAAATATAGAATGGAGAGTGTCATATTGCAAATAAGTCGACTCATTTGCATTTTGTCTCCGGGGCATTGGTAGCACTATAAAGAGACATGCAGCTGAATTTATGTACATTGTCTTTTTTCCTCATTACTACATTCTGGATCTGTTAGTTGTCTTTCTTTAAACATCTGTTAAATGCAGTTTCATGAAGCCGTACGTTCCCATATGTTTGGGAACGGTATCAAAGCGTCGAGCTTTTGGCCTCCTTTACAACCTTTTGTCTCACAGAAAAAGGTGGATGAGCTCTGGGGCTGGATTCTGCCGAAGCCCAGGGCCAGAAGCACTGTTGCTTTCTGTAGGAGCCAGATAAGTTTTCTTAAAATGTAAAAACCAGCACTAACAGGGACAAAGAACATTTCAGCCCTGGACCCTGGAATCGATACTTTAAAAGATTTTTAATTTTTTTTTTTTAAATAAAAAGTTAAAATTTAAACAGAAAACCTGCCAAACCCAAAACTTCTGAGGCTCTTAGGACAACTTTTAGTCTTCATAATTTTCTACATGTTAAATCTCAGAGAATTCTGAAAGTTTGCCTGTGTGAGGACCGGCAGGAGAAACCATCTCCTGCACTTTTACAGGCACAGTAAGCCCTAATTTATTATTATCTTTACAATGACATAACCTATTCCAGCCCTAGTATTTCTTTTCCAGAAACGCTTTTCATGTATACTTTCACACAAAGAAGAAGAAACAAACTCCTGCATCTATACATCTGTTTTCCCTTGAGGAGAAGCAATTACTTCCAATAAACAGCTTCAAAACTTTAATCAAAATACAGTTAGAAAAAGTTTATCTTTTTGCAAAATTCTTTTTAAAAACAAGCTCCGTGTTTATAGTAACACTCATTTTTATCCATATGCTTTGAATCTGTGTATTTACTTAGCTAGGCAATATTTTTAACATTTTTTTCTCCCCCAAATCTTTATTTTTACTGAAAAGTTTCTAACAAAGTCATTTATCTATTAAGAAAAATTTAAAATCCCAGGACCAGGTCCTCCGCTGGGGAAAAGAAGCATTACTGCAAGAGTCTACAGGCGCTGCAGTTGTCTGCAATAAAAAGAGAAACCCAGTTTCTTCATGGTTTCCAGGGCCCCAGTCCTGCATACTTATGCACTTACTTCACTTAACTACTGGAAATGAGATCACCCGCAGCTCTGGTGTGAGCCTCTGCCTCGCAGGGAAGGGCTGCACGGGGGGATCGCTCCCGCTACCAAAACAAGCTCCGGCAGACCCTGCCTGAGCCTCTGATGCCCTTTGCCAGGCAGACAAACCCTGCCAGGTAGACAAGCCCTCGGTGGCCTGGTTTCGCAGCGCTTTGCCGGCAGCTCGTGGGCTTGGCGCGAGGCGTACGAGCGTATCGGTGTTTCTGGAGCAGGGACCAAGGTGTGGGTCAGCTCAGAGCGACCCAAGCAAATCTTTCATTTGGACTTGCATGATGTTACCCCTTCCCCGTTTTGCTCTGACTTGTCAGTTTGTTCCAATTCCCCAGGTAAAAAGCCAATTTCAGTCTGAAGCGCTGATTTGATTCAGCGTACTTGGGTTACGTCTAAGGACTGGTAACTCTACTCTTCCCTTAAAGGCTTTCTTTCATTTGCCTTGCAAATCTCAGCAGTCTCCCTCTGTCTCCCACTCGGTCCTGCAAGTGCATTCGGGCGAGCTCAGTGTCCAAGTGCATCATGGTCAGATTTCAGCCAGCTCAGACACAGTGGTGAGGGGGGTTCAGAGCTCTGATTTGCCCCAGTAACGAGGTCTCAATCATTAAATGAAGTAACACTGCTAAATTCAGTGAAGATCTGGCCCACAGATCCTTTGCCAAATGTAGTCAGATCTGGATGCAGAATTTCAATATCCCTAGTGCCTGGGTTGCTTTTGATCTTCCTTACCCAAGTGATAAAGGTACAAGAAGAACAGATTAGCGTTGGTCCATCTTAACGTTTAGGAGCCGTGTTGCAGCTCCAGTACAAATTGCAGCAGCACGTATAATCCATACTAATAGCTCCCTGCAGCAGGGAATTCAAGGCACAAATTTCCCCTTTGCTGCCGTCATCAGAGCCTCCAGTTCACGCCGTCAAGAGAAATTCATAATTGTCAAGTGCTCAGGCGACCAAGTCGGCGCAGGACAAACAACAATCCCCGATTTGTTTGTTCCGCCCTCTCTCTTCCTCCATCCAGGCCATCCGAGTTGTCTGAGAGCACTTCACATGTTGCCCTTGGCCGAGGACAGCTCTGCCTGGAGCATATCCAACTTGGCGTGGAGATGTTCTAATAAAGCTCCCAATGATGCTCGTTGCCAGTGAGGAGGGGGATGAGGAAGGTGAAGGAAAAGATGGCGCCAAGGTCATCGTGTTTTGGCCTATAGCGACGTGCTTTTGCAGAAAGACACGTTTCTCTCCCGATTTTACTCTCGAATGCCACTCTTAACAATGGTGATGATAATTTCATCAGTGTGGCTGATACTTGATATTTCTCATTTACATTGCATGTTTCATCTTCAAGGCTCTTGAAGTAATGAGCTAATCCTCACAACATCCCTGTAAATATTATTCCCCCCTTAAAGAAACTGAAGCAAGGAAGTTAAGTAAATAATGTACGCTATTTATATTATGATGGCTTATAGGGGTTCTGGTGAAGGTCAGGTCCTCCTTGTACATAGACATTATATAAATAAGAATCTATATAAGTAAACTACTCCTTGACCTGATGAGTTCATACTTCAAATATACAAAACAAGCAAAGAATAGAGGGAAGGGAGCCCTATCAAAACCCCAAAATGACAAGGAGATTAAGTGATTGAACGGAGGTTGTGCCTGGAGACTTGGGCTGAAGGCAGCTCTCAATCCCTCTCTGCTGTGTGCATTTGTCCTTTCTGAGATGAGGACTGTAAAGCCTGGATTAGTAGAACTTATTTTTACTAGCAGGTGACACACTTGCCTTTAAAATGTTTAAAAGACCTCCATTTTAATGAAAACATATTGGTGTCAAGGTTTATATCCATTATACATTAGAATGACTTGTAAGTGACACAGGAATGGTAACTCACTCTTAGCTCTTAAAACAGCTTTTGTAAAAGTTTGTAGTTTTCTCTTTTTGGCCTTTTTTAACTGCTGAAGAACTGTAGGTAACAGTCCATTAAAACAAAACTGAGGCTGTTGTCTTAATTTCACTCCCAGCACTGAAAACTTCAGTGTCCAGCTTGTGAAACCTTGAGAAAGGGGTTTCAGTGGGATGAGGGTCAGCAAGCACACTTTTTTCTGGAACTGAGGAGAATTATTTCTCGTTTCTCATTAACTGAGGCTTCAGTTCAGCGAAACACTTAAGCATTTACTGAGCTTTCAACGAGAGTCCCATTGCTTTTAATTTAGAAGAATTTACCTTTGTCACAACCTCTGCTTAGAGGCAGTGGCATGTAAGCACCGGCTTAGAGTTCGGCATGTGTTAATTGTTTAAATATGTTTAGCCCTTTCCCCAAAGCTGTTGTGAATGTTTAATGCAGTATTTACACTAGCCTTAGCACAAGGACTTGCGCTGTAGGATTGATGCTTAAACATATACTTGCTCTGGAGTATGTGTCAAGTGCGTCGCTTGAATTTTTAAATTTCTATTGGGACTTGACTTGAAAGTTTTTAAGAGAAAGCACTCTTCAAGAGCAAAATGTGATTTAACATTTAATAAAGGCAACTATCTGCTTAAGCCACGGAGTAGCTGGGAACCTGGGAGAAGCCCTGAACATCTGTGTGGTGGCAGCAGCGCAGGACACAGCTAAAGCGCTGCTCAAGCATCTGATGCCTCACCACAAATGCAAGTGCTGGTGTGCTAAGAGCTTAAATACTGTCATGAGTAGTTACCCCTCAAAAGGAGTACGTGTGGAAAAAATTGCATGTTTGGTACTTCAGGAGTTAACAAAAGTAAGGGCAGATCCACTTACATAAAGGCCGGGGGGTGTGTCACTTTTATGCAAGGATTCATTTAAAAAATCATTAGTTTATTTTAATATAGTTATCTCGTTCTTATTTAAAGGAAGAGGTTACATGCAGTATATTTGGGGGATGATTTTATTTAACACTTGGATGCGTTTTGCTCTAAAATGAATGCTTGCTCAAGAGTCTAAGAAGGCTTCATGGGAAGAGCAAAGCAATCTAAGCCATATGTATTGGGCAGTTTGCCAGTTGTTTGCCAATATGCCCAGGCCACCTGGCTATATATGCAGCCAAGTATGCCATTCTGACTAGCCAGCTTTAACCTTCAGGCTGCTTCTTTTTCAGCTCTTAGGAAACTCTAAAGCCCTCCAAAGCGCGCTGCGTTTCCCCCATGCCAGTAGTTTGTGTGCATCCAGACGCAGGCTGCGCGGCCGCCCTGACCAGACAGCTCGCAGCACCCATTTTCAATGAGTTCGCCTTTTGTCTAGAGAGCGGTTCAGTAGCGTTGAACCCGGGCCATAAGATGAGTCTGGAGATAGCAGACTGAAACCTTTACCCATATGCCATAGTTAGACACTTTGACTGACAAGCCACAGTTTTTGTTCCCAATACTGTAGAGACACTGTTTTACGGGTGGGGTTTAGGCAGGATTTTGTTTAATGTAGTTCACCACTATAATTTCTTTTCCTGAGTATTTGCATGAATTGTAAGAGAAGTGAAGCATTTAGCATAACTCAGGCGTTAATGGCATATTGTTTCATTATTGGGGTAATTTATTTAAATGTTTATTCATTAAATTTCACTCGCAGCCAAAAATATCTCAGCATTCTATTAATCTTTAGTTACATTTTGGGTTGTGGGCAAAGCCTAAAACAAGTACAGTATCCATGGCAGCAATTTAACATTTAGTAGATATCAGATATAATTAAGCTATTCTAAATATTGAAATTAAGGTAGGGAGAAAAAAAAAGATTATATTCAATTCAGTAAACACAGCATGGGAAGTTTTGGTGCAGCAGCCAGCAAAATCTTTAACTGCATCCAAAGTAAAGGGCGTACAGTCTGCAGGAATTGTCTTCTGTTTTAATGGAAAGGAGCTGGGGAATAGGATAACGTGGGGACTTTCCCTTGCTTTATAGCTGTTGATAAATACGGTGGGAGAGCTGCGTTTGTGGGCTGGGGAAGGCAGCCGTGCTTCTCTGGGACATGTGCTCGCTGCCTGCTTCGCTTTACGGAGGGACGCGTATTTTTTGGCGAGCACATGTGCTACAAAAACTTTCTGTGCTCCGATCTGGAAGCAGAGCCTGCGGTTCAGATCGGAAAGCTCCAGGCAGAACTCGCTCAAAATGGCCACGGTTTCCTCCCTTCGCACACCAAAGCCATAAATCTGGCAC
Organism: Eulacestoma nigropectus; assembly: GCA_013397775.1. NCBI lineage: Eukaryota > Metazoa > Chordata > Aves > Passeriformes > Eulacestoma > Eulacestoma nigropectus. Next base: position 99,571 of record VZTE01003534.1, read on the forward strand.
AGCTTCGTTTCAAAAGATCCATGAACCTGAGGGCCTGATAGTTGAAACCCAACTTCTCCGTTTGCAGGTGGGATTATTCGTGGAAGTAAGCGAGAGCACGCAGGCATCTCGACTCTCGTCCGATCCCCCGCTCAGGTGGCAGCAGGACTTTTTTCACAGCCTGCAAAGCCAGGCATGGAAAAACTGACACCCTCCCTTATTTTTTTAGGCACAAAATTGAAGGTTAAACAAAGGAAGGGAGGTTAGGGCTTTTGAAAAAAAAAAAAAAAAAAAAATTTGGCCCCGAGGGAAACTTTGCCAAGTTTCCCATGAAGCCCGAAACGAGCAACTTTACGAGGGAAGTTTTGCCGTGCTCGGCTCGTCACACATTGTTCCCATCGCTTTGAAAGCCGGGCTGCTCCCGCACCGCCACCTGCACCCGCGCCGCTCCCAACAAAGGCAGCCCGAGATCAAACGTGGAACCCACCGACGCTGCGATTTAATCCAGCAGGGTTTGCTGTTGAGTTGCATTGAGGTATTCTTTGTCCCTACAGGCGTGCTGCCTTTGGGGAGCCAGGCATATTGAATTGCTTTAAATCAGAGCCCACGCTGACATGCTCAAGGTATACTTTTTTGGGGAGGCCCGTCTTGGGTTTCCTCCATGAAGGAACACGTTGCAGATCTGTGACTTATTAGCGGAGCGTCGGAGCCGGAGTCGCGCGGCATCGGTGACATGTTCGATAAAGGCCCAGGGAAAGGCGCTGTTGCAAATGCACAAAGACAGACATAAAGGGAGAGGGAAAGTGTCCCGGTGGGCTTTGCAGTCTGGCAGGTGAGATGCAGCTGCAGCCGCCCCATCTGTGCTACCTTGGCCTGCTATGGCTGTCAGCATAGGTAACTTGGGCTATGATGGGAGAAGCAGAGCAGAAATTGAGACAGAGAATAAAAATTAAGGTTAAAAGGGAGAATAATGTTCTATGGGCATTTGGGGGATACTAACAGGTCACAAATTTTCACTTTAAGCGTTCACTGGGTCCCATTTTGTGTATTGCACTAATACATGGCTGGACAAATATACCCACTACAGTTTGTATCGTTTGTTTACTCAGCCTTGTATCAATCTGTGGTGATTTCCATGTAATATTTAATCTAAGTGATGGGCTTTGGGCCTCATATTAATGGTATCTCTCCTATCACACACTTTGCCATTGTAAATCTGTTTATTGTTTTTCAGCGTGGGTGTGCATCGCGCACACCCGCATACTTTCTACATTGTTACTCTCTTACTGTCTTTTTATTTATTTGGACCCAGTTTTGCTTTCAGATAAAAAGATTAGTCATAAATAGCAGCTTTGTCATCCAAGAATTTCCAAGCACTTAAATTTTGAAAGGTTGTTCGTGAAAAGTTGTTAAATGGGAGCATTATACTACGGTATTATATTTATAACGTTAAGTATCCGCACTTCAGTTTGATTGTTTCTCAACAAAGCTTTTCTGCGAAAAGGACTGAGGAAAATGAGGACTGTGTATACTCCACAGTTATACCAGCCTCTGAGGATCAGTTTGTTTTTTTCTTCCACCATTTTTCACCATTTTCCTCTTCCAACAAACCTTCCTCCCATCCCAACCACATAATGTATTGCAAATATGCAAAAACACTAAGGGCTTAGTTCCCCTCTGCTTGTAAACACAGCACTCCCATTAGCGGTGAGGCTGCCCATGCCTTTCAGGGGGAAAATGGACTCTGAAATGCTTGGGAGAAAGAGCAAAGCTCTAATTCATGTGTCTTGGGTTGAAAAATTGAACCCACTCTGCTTATTTGCACCTCCATGCCAAAAAAAAGTGCTGGTGCATTGGTCACAAGTGCAGATGAAGCAAACTAATACGGATTTCCGTGGTCTAATAACAAACAGGGATGTTCAGACGCTGTTGCCAATTCTGCATGATTGACTGTTAAGTCCAGAGAGACAACCCTGTCCCATTGAAATCAATAGGATTTTTGCCGTTGGCTTTCCTGGGACAAAGATTTCATTTCCAATAATCCACCACCTGATTTTAGGCATGTCATTTAGTAACTGATTTGCTGCCAATTTACAGAAGAAACTTCCCCTACTGAAGAACGTGCTCTCTTTTTTCTCTTTTCTTTCCTCCCCCCCC
>VZTE01003534.1:111088-138927 GCA_013397775.1 Eulacestoma nigropectus
GTGTGTGTGTGTGTGTGTGTGTTTTGTTTTCCTTCCCAAAGTAAGGAAGATGCCGGACTTGGCACCGGCCTCTTGGCACTACGATTTATAGTGTCATCCAGAGATTCAAGTAGTTACTGTGTTCTTGTTTCACAGCACTTGGCAGAAAGCTGCCGAGGGGAGGACGTGAGGTGAAATAGCCGGTGTAAAATAACATCAGCGTTTTCCTTCCTTGGCTAAAAAGTACCAAACACGTTGGGGGGGAAAAGAAAGTTAAAAAAAAACCAGCGTGGAAGGTAGGATATTTGGAAAGAAATCAGCAGAGAGCAGCTTCGACCAAAGCTCCAGACTTTCCTTTTGAGCTGCATGTCTAAAGTGGTGCAAACTTTATCTCCAACAGGTTTAAGATTTTATATATATATATATATATATAAATATATATATACATATATAAATTTTCTTTTTCCCCCCTGCATTTGTTTACTGGAGTTTATAGCAGTTTCTTTCTGGCAGTTGTGCTACTTAGCAGATTGAAACAAAATCATAAGGGTGAATTAAAACACACTGCTGTTAGTGCTGATTAGAATTTTAGCTTAGTGTAAATACCGGATGCAGTGTCCAACTTTTCAGGGACTTGGCATAGACTCAACAGGGATCTCCGGGCTGCACAGGAGACAGTGTGTGCTTGCAAGCTTTTTAAATACTTGGATAGGTGAAACTCACTGCTTCTGCTGGCATGCGAGCTCATTTGGTGTCTGTGTAATGCATTATGTAGTCCAAGGTGGCCCTAAAAAAGAAAGGAAAAAAGCAAAGGATAGGAATAAAAGGCAAATAGTTCAGTCTAAGAACTTCAAATGTATGGATTTGTATTTATATGCTGACCATCCCGTGCTAAATGCTTGCCTGTGCATACCAGCAGTAAATACAGTCCCAGCTACTTTTTGGATTGCACTTGAAATTAAACAGATTGCCTAAGGACGAGTAATTTTGAAAATACTAAACGGTCCTCTATGCAGCTGGAAAATATTTGTAGTTACAGTAACAGAACGGTAGATAGAGGCGCTTTTTTTGCTGCAAATACCTACATTCAGGTGGGTTATATTAGTAAAAACTCCATTTCTCATAGTCTCACTCTCAGCCCAGGTGTCAACTTTCATCTGTTAGGAGTTTTCAGGGTCTCCAATTACCTCGGTATATTTTCCCCGTTTAAGTCAACAGTGGAAAATCAAGCATTATCATCCCGGGTGATGCGACAGCTTCCCTCCACCTGGCATTTGGGAGGTATTAAACCAGCAACAGGATCCGCACCTAAATCCAAATGCTTCATCTCTGCTATTGCACATCCTCTACTATTGCTGGGTCAATGGGCCACATCATTTTCCCTGAAGGAATGGCAGGACCCCAAAAATCTACTTTGCCTTTATCCATTTGCTTGAGGAAATTCATACGGATGCAGATGTCTTTGGCAGCAACGTTTGCTGTTTATGTCTACATTTCTCCCATAACCTATTCCTTTATGTCTTCATAGATGTTATAAACATCCCTTTAGTTCAGATTCGCCCTCTTTCATTGGCAGCCTATATTTCCATAGTACTTCCTTAGACCAGGGTATTATTTTTAATGATGTAATTTGAACTCTTGATTCTGTGGTGAAAAGATGAGATTAAGACACACAGCCTCGGAAAAAAGTATTGGATACTGGTCAGGGCACATGGAGTTTAATTGAGCCAGATGCATTTATTGAGTTCTATACCAGATTCTCTAAAATATTTTTCAGGACATTTTACCATTATAAATGACCAAAATTTAGAGCACTCCAAATTCAGGGGAAAGAATCAAGAAAATTCTTGGTTATCAATGTAATAATAAAAAAAAAAGGTGTAGAAACTCAAAGTGAACCCTGTTTAGTGTTTAAAAGTCTTAGTGAAGACTGTTAAAGAAAGATTGGAACAGGATACTGGTGACATGTTCTCAACTTCATCTCTCTTTCTGCCACTTTAATAAAAAACTGTTAATTGAAAGGGTAATGTTTCATCTGCTTTAAATAAAAAAGCACAGTTTTTAGGAGATTCTAAACCTAGGTACAGCACGCATACCAGCATCACTTCTTTTTAAACTGAATTTAGGAGTTCATTCTTGCCTTTGTGGTTGAGGTCTAGGTAGACAAACCCTCATCATCTGCTGCAAACCTAATTTTCATTTACTAAACTTGCCCATTTGTTTACTTACATAAATACTCAAACATACCTAGTTTAAAAACTGAACATAGCTTTTGAATGTGAAAAATTTGTGAGCCATTAGGACACTTGTAGCTTATCCTAAATTATCTCTGGGCCATTTTAGCCCTCACATTAGCTTGGCTCCTGCATGTAAAGATTGTCTTTTGATTTACGCATCAGTAAATTTTCTTTTGATTTAGGAGTAGAATTAGGTCTGTGGTACTTTTCTTTAAGTTGCCATTATTAGTTCTAGATTCTGATGTCGTTATACTTTTGTATAATGGAAACAACTCTACTGAAGCTAATGAAACACTGCAGTGAATATTGTGACAACGGTAGGACTGAGAAGAGGATCAGGTCTTTAGCTGACAACTTTTCAGACCTGCAGATTTATCTCCCACGAACAGCAGTGAAATCCTTCAGCAGCTTTTGGCACTTTTGCTTGTTTGTGTATTCTTCATGTACACATCATGTGCATCTGTGTGTGTCTGTGTGTACGTATATATGATATGTGTAAAAGTACTTTTTATATAGTAACTTTCTGCACAGGGCAACCCAAACAGCTGTTATTCCTTTTTATAGCTTCTTTAATCTATGTGCCAACAAGTCAGTTTACAAAATCTGTTTTGTTGATGACTGCTGCGATAATAATTGTGGTGTTTTGTGGCTTGGCAAAAGCCTGGGGTCTCCTCCGAGGACTCTTGCCAAAGCCTTTGAAGGGGTTGAGGTGGATTCACTGCCAAAATGAGTCACCACTCTCTATTTTATTTAGTGTCCTTCTGCCAAGGCCTTAGACACTTTCTGTTTTCATTCTTTTGTAGGCTTTCCTTCCCACATTGTGGTTTCCTTCACAGCCAGAGTAATGTGTTTGCCAGCATAGGTGAGAGAGTGTGGCTGACTCTCCAAATGCCACTGCTAGACTCTGCTTAAGGGTTAGTGGTTTAGCTATTGTGCTTTCTCAAAATGAATGTGCAAGATTTAATTATATGCCTATGAATTATAAATAAAAAAAAAAGGCTGCTGCATCTGATGCAGCACAGTGCAATAATCTAGAGTAAGGTCAAGGGATTTCAGAGGTCTGTCAGTGTTTACTCCTCCAAATCTCTGTGCTGTGCATATCCTTTGAATTATTTTACTTGTGACTGTGCTGGTCAAATCAGAGATGAGCCAATCCTCTAGAATAAATTTTTTTTTTCTTTTTTTTGCCTGAGGCTGGCCTCTCTACTTTCTTCTCCATCCGGAAGCAGATAATGGTTCTGTTCACAGCAGAAAAACAGATGCATGGTAGTTATCATAACACTTTGCATGTCCCACCCAGATGTCTCAAAAAATTTTAGAAACCAAGATGAATGGATGTGACATTCTGACATCCTTCACACAGATGTGAAAAGTGAGGCACAGAGCAGTGAAGAGATTCAGCTGAAGTCACATAGGAAGTCTGCGTGAGGCCTGGAAACAGAACCCACATCATCTGACTCACTGGCCTTTGCTTTAACCACAAAAACTTCCTTTTCCCCGCTATACTGAAAGTGATATGTTTTGGCCTTATTCTCGATAAAATGTTAGATGTAGAGATGGCCTAGATACCCTTACAGTAAAATGTGTAATTCCTACCCGGGTAATGTTGGATGAGTCATGGCTTATTACAGTATCTGTGGTTTTCTTAGTGTTGTGAGGTTTTGGTTTGAATGAGGAAAGCAATATGGGGATTTCAGTTAACTGCTAAGCAAAATTAGAGTGGAAAAAACACAGAGTAACAGCAGCATTAAGCTTTCCAAACAGGTTTTCTGTTCCTCATCAATAAAGTGCTGCACTATGAGGTCGGCAGATGGATAGTGCAGTACTGACGTGCAACCCTCAGTTTTAAAGGGTCTAAAGGAATTATTGCTTTCCCCACAATCATGCCCTTAACTGACTCTGTGTTCACAGAGGTGGATAGAGAGGTGATCCTGCAGGATTTGGAGTGTCACACCTGTTTCTCCAGTGAGGCACTTCGTGGGAGCTTACAGGTGCTCCTCGGTATTTGCTATCAAGCAAAATTATTCTAAGTGCATATTTCTGAACATTAAAAAAATACAAATGCTGCCAGACAGTGTAGTCCTTTGTATAGTTGTGGAGTGGAGCCAAATCAGGAGATGTGTTTTCATCCATCCTTTTCAGTGTCATTTGCTGTGTGTTTCCCTCTTTCTTGATTGCCTTCTCCTCTTCTTTGGAGATCAGCACAAAGGCTGAGCAGTTCTCAGTCCTACTCCAGCTTCTGAGTGACATGTTTTCCTGGAAGTCTGGTTTGGGGTGAACTTCATCTAGAAAACGTTTTAATCCCAGGAATTTTTTGTGTCCTTAACAATGCCTAGATCTCAAATCCCCTCCATACAAGAAAACATTTTAGCCTTCATCCTCACGCCTGTACAACTCCTGGGATAACCTGGCTGCACCTGACCAGAGTTGCTTAGGATTGAGTTTGGGTTTGCAGATTTCAAAATGAAGTTTTAATTGCAAAGAAGTGACCTCTTTCTGTTTTACAGTCCGAATTTAACTTGGTAAACAGATTAGGCCATTCTCTTTTCCATGTTACTCAGCATGGCTCCAGGTCTTGTGTCCTGAGTAATCCAGCTGGACTGGGTGATCTCCAGAAGGGAAGGGTAGGGAAAGGGGAAAAGGAGAAGAGGAAAGCAAGGAGGGAAGGGAAAGGGAAAAAAGAAAACATCAGTGATTTAGGGAGATTTCCAGGGACAGATTGTATCCCTGTCCTCAGACACAATACCAGGAACAAGTTTTCTGCCATTCCATGTATCAGACACTTCCATGCTTTTAATGACTCTAGTAATCTTAATTTTAATATTTGTGTCCTTTTTTATTCAGAAAACATGTGATGTCCTGTACTCAGGTCACGATTCATCTCTATATGGAGTCTGGATGACTGTGACTAAATTCAGTTTTAAGTACAAGTTAAGAGATGATTTTTACAGTTCAGCCGCAGCTTGCCCAGGTTATCTGTGGGTTATGGAATTTGCTTCACCAGTGACAGCATTAACAATGCAGGCTTTATTTACAAGAGGTTTATAGTGATACCACAACTGATAGAAATCTCTGTAGTTCCACTGGTTTTAATGGAATTATTCCAGATCTAGCTGCGGATCTGATCTGTAACACAGCACTCCACATTTTAAATAACCATTACAGTTTAGAGGAGTTTCAGTAAATTCTGGGACTCAGTGCCTAGTTATAACTGAGAGAAACTATTATAACTAAGATGCAAACCCCCACTTCTCCAGAGTTAAATTAGGATCTGTATTTGTTAGCAGCAGCTAGACTGAGTCAGCCACACTGGGGAAGATGCAGAGACACCATAAATATTTATTTCCCTTCCCCCTTGTACTGTTTTTAAAGCATTTGCTGAGTTCTGTAGCTCTTAATTCAAAATTAGAGAAGTAAAGAGACAGAAACATTTTAAGATCATGTGGTATGTTCTCCATCCTGTAAATGCACAAGTTGAAGAAATGGTTGCTTTACGAGTGGAACAGAAAGAAATCTTTCAGTTCAGTAAAAACTTCTAAAACACAATAACAGAGCCTGGACTATATCATATTAGAGAATATATTGCCTACCTCACTGAAGTAGATTGAGGGTATTCATGACCACTGGTGAATTCCCTGGTGCGTAGTAATCTCTGATTATTTGCACCTGAAATTCTTCACCAGAATAATGTTCTGTAGCTAAGGCTTATATAAAGTTCAGTTTTTATTAATTCAACCTTATAAGCACAGTACTTGGTTCACATTCATGATTACAATTATTTATTTAAGTAGAAAGAGATATCTAAAAAACACTGTGTGGATTATCCTGAATCTCAGAGGGCTCTTTTATATACAATATTTAATGAGCAATCTACTTTGGAAAATAACTAGATTTATTGTGGGTAGCAGTCCTTTATCCAAGTGATGTGATATAAATACAGTGGAAGCCACTTTTTAAATTATTACAATAATAGGAGCACTGAAAGAAAGAAAAAAGATTTTTTTTTTTTTTTGGTATGGCAAGCCATAAAATGTACAATGGTGCAGCAGAATGAATGAGTGCCTGTTCAGAAGGGAAACTTTCTGTGCACCAGAAGGCTAACTGCCGAAATAATGGAGCCATTCACAAATATATTTTTTTGTGTAGCAAATAATAAAATAGTTGGACAATGAAGTCTCCTCAAGTGCATAATAAATAAAGAAATTAACCGCAAAAAAAAAAAAAAAGAAAAAAGGGGAATAAAATTCCATCTTCAGGATCATGGTTGAATCAATTAGAAAATATTTGCAAAGGCTGATCCTTTGCAAGCCTGTGTGTGCCTCAAAGGCCGCTGATGCTCACAGGATGGAGCCTTTTCTGGACTCTTTAAAGAAGCTGAGCCCCAAGGACTGTGAGTGTCAGTTTGAGGCACTCTGTAAAAAAAGGAAATACTTAATCGAGCTGGGAGTTTCGATCCAGTCTGTCCTGAGCACATAAATACTCAGCCAGCAATTATTCTCTTTGCTGTTCTTCACATTCAGCATTAGTTTTGGGCACTTTTTATATGTGTTCCATTATCTATGCCTAAAACAGGGGGCCAGTACACTACATTTCTTATCACACTGCATTATTGACACTGTAGTTAGAGCCGAGGTGGTATTTTAAGTCCAAATCATATCCTTCTGTGGTTTACGTATTTATTAAAGGACTTAGATGCATTTAATATATTCTTTCCTTCAAAGGTTTGGAACAAAACAGAGTGGACAGAATTATCTAATACTTTCTTTCCATTTTTATTTATGGCCTTTTGGAGCCAGAGCTCTGAAGATTTACACTTGGCAGGAGACTAAGGTGCTGTGTTTGTCCTGCTCTCCTGGTAGGCCTAGTAAATCGTGAGCTCTTTGAGGCAAGGGCTCTCTCTCTTTGTTCTTTGCTTCAACAGAGCTCAGCAAAATGGAGATCTGCAGGGTGGCAGCCCTGGGTGCAGTCCTGATCAAAATTAGTCCTGGTCACAATTAGTCTTGACCACAGTCAGTGATCCTGGACTCGGCAGTGAGTTCCCTGTGCAGGGGTAAAGGATGAGCCCTCTCCTAGACTGCAGGAGCAGTCTGTAGGTGTTGCAGGTATGGGAAGAGTTTCTGCTTGGATTATGGCACCTGTGTAAGGTTGAGAAAGCTGCAAAGTCAGATATTTGGTGCATTCACCCCTCCAGTGTCCTTGCTTCTCGGTCTCAGCAGCACAGAGCAAATTGTCCTGGAATACGTGCTGGGTATTGCTCTTGAATAAGGAGTGGTGAAAAACCAGGAAGGGATTTTGCCTAGTGGGGGAGCACAAGACAGTCATAATTTACTGCAGGTTTGCCTGTCATGACTAATGGACTCAGCCCCTATTAACTGAGCTGTGACACCTAAACTGACTATTTTTCTTCAGCTTCTTCTCAGTTTGGACCAAACCACATACCTAGCAAGAAAGACATTCTTCTTTTCTCCCAGGTTAGATTTCTGAGGTGTGACATGGAGGGGGACTTCAGGGACAAAGTCACACCCACACACGTAGGCCATAGTAGGGGTTACACAGCACTGTCATTTCTGCCCAGAAGTTTGAGTTTCAGGGAACATTTATAAAAATACAACAGCCTGAACTCTGTAGTACCTCTGGCTGCCTTCTCTCTGCTGCTCTTCCTCACTCTCCCTTGCTATTCCTGTTTTACTTACCCTGCCATAATGAAATTAGTATCTAGCAGAGACTGGGCAAACTAGAGCTCTGCAGTCATGTGCTAAGGGGTGGCCTTTCCTTGGTTAGTCAGTAGGATAAGCATTCCCACCCTGCTCACTGGGATGGGCTTGGTACATGCATGCATCCATAAAATCATAGCGATCCCAGAGCAAAGTGACGCGCCGAGTTGGGAGACATTTGCAGGAAGGCTCTGTACTTGCACAGACTGATTTTATCACAGAGGTTATTTTGGAGCTCCTTCAGGATGAGAGAACTGCTGTAAGAGGATGGGCCAGACTTTCCTCATCCCCGAGCGTTGTCGGGCGCTGCGGTGCCATGAGGAACTGGGGTTTATAACTAACTTTTTTCAGCTTTATACACTTATTTTTAGGCTTGGGTTTGCTAAATGGAGAAATTCCTCTTTTGAAACCAGCATGAAATATCCAGTTTCTGAGCATGTTCACAAAATGATTTACTCTTGATAGGAAGTTCAAGGGAAAAAAAAATCATCCTGTTTTAAAGTCTTACCTATACTTTTCTAAGTAGATCATGGGCTACGTAGTAATTTTAGGAAGGGGACGCAGTTCACATTTGAGGAATAAGTTAAAAAACCCTGAGTTTGAAATTCCTAGGAGAAGAGAGATATTCCTGCTTTATTCTTATGGTTTGGCATCAAACCAGTCATATGCAAATTTTAAATTGTGCTGCTAAATAGTTAAATAAGCAGATCTAAAGGGTGTAAGGTTCCCAGATCCTTTGTAACATCCACACACAACTAATTTTATATCTTCTACCAATACATTTCAAATCACTTTTCTGATTTTATTGAAGAAAATGTCTGGAATTTTGATAGGAAGGACTTGAAAAAGATAGTTGAATCTGGATAAAATATTCATAGATATAAGAACTTGTAGTTCCAGGAAAAGGCTGCTGGGTGCCTTCTTGACTGTTCTTCTAATTTCCTAATTTCTGTTTTCCCTGTTTTCTGTGCTGTGTGTTTAAATAAACTCTTCTGGTTCTGTCTTTCACACATCATTGCTTTTTTGCTTCAAAGGCTCCTTTTAATAACTTATTCTTTGGTTTAATTTTCTTTTGAACATGAATTGGGCTTCACCAAACACTCTGTATACAGCTCACACCCACAAATCCTGAGAGCAGGGTTGATTCTGTCCACATGTAATTTTGTGTATGGAGTTACTCTTTACTGCACTGGCTGAGAGAGTTTCTGTTTTCAAAATAGTTTCCATCATTGCTCCTTCTTTTACCAATCCCATGGTTGGGGCTGCAACTTTTCCTCCCTCATCTTTGTGGAAAACAGACCACACTCCAGGTTTGCACGGAATCTCTTCCACCATATGCTTTTAGTAATTGTATAGTAGGAGGGAAAAAATCACTTTTCCCTTGTCAGACATTTCTAGCAACACTTTTTTTGTAAAGGCCTTCATCAGAAGTGGCTGAAATTTGAGACTATTCATAAAAATAGCCCTCAGAGAAGGTTAAGTCTGAGAAAGAAAACAGAAAATATGGCTAAGCTGTGATTGAAAAATCCCTCCTGAGCGTGTTCGTCGGAGCCTTGCCTTGCACCGCGAGCACTCTTTGTTTTTGTGGCACTGGAAGCAGTCCGAGGGCTCAGCCGGAGGGAGCGGATGCCGTGTGCTGGCGGCTGCCAGGACAGCTTTCCAGAGGGTGTCATTTATTAGCCGCTCTGCTACAAACTTTGCTTTGCACTGGGTTATTTTTCTGCCGTTGCACCTGTGCCCTTTGGTGGGCAGTGGCTGCGTCTGCTGCCTGCTGCATGTCGATGAATCATATGGCACTTTGTGTGCCTCCCTAACTACATTTCCCTGCTTCTGGTTTGCTTTTCAGCTCTGATTTTTTTATACTTTGTATGGAGGTAAATGTATCTCTCTTGCTGTTATTCCTTATTTCTTCCACTGAACAAGCTACTGTTGGTGGCAACTTAATAGTAGGGAATAGAGAAGAAAAATATCCCATTTTAAAAATACAAGACACTCGGTTGACGGAGGCAAACATGGCGTACGCAGCAGGCAGAAATCAAATGCTTATTTACCTTTTGGGATGAGTTGTTCAGATTGTAGGTAATCCCATTAGAGCAGGAACAATCCTCTTGGATGGTGAGGTCTGTGCATCGCATGTGACCTTGGGACCAGTTTGCTGAGGCACCTGAGTCCTTACCTGAGTGGTAATGGCAATTAGTAATAGTCTTAATATCATTAATAATCTGTGTGCTCCAAAGGGTTTTTAGGTATGGGAGGAAGTGATTAAGGAAAAGGTAATGCTGGTTCTTTGCAGTCTTCCCGTGGTCTATAATGGGACCAGCACAAGGTCCTATAAATAGCTTTGAACATTTTAATCTGTAACATTTGGTGTAAATTGTAACTTTCAGAAACTTATCTTTTATGTGGTGCAGTTTGCTTTTATGTCCCTACTGTCTAATCTTATCTTCCCATGTGCTGAAATATAAAAATTCATTGCAATTATCTTTCCTGTAGTAAGATATCAAGGAGTTGGTACATTGTAAGGGGACTGGGTTGAAGTACAATCAACACCCATTTTTTTGGATCTAAAAATATCAGTGTTCCAAAGGTCAGCTAAATGATAAATCCCGTTCTAAGTGTATATATAATACACATGAATGCACACTATAAATTTGTTTTATAGATTTTCATTGAAGTGCTTCACAGTCTGATGATAATTTCAAAACGTTTCGAGTTTATCTGAGGTCGCCGGTACAGCGAGCGAGGAGGGAGAGCGGCGACGGCAGAGGTGGCAGGAGGAGGTTCCGTCCCTCTCGGCCGAGGGGGAAGGAGCTTGCCAGGATTTGGGTACTGAGCGTGGTGAAAACCCACTGCTGTTTGTCCCTAAGAAGTCAGTTGGACAACAGCACCCTGCTCCTGTGGCCAGAGTCACTCCTGTTGATTTAAATAGGAACAGGGCCTCGTATCGGGCTATTGACTTCTCCTTTGTTTCCCTGAGAGCACGTACGGTGGATGTGTGCGGAGCGCAGCTGCTGGAGCTTGTGCTGCCTTTCCTGTGTGGACAGTGTGATCCATAACCCACAATTTAACAGTGTTTCTAGCAGGGTGAACGCAGAAATTCTTGTTGAAGTACTCCCAGAGCACTGTATCCCCTCTCATGGTCTTTTTCTTTCCATGGGAAAAGGTGGATTCAACCAAGGCCTTGTAAATAATATAATTTACTGGAGGCATTTTTAGATGCACAAATGCTAAAATGGATTTTCTCTAACATATAAGGAGAGGAGACTTTTATTCCTCTCCGACTGGTACAATTTATTTAAGTTTGGTAGTCTTGGTATGTCTTTATTAGGAGTAAGAGTAACAGTTAAAAAAGAGGTAGCAGTCAAGGAAACCGAAGGACTCTCATCTGTTTCTCAAAATAATAAGTGTTTTTAAGTAGACCCAATGTTTCTTGTACCGAACTAAATAAAGCATTCCAGAGTAAAATAAACATGTCTTCCCGTTTAGGCTTTCATTGCACAAGTCCTGTTGAAATTCGTACCAAGAGGGCTTGAGAATTTCCCTCCTTCCCATAGACGATCCCAGTGTCCAGCATTGTGTCCAGGCTGCTCCGTGCTCGGGGACAAACACAGCTGGGTGCTCAGGTTTGTGCTCGCAGGAGCTTTGGAAAGAGCTCATCAAAAGAAAACGTCTCACGTGCGTCGTCTGCGTGACTGTGAGGAGCAAGTCGAGTTTAACTACGCTTTCTGAAGTGTTACAGGCAATATAGTTGCTCTTTTCACTGGATAGTGCTTACTTTTCTTTGGGATCACAAATATTTGAATACAATTATTCAGTCAGCTGGACATCTTTTTCCTCCCATTTCTGCTCGAACAGTAGTAGAATTTAGTGTTGATTTAAAAGACTGTCTGCCTTAAAGCAGATTGCAGAGTTTGCACACTGTGAATTGTAATTAAAGTGTAAGGGGTGCTTATTATGTCAACAACTGGCATGAGAACCCCCGAGCAGCAGGTGACCCCAAACATGTGACGTTTGTGACAGCTAGGATCCTTCTTTCACTGGTTTAGCAATCTGAAAGACCAAATTGAAAGAAGCCCAGAGGCTGTATATTTCATTAAGTCCCAAGGGAAGTGTGGGATACAGCTTCCTTCTGCTTTGCTGGGACGTAGCCAAAAACTTTCTAGAGGCTCTGTTTTTGACAGAGGCTTGCTGAAGGGGGGGAAGAAACCTTCCACCAATCACCCATAGGACCATAAATTTGACATTTCCCACAGTTTCTTTGAGGCACTGATGTTGCTGTGTCAGCAGTATGTCCCGAATCTTGTGTTGCATTGTTTGAAAAGGAACAGTCAAACTTTCAGGGGAGCTGAAATGTTTTTCTTCATTGTCCAGCAGTTCCTCTGCTGCAAAAAGCCACAAGGATTGTAAAGCACACCTCTCCAAACAGGGGCTGCTTTTATCGGCGGCGGGTTCTGCGCACGTTGGCAGAGCGTGTGCTGCTCTCTGACGCGGCAGAACGGTCGATAACATTTCATCCATGTTGCAGAGCAGGCAGGAGATTATTAGTTATAGCCACATACGACCTGATTGCAGGAATGATAAGGAAAGGAGCCTTATGAAAGCACACTGCGCTAAGTTTATCCCCAGTGTTATTCCAGTTGGGTTATGTCAAGAATTATCTTGGCCCAAAGGCTGCTTTATATGGTTTGTAATACAGCCTGCAATTTATTTGTAATTAATTCTGAGTTTCATGTTAAACAAATTCTTCGGCCTCAGACCCTGCCACAGAGCCCACCAACCTTTTTGTGGGTGACCTGTGGTGCAGCTGGAAAACCCTTGCTCTTCCTGAGCCTCCACGGGAGAGCAGGGAGCACTTCTTTGCATGTTTCAGGGGGGAAGGCTTTTCATTTTTGATATGGAAGTTGACTTATTTTTTTCCAAGAGGTCTGAAAAATAGCAAATGCCTTCTCGTTCTCTGCATATGTAGTTTCTTGCTGTCACACACCTATTGATCTGTCCATCCACACTGCCACAGCACGTCCTGCCGGCTGGTTTGTGTGCTGCTGATTCCAGATCCTTCACTTACCTTGGTGGCACCTCGATCACATGATAGTTGAGGGGTTTTCATGCTCCCTAGGTTAGTTTACATTTATATATGTTTTTAATTAGTGGATGAAAGGTTTAGAATCCTTGACTCCCAAATGTGAGCATTATCACTTCTTCCGCTGAACTACTAAGTGTTTCTGGTCAAGTCACTTAACCTATAGTCCTCATCTGCCTAGAGAGATGCTACAGTAACCAGCATTTTATAAAGAAAATAGATCAAGCTAGATAAAGATAAAATACACTTAATAGTACTCCTTTTTGTACTTCTATTTCAAAGGAGTATTTTGAGAATTATTGTTGATGTAGTTCCTTGATCTTGGATGAAAGATGCTTTAGAAATGTAAAGTATCTTTGGTTTTTGTCATGTCTGTGGCTGTGAAATTTTTTCTCAGAAATGAAATTTTGGAAAACACATGCAGAAGGTTTTGGTGTAGACCCGATTGTTTAATTTTTTTAGTAGACTTTCAGAAAAAAAAGTGACTGGGTTGTTTGTGATTACACAGAGCACAGTATGTCAGTGGAGATGTAGGTAATCTGGAGTTCTTAATGCAACTTCCCTCATTTTGACCTCATATTCCAATGCTACTAAAAAAATAATAAAATTACTAAAATGCTGTGATTTTGAAGGTGGTCTGGAGCCCTTCCTGCCCACTCTGTGTGCTGCCGTCATTCTCACAGGATTCCATTTTTATTTCTAACCCTACACGTGGAGCCAGTTGGACTCTGGAACTGAGACAGAATTAGGTCCTAAGAAGTGCTGGAACAGGAGCTCTGCCACCTCTCAGCTCTGGCCCAGGGCAGTGGTTGACTTAATGTCTTTGCATTTGATTTCAGTGCATTCTGACAAAGACCTGCAAACAGCCTCTTCCGTGCCAGCAGAGAAATGGGTGAAAATGCTGTTAAAAATGGCAGAGGAAGTAGTTGTAAGTCAATGAGGTGGTTACATTTGGTCTGTTCGTAATTTCTGGACGACTCATTTCTTTTGAAAATCAGCTTCTAAGTGAACCCTTTCCCAAATGTTAACACTGCACCTTTAACTTTTTGGAAGGTCTGTTTCTGAATAAAAAAAAAAATAAACAACATTAGTAATGTTTTTATCTGGGAAATTTTAAGGGGTTTTTTTTTGTCCAACTGAAGTTTTCAGGCTCTGTAACGTACTGCTTGCTAAAAGGCACACTCTACAATGCATTAAGTACAACAGAATATTCCTTTGCAGGATTCCCTTTGTTGCAGACATTATTTATGACATTTTAGTCAATATTTGCATGGCAGACTGTCCAAAATTATTTTGTTTTAGGCACATCACTGATAACTGGACCCATACTCTTTATCATTCTTTTACATTCATTAGTCACTCTGTAGTGTTTTTAACATTTTAAAACACTCATGCAATTCAAAGGAAAATAGATTTCAGCCAAAACGCCTTCAAAATTATCTTTTTTCCTTTGAGTTATTCAGCGATTTTTAACACTTCGTATGTTTGATGTTTTTTTCTTTAGTCTCAGCAAGGCAAAGTTTTTGCAGGCTTTGACTATGCTAAAGATAGGATTTTGATAGAAAAAAAATGTGAGGTAAACTGAACTTAATGTGAAAATGTTATCAGACGTGGTGTAAGGTGTAGCCAGCCAAAAAAACTGGCTATTTGCCTTCTGTGTAAAAGGTAATTTAAAAAAAAAATTTACAACAAAACTAATTAGCAGATATTCTAATGCAAGAAAATGTTGCTGTTAGTAAAGTTTCTTCAATATGCCAGAAAGCAGATGGTGGCAATGGAATAGCGTTTTCTTTTGCCAGCTTTTCTATATGCTTTCTAAACCTGCAAGAGCTTTTGCTATTCAGTATTCAAATTTCTGACACTC
Source organism: Eulacestoma nigropectus (assembly GCA_013397775.1). NCBI lineage: Eukaryota > Metazoa > Chordata > Aves > Passeriformes > Eulacestoma > Eulacestoma nigropectus. Next base: position 125,963 of record VZTE01003534.1, read on the forward strand.
TATGATCTTTTTCATCTTAAAACAGAAATAGAAACTGAAACTTAAAAATGTAATCAAGTCAAGCTGTCTGTTCATCAGATCATAACCATGGCTTTAAAAGTTTGATTAAAATTTTCGTCTACGCAGTGTAGTTACGGGTTTGGAGAGCTCTGGACTTTGCTGGTTTTAAATTCCTTCCTCAAAATTTAGATTTGCAGCACTGGGACCAAGTGAAAATGGATTTTAGGTTGCATTTTCAGAGTCAACACATTATGCTGAATATTTTTGCAGGGGGCCAACTACATATATACACCCAACTTTTTCTTATATTTATAAATGATCCACTGTCCTTTGAGGTGTAGATATAATTCCTTTTCTCCATGATTTATGGTGGTTGTACCTCAGATTTTGCTGTAACTCGTAGCAAGCCTGCAGAATGTTACTTCTCTCCAGGTTTTAACTTTATCTTCCACTTGCACGGCTTACAAACACAGCAGAAACACAGACCAAGTAGGCTGCCTACCAAAAGGCTGCTTTTTTTTCTGCCCGAGTCTGTGGTGTTGATGCCAACATGATACTGATGCAACAAAACACGTCCCGATTTTTATGGTAATTCTCAGTTCTTCTTCGCAGTCTACAATATTGTGAGAGTAGAAACAGATCCATGGAGCAACAATCAGCGGCAACTCTTTGTGGGCAAAACCCTCTGACTTTTCAGTTGGAGAAAGGCTCCGGGCTGGAGGCAATATTTCTGCAATTATTTGTGGGGGGAAAAAAAGGCAAAAGGAAGGGAGGAAGGGAAGAAAGAGAACTATCGAGCAGCTTTTTCTGCTGTATAATTTTATATATCTATGTATTTTTGCCAGCAGTTTAATTTTGTATATAGCTTAAGAAAACCTGAAATGGAAATTTTTCACATGCCACGTTGAACTCCTCGCAGTGCACAGAACAAGGAAAAGACATCTGCCAGAAAAAAAAAAAAAAAAATAAAAAAAAATTGGCCACTACAACCAAATATGTACTTAAGAGGGACTGAAATGGGAGCCAAGAGGAAAAGTGTCAGGTACATCAAAATAAAAGAGTTGTGAAAACGGGAATGCAAGTGTAGATCCACAATAAAAAAATAGTACCTAAACTTTGCTTAGACTGCTTCATCTGTAACTTGATATTAATCTGCTGTTGACAGGATCTCCATGGAATATTAGCTCATCTTTTGTTTATTTCTTAAATAGTCACACATATTTTTATTCTCAACATCGTTTTTCCCTGTGTGAAATAGAATAATCCTGAATAGGGCAAATGGGCCCATTCTTTGAGATATTAGTTCTTTTTAAGTACTCTTCACTCTGTTAGATGTATAAATTCCTAGTATAAATTCCTAGTTGAATTTTTGGTTGATCATAGGAAAATTTCACACTTGTCCTTCAGAGGAAAGAGAAGCGGGTGAGGTTGAAAAAGGAGGAGGAGGTTGGGGCTCCTGTCCAGTTTGTTGGTGTGGTGAAGGTTTTTCTTTGGTTTTGCTGGCTGATGAAGTCTTGAATGGCTGAGGCTGAGAAGAGATCTTAGGAAGAGACATAGACTGAAATACAGGAGCACTCTGATGGTCTCCACAAACAGCCTGGTTATCCACGTGGTGTTAGAAAGGCCGGCTCTGGAGAGCAGTTTGTGAAGTTTGTGCTCATTGTCAGGGGTTTATTTGGCTTTTTGATAGAGAGCAGCTTTGAATAATTCCTTATTCCTGTCTGCTCCAGAAAATCTGGAGATCCTCCTTGGGCGTGACCTTGTAGCACCGTGCGCCTTGGCCGGAGGAGAGGCGCCAGCTCGCCAGCTACTGCTTGGGATAAAGGATGAGGATGGGCACTGACGCCAATAGCCTGGGAATACGCAGCTCCCCGCCTAGGGTCCCATAAGGATGAGTTTGTCACAATAAATAAATAACAAGGGGATGGTGGGGGATAGAGATTAATTGGGTGGCTGTACGACCGCCAGTGGAGTCTCACCATATGGTGGACATAATCCTGCTTTGCTGATGTTGGTTTACTCACCAGGGTGAAACTGCACAAAAGCAGAACCTGAAGTCTTTGACCAAAGCTACCAGATCTGCTCATCACACAGGCTCATCTCCACTTACCTTTGTACATGAAGTCAGGCATTGCAAAACCAGCTATTAAGTCGCCCTAAATAGTGTTGCTGTTATTGTTAAACTGAGATAGAAAATACTCTGCAGAGAAATTATTTCTTGTTTTTCAAAGTACCTAACGAGAAAAAGAAAGGCAAGTGAAACAGAAGCTGAGAGTGACTGGAAATATCCCCTTCTAGGTGACTTTGGATCCACTCTACCAAGTAATTTTCTACATAATGTAGCTCAAGGCTTCCTAAGTGGGCACTGCCATTGCCATTGTAATGGCTGCATTGGTGGGAGGGAGACTTTATTATCCACAGCTCGAGAGCCCAGCCCCGTGCTTTTTACTCCTTTTAGTAACTGTGCCTCTCAAGGTAAATCACTTAACCTCTATGTGCCTCCTTCATCCCTGCATAAAGTGGGCATAGTTATGCTCACCTTTCCCACAGAGGTGTTGTAAAGCTTAGTTTAGTGTTAATAAGCTGTTTTAATTTTCAGGATAAAAGGATGTTCTATAAATATACATTAGAAGTAATAATAGTTTTAATGTATGCCATTATTTTATAACAGTGCTTTTTTAGTTTTAGAATTTTTTTAGTGGTTTGAAATTATTACAGGATCAGTTTTTGTTAATTAAAGATTGACATTCGGGCAAAATTTATTGAATTGTTCTATAAATTCAGGTCCATGTGCACTGAGCATGCCCAGAGCCGTGCTCACCTGCACTTTGGGATCATCAGGACGGCCCTTTGGCTTTTAAAACAACTCTTTGATGCATGTGCTCAGAAGTTTGATGGCTTCTAAATAGAATGGTTCAAATATTTCAAAGCACTTGAGATTCGTATAGTGTGAAGCAGTTTAAAATTATTGTACTGCAATTAATTTTAAATAACTGAGCACTGCATATGTCTAGAAACCCATACAGATCCAAATGGAAGCTCTCTAAAAATTGAAATGATTCAATAAATTTAAATCACTCTGAAGAAATGGATGTAAGTACTGTAAATCATTTTGTGAGGGGGATAAGCAAATTTTCTACAAGTGAATCTGAGGGTAGAGACTCTAATTAGATTTTTTATTTTGGGGTTTATGATGATGAAATGTAGGTTAATATATATTTCCTAGGGATATGAGGGCAGCTCTTGTTGATCCATATGGTTTCATGTAGCTCTTACATAGGCTGCTTTTTTTTCATTTCCCAAGATTACAGAAACTTAGCAATCCAACTTTGCACATATTTTTTTTCCATTACAAATATCTTTCCCTCCAAATCTGTATAAAAAGACATGAGAAAAATATTGGTCCACAGCTAGAAATGCCAAGTGTATTTTTAAATGCAGCTAAAAAAAAAAATCCTGCAGAATTAAAACCTTGTGCAGCATGGAAGCTCACATTTTCTGGAGCTGGGCTGCTCAATCAAAATGAATTTTTATGTGCCTCTATCACTGATTCAGGTACAACCTGTGTCTGCAGGTACCAAAGTGGATTATTGCCTGAAAGCTGTTCGTTAGCTGAGAGCATGTTCTCTGTCCTTCCCTTACAGATGTATTAGAAAGATGCTATCTCGTTATAGGGAGGCTGCTAAAAATATTGATGCGAGACCTATTGGAAAGTAATGTCATTTCCATTGGCTCCAGCTCAGCTCCAGGAAAATCCGCGTGCCGCTTCCTCCTCCTGCCGCCGCGCCGCGCGGGCGCGTGCGGCTCCCTGTGCCGTGTTCCCAGCTCTAGGGTTGCAGTTCTTCCCGAGTACCAGAGCCAGAAACGAGAAATTAGTGCTACTCTCCTGACCCTTCCGTTTCACGGTGTCCCCAACAGCCACAGGAAAAATGGGACAGCGTGGTCCCTCCTTGTGCGAGCGCCCCGCTCTGCTCTTGGCAGGAGAGCGCTTCCACCAGAGACGTGGCCACCTCTTGGCAAAGGGCTCCTGAGGGTCCGGCCACTGGTGTCGAGGTACCCCAGGTCCTCAGGGTGCGACAGAGCCCTTGGTGGCCGAGCGAGCTGCTCCGCCAGGCTACTCCTGGTCATTGCGGTCCGGGGAGGGAAATTATTTCTGGATTTGCTCCATGGCTGGTGGACTCTTCCTGGCTGAAGGAGCCACAGAAAGGGAGAGGGGCCCCTCAGCAGGGTCTTCCTTAAGGCCTTACCTTACTTTTAGACAGTTGTCATTATCTTTGTCTAAAGGTCATGGCTAAATTGAATAAAAGGAAAGCTGTGTGTTCCTGTCGATGCACAATGGCAGTATTGACTTTCGTAATCCAGTTTGCTGAGGGGTGAGAGAATTAAATTAGATATCTAAGCGCAGAAATTGAGAGCCTTTGAAAACAAAGATAAGGAGACAGCCTGTATTTTCCTTTTCCTGGGAGCTCTGGGCTCAAGATTTTGCAGGTGTGTCATCTGATCCATGGCTTGCATCGATCAAAACTGTGCCAATGCATATTTAATTAGCAAGGGGACCCTGGATGCATTATGGCCATCATCCCTATATTGAATGGACTGTCAGACTTTCTGAATGCCTCCCCACCCCCCCGCTTCGTTGTTTGGGGAGCTTCTGCATTTTGTCTGAGCAGCTAAAAGTTTCTTTGTTTTTAGCTGGTGATGCATACAGCACCACTGAGGAGAATACAAACAAGTAAAGTCCTAAAGTGTTTATTTTGTCTAGGAAAAAGGGCTGAACCAATTTGAATCCTTTGGGTAACGGATTTTTGTATCTCTTGGAATTAAAAAAACACAGTCGAACGATGTTTACTTTAAGAATATTTTATTATAACAAATAAAATCTGTGCTGTGGGATTTCTTAAGGAAGCCTTTGATGACAATTTGAATTAAGTCAAAATTAACGTTCGCTACTGCAAAGGAATAAATAGAAAATGTTCCAGAAATGAATCAGTAAGCAGGAATCAAAGGCTGTAAACTGTTTTAAAAACAAACATTTAGAAGTGAATCAAATACTTGTTTGTAATATCAAGGAACAAATATGGGAATACACAGATTCCCCACATTCTAGGCTATCACACGATAGCAGTAAATCATTTATGGGCTTGCGAGAACAAAGAAAGTTGATTTAAAATGAAACCATTTTGATACAACTTTAGGGTCTCGCAGCCTCTCGGTGAAGTTTCGCGTTCTTATTTCCAGCGAGGAGGGAAGTAACGGGGAATTTCTGCAGCCAAAAAAAAGTTAGGCGGGGAGTTGTGGAGACCTTTGTTTGCGTCCACCTTGGTACAAAGCCGCCCCAGCAGACAGAGTGTTGCCTGATAAACAGATGTAATACACAAAGTCTGCTTACAATACCGAGCAACAGACTGTGGGCACATGTTTTGGGCTCATTCAAACTCATCAGCATAGTCTAGCTGGCTGTTTTGTTGCTAGTCTGCTTACGGGGGTAGCTTAGGAGCGTCTTACTGGTGAAGTAACAAGGAGGGGTTTTTTTTTGCCACAAAAGTTTTGTGGCAGGGGCTGATGGGAAAATCATTTGCATACATCTTGTTACAAAGGCTGACTACTTCCTGGCTTAGACAAAGTGTTGCCTGATAAACAGACTTAACACACAAATGTCTGTCTGGAATAAACAACAGCAAGCTTTGATTTACATTTCTATTATCAAAGATAATCTCTTTCCCAGTGTACAGGAATTAAGAGTCCTCGCCTTATAAAAAAAAACCAGGCTGGCACCACAGGGATTTTACCACTGCAGAACCTCGTTGGGGAGCCGTGGGGATGGGGTGTACGGTGCAGGGGTTATGGAATAAAACTGGGAATCTGGTGCGGGCGTGTACATGTGTGATGGTGAGGTGGATGATAATGAAGCACTTCGAACTCCCTATGAAAGTTGACTTGAAAGCGATGGCTGGGGTGAAATTGAGAGCCAGGCCTTCCTTTAAAGAAATCCTAGTAGCCACCAAAATCGCCGTAAATAATAATTGTAGCATATATGGAGCGACCCCTATGTGTTTATATTATAATGTGTAATGAAGGGAAAGTGAGTGTAAAAAAGCCCTAGTCCTGGTTTCTGTTTGTAAATCCAGTAAGGTCACCACGTAAGACTGTATATAAAAGAACATTATTTAGAATTTTTTTTTTTATTTTTAGCGTATATAAATCTTTGGTAGAATCCATGCCCAAAATTATAGATGAAAAATTTATTGCATGAACACAACCCAGCCATATAAATTTTTTATTACAAATAAGACTCTGAAACTTGAATAAAATATGTCAGTTTATTATACAATATTCCCCCCACCCCCAAAACATGATATGAATGGAAAATTTAACTTGTGCACTTCTGTGGTGCTTCTGCGAGGTGCTGGGCTGGTGGTGGAGGAGAGGAACCTGCTGTATTTCGCTGCAGAGCAGGCTCAGCATGGGCAGTGGCAGTGCTGCCTTGCTCATCTGGCATGGCCAGTCATTTTTTTCCTGCAGTACGCGGGGATCACCTTTACTGTTTCCAGGATAGATGTGTCTGCACCTGTGGTAGCTCGCAGGCTGCTCAGAGGCTCAGGTTCTGCTGGGGAGCGGCTCTACAGAGGTAAAAAATGATCTTGGCACCCATTCACTGGGTTTGCACAGACCAGCAGATAGTAAAAAGGGTCAGTGCCACCCCAGTGAATCCCTGGCTGGATTCAGCCCACCCTGGCAAACGTGGTGTATTTTTGGGAGTGCTTCACAAGGTGTCCCATCTCCCCAGTCAGGTAGCCATGGAGAGGTTTAGCACTGGGAAGCGCCGTGGCACTCAGAAGAGGCTTTTTTGGTGGAGAAGTGCAACAACACTTCACCGTCTGTGTCACGGTCTACAAAAAAGAACAACATTGTCAGTCTGTTGACATTGGTCCTGTCCACGGGCCAGACTTTCCTGGGAAGGTTTTATTCTTTCCAAACAATGGAGCGCTCCCTTCCAGTGCCGCCAGCCCTGCTTCCATGCAGCCGCCGTGCAGCCCAGCTGGAGCTGTGCTCCTGCTGCAGCTGAAAAGGAAAACTGCAGACTGAAAAGTCCAGAGCTTCTGTCCTGGAGCTGGAGGTTTGGGATCAGGCAGATCTGGGGCTCGGTCGTGCTGAGGTAGCACATGCTTAAGGAACAGATCCAAAGAGGAGTAGGGGAATAGAGACTTGATAGGAAATGCTACTTTGAAAAACTAGCCTGTTTTGTTGTTTGGTTTTTTTTTTTTTTTTCCCTTTATCCCTAAATCATAATTGATTCTTGGAAGTAGAGAGTAAAATAGCTTCAACATGTTTTTTTGATCCTGTTTGCCATGGTTATGGTTGATACCAGATCCCCTTAAGCTTCTCTTGTCCAGTAACCTTGAGCCCAGCGCACAAACTCACTCAAACCCCGGCAAGCTCAGGGTTAAAAATTCCAACCACTAACTTTTCTCTAACTAAAAAAGCCCCCAAATAAAACCCATTGTGCTATTCAAGGTTAAGCTTCCTTAAACATAAAACTAGATTCCTTGGTGATTTTTTTTTTTTTTTTAATCAGCAATCTTAATAGTGGTTCCTCACTATAATATTTCCAACTCCATCTGAAATCATTTAAATCCTCCCCTTAATAACATGCACTTTATTGTAATATACAGATTCTTTGGCTTCCTACCAGCCTTAGCTTAAGGCACCAATGAAACTCGTTGCCGCAGGGGGCCGTGGATTCAAGAGGGGCTCGCATCTACTGTATATTTTGTTTTGTATGTTTTCCAATGGCTCTAATTATTGCAGGTGGTAGAATTTAACTGGCAGTGTTGTTGCTAAAGAAAATAGGCATAAAGTGTATACTGTTTTGCAGAGTGGCTATCAAATATATAGAAAAGAGAAAATCAAATGAATTGTTAAACTGCTCTATAGTAAGTGATTTTATTGATTTAATGCAAATGCTTATGAAAACGATCTTCCATTTATATCAATTATGTATGGGCAAAAATTAATTTATTCCTCCGGTCACCTGTTTGGCTAACTGACTCAGCAGGACAGACATTCCCCCTCCTGTTGTAGCCGAGCCCGCAAAACACTAAAACGTTCAGAAAACTGGAATTTGAAAGTTTCCATGTGCAAAACAACAAAAAAAGCCCCGACAGGAGTTAGTGCCAACTGCTGAAAAAGCAGAGAGCGAGCGGTGGAGGCTGAGCAAGACTCCCTCGTCCTAGGCAAGACTGTAAAACACAACGGCTCTGATTTTGCCAATCCCTTAACCATGTGGCGGCACATTTATATGTGCCGGATCATCTGCGGCATCTGAATAAAATCAGGGAAGCAAAATTCTGCATATAAACATTTTGGCTAAGTGCCTTAACTCAGTCTTCTTATCTGGGGTTTCCACAAGATGCCACCTTGCATAACAATGCGGAGCACACGCTTGCCCAGTCCTTGTTTTCGGTAGCCTCCCGTGATCCCCACCGCAGGATTGAGTGGCTTTAATTCTACCTCGTCCTGCATTTTAGTGCCCCGTGCCTCTCCATGAAGAATAGTGCTTAAAGCTGTGTTGTCTTTTCCTGGGAAATTAATATTTAATTTCAGCAGAAGGGGCGGGTTGCAGGGAAGCAGAATTAGGAAAAACGCTGTCGCCGGAGCCGAGGTGATAAAGGGAGAAAGTTAAAGATTCAGTGTGCAAACAAACGTCCTACGGCCAGTGGAGCCCCTCTTGCGCCACTAGCCTTGGTGTTGGAAAAACAGCACTCAGCGCAGACAAAAGTACTTTGTTTGTTGCTCCCAAGCCCGGAGCAGCTCGGGCTGCGTGTGCTGCCCACCGGCTGCAGGGCTGTGCTGGAGCCAAGGTGCCAGCGCCGAGCCCGGCTCCCACCGCGGCTGCCACCGCGGCCCTCTCGCCGCCTCCCTGGGTCGTTCCAAATTTTAGAGAGCGAAGCGTGCTCTCGGTCCCACATTTCAGCAGGAACTTTTCCAAATCTATAAATTTTTGTGGAATTCCGAGCCTACTTGAAACATAAAGCCCAAACTCTGATTGAGCCATGGCTGGCTGGAGGGAAAGAAAAACCTAAAAAATAAGCAAAAGCCTAATGCCCGCCCTGTAAAATGAAATCCGTTGGATGTTGACTTTGAATGTTAGCTAAATATTTTACATTCCTAATATTTTACCTTTGTTTCTACCTTTGCGGTATCGGAAACATGAAACTTCTTGCCAAAATCGAGTCTCCAGAATACAACAGCACTGTGCATGTTACCCCATAGTGCATCTTCTGGCACTGATTCCAGCTTTAGGGAGAGATAATTCAGAAGATCAATATTTAAAACAAAATTGCAGAAGTGAGGATATTTTTTTTTTTCCCTGAGCTTCATTGGCGAAATTATTAAAAATAATAAATACAAAAGAGAAGAAATGGATTCTGGGACACACTGGGTATATATCACTTGTTAGGGGAATTTCACTGATTTTAAAATAGAAGTATCACGACTGAAGCTTTCTTTGCTAAATATTTTGAGTGTTTATATTCTGAAATTTATCAAATTTTGTTTTGTGAGCGCTTTTTTTTACTTGTAGTTTTTAATTTATACAAGATTGTCCTCTAAGCTTCTGAATGATACCTAAAGCAGACAGTCAGCAGGTTAAAAAAAAAAAAAATTTTGAATATTTAAAATAGGCATTTTCTTTATAGTGCTCTGCGGTAATTAAAATCTTCATTTGCTTAAAAGCAAGGAACCTTTTTAAAGCAATAAATTAGCATTGCTTGACCCAAGGTCACTAGTAGTACTGCTTCTTCCAGCACTATTAATACCTCAAAGAAAAAGAAGGGGTGGTGTTATGACTCTGTTGCAATAGAAGTAAGATTTTCAATTTAATCACAGTTAAGTGTCGTGACCTCTTGATCTTGCATTGACTTCTCACTGAAATGTGGTCAAATTTCAGACAGCTAATTCCAAACTCTGCAAAGTCAAGGTGAAGTCAGAAAATAGGTTTGCCACGATGAGGGGTGGTTTTGAGGCAGTAGCGAGGGGTTTCATCGCCTAAGTTTTGTTTCACAGCAAAAACGTTTTCTACGGGATCAATAAATTGCAGAACAATTTCTGGGGAAAGGAAAAAAAAATTGTATTAATTGCAAAAAACAGTCATTTGAGGGATTTTTTTAAAAATATTTTTTCCCACAGGTAAAGGGACCTTTTTTTCCCAGTTCATAGTGACAGAAATAATTAAGAAGGAAAACACTACTTAACTAAAGCTTCTACTAGGAATAATTTTTGGACCGAAGAGCGATCATCTTCACATAAAGTAGATTTAATAACATGTAAAAAATGCAAAACACTCGTATTTACACATGCCCTTTTACAGCTCATTTTATTATTTTAGGCAAATAAATTGTGCTCGTTGGAGAGTGTTAGCCGGGAGTTTGTAGGATTATTTACACAAGTTCTAAAGCAGTTCATCCACTATCTGGTCTCGCTTATCCCACTGCAAATCGCCACCAGCACCGTACATTTTAGGGATCTTGTAGTGCTGTAACCACTGCGAAAGTACGCCAAAAAATCAGCTCTTCCCTCAGTTTTGCAGATTTTGTTCCAGAAATGTGTAGCCAACAATCTCCACGACTTTGTAGGGTTGCTTAGTTACCTTTCTATGCCTGCTTGGAGATATGTTTTGAGACTTTACTATGTGTTGGAGTAAGGCTCTGGTTTGTATACAACATAGAGGCTGCATTATAAAAAACATGTAGGAGAGTCATTTAAATATGCCTTCTTTAAAAAGAAGGATTCTCAAAGCTTAATTTATGCCAACACACACCCCAAGCACTCTGTGTAGTGCCATAAACAAGATTCCCTTTTTTTTTTCCCCTTTTTTTTTTTTTTTCTAGCAAACATATTACCTAGGCACGGGACTTTTGCATTATCATGTCCTAGTGCAACACTCCTGTCCTCAGTTTGTACTCTCAGCCTTTTGAGGAAGTCTGGCGCCTCTGATCTATTTTCCACAGCAGACCCTGTAATTTTTGGCTGTATTTTATGTTTTTCAGATTCAAGTCAATCTGAAAGTCCCAGCCAGCCAAGTGAAGCTGATATTAAGGACCAGCCAGAAAATGGTAAGTTCTTACCTGCTGCTCCTGCTTTGGGATATTAAAACAGCCCATATTTATAAAGATTTTTTTTTTTTACCCCGTGTCTAATATAAAAAAATGATTCAGAATAATTGACATGGGATGGCCACAAATAGGTTGTGCACTCTCCTCATAGTAAAAATGCTACTGTTGCACTAATCTAAGGTAGCATTTGTTTCTCCAGTCCTGGAGAGAGACTTTTTTTTTTCCCCCCTTTAAAAATAATTTTAATTAGGGAGATGCCATTAAAGAGCCTGCTGTATGCAACCATTATCCTTATTCCTCCATAGCAAAGGCTTTCAGTCCCTGGGCCTTGAGTCATGACCTTCAGGGGAGTAGATACTACAGGAAAAGAGATCAGGGAGGCTCAGCTACAGCTCCTTGGTGCTTCTCTCCATGTTCTCCAGAGGCAGTGGCTGGAGTGGAAGCAGCAGCAGGACTGGGACTTTTGGGAGAACTCATGTTCCTTGGACCAGGACAGATTCAAAGTAGAAGCAATAGCTTCTGCTGAACCAATGGCTTGCTTTGTAAAGCAGCCTGGAAAAAAAAAATATCATTCAATAATAGTGGATTTCTGTAGGGACTACATGTGAAAGGATGAATATGTGTGTAATGGAACAGCTTCTCTTCCTTTTTGTGTTTAGCTAAGGTAGACGTCAACAATTTTTGTTGGCCCACTGGCAAATGAGTTTTGTTTTACTACTTATATTTAGGACTTAGAGTTTCTCCCGAAGTGAAAGGGATGATTATTATTAATAGTTTTCCTTGACTTTTTTTGTCCATAACCAGATTTTTTTTTTTTTTAATAAGACCTAAATGTAGATTGGGTTATCCACTGTACTTGGGGTCTACTCTGCATACACAAAAAAGAGCTTGCGTGAAGGGTCTATGCCTGTGAAACCCTGTCACCATTTCTGGGATGTGTATATCGGTGTAGAAATACAGTATCTGTAATAATACACGTGTGGTTTCCCTTTCACAGAGCAACTAACCGCTTTGCTTTAAACCCCTACAGCTGTGTGTGTGTTCAGTGGGTGTTTTGGGGGCTTCATTAGCAGCCAAACAAGCTGCAAGGGACAGTGAGGCTGAGGGGCTACATTCACATCTGGACTGCTTTGGGGTTAGGGTTTAAACAGGGCATAATATTAAGGGAAGAAGAAGAGGTTTAGGTAAATAAAAACATTTAAACTACCAGCGTGAATCATAGGACATAAAACATAGGGCTCACTGGGCTGGTGAGATTTTGGCTTTTGGGGCTCCTGTATTTTCCTCCCATTACATATGAAAGGTTTCATATTTTGATAGATTTTGTGCTGTTCATCTCTAAACATACCATCCTAAAACATTGCTGTTGTTTCTGAAAGACAGCCCCTAATTTCCCTTATCAATCCTGTTCACAGAAATTCTAATTTGTAGCCAAAGGATTGCAAGGTTAAGAGAAAAACTGACTAAACTGTGATTTTTGTTCTGCCAATTCTGCTATTTTTTTTTTTATGGGGAATATGTTGCCTGTGTTTATTAAATCATATTTTAATTTAGAATGTATTAGGGACCAAGCATGTTATTATTTCGTGTTTAGATAATATTTTTTCGCAGCTATTAAAGCACAGTTCTTCTTACCCTGCAGTTTCTTAGTTTTTAACAAAGCTTGCTACTCAACAACTGCCCCAAAAAGCAGCAATGTCGGTGTTTAATAATGTAGAATCTGTAAGAGCCTAGTGAAATGAAATATCTCTGATTTGGATCCTGACTCTTCTTTGTAAAACAATCTTTTAGTGAATTCATGGAACTTTGCTGGTGACCTGCAAAAGGTACCTTTTTTTTTTTTTTTTTTAA
>VZTE01003534.1:145178-157544 GCA_013397775.1 Eulacestoma nigropectus
AGTGGGTGGGTGGGTGGGTGTCTTTCTGTTTTCCAACAAGTCCACCCAAGGCCATCAGAGATTCCCTGTGACTCCAGTCCCAGCCAGTCTGGCACTTCTTAGCAAACCATACTTTTCTTCCTACTTACACACTTACCCTTCACTGTACCTGAACTACCAGCACCTAAACTTCTGTGGCTTCAGCCAGAGCTTGGTTCATCCGGCCAGGAATGTCCAAGTGTAGATAAGGGATTGCACTTTCCCGCTCACACTCGGGCATTCTTTTGCTCTGACTTCCTGACCAGCGCAGGAGGCATTTTGTTGATCCCAGACCTTTCCAAACAGATCTACACACTATGAAAAATGTATGTCGTTTTTTCACACCTTCCTCTGGTTTCTGCCTTGTATGAATCTTGTGGTTTTACAGGTACAGGGTGGTTTTCTTTCAAATGGATCCAAACCTTCATACTCATACTTGGTTCGCACACTCAGAAAAAACCTGTATGTCTGCACATGTTGCAGATTCATGGGTGAATCAGGTGCTTTCCAAGTAGCCTTGATTTTGTAAACTTGGAGCTGTGTACACCAGCAGGGAGGTGCATGTGAAGGGCAATGCACAGCTCCTGAAAGCAGCATACTGCACTGTTGCTGTTGTCAGGGAGGGCACTTTAGTGAGAGCCAGCTCCCAGAAAAAGCCTCATCACTTCTATAGATAATTAGATGCCATTTTTTAATTGCAGATACTTCTTTTTAATTGCAGAAGTTGCTAGCTAGGAACTGGAAAGAAAGTTTAGGGTAACTCTCGTAGAGTTGTGAGAATAAAATCCCCTCTGAAGCCTGGCTCTGGTGTGACTGAAATGGAAAAGTACCAGATCCATTTCTTGGAAATTGAGAAGGAGACTTTTATTTGCAATGGTCCGCAAATATTTTCCCAGGAGCCGAGGCAGTGAGCATGGCAAAAGGGGCAGGAGGAAGGTGAGGCGAGTGAGCCACACTTGTAAACACACTCCTTTAACTCTGCTGTTGTTATCTGCCACAAGAAAGGGCGCCGCAAGTTGTTTACAGCAGCTTGTGTTGTTCGTTTCTGCTCCTTTTTCAGTGCCCTATCTTCACTCGTACAACTTTTTTTCCTGGGTTGTGATAGTGTCCAGATAGATTTTGGCGGCGGGGTGGTAGGAAGGTGCCAGTTGATTAAATGTGCTGCTTACTGTGTGCATTTCATGTCTGCTGTCGTAACATTTTTTTGTTAACCACTGTTGCAACTGAAGAAAATGCTGAAGTTTGACAGTTGGGAGTTACTGCTGAGTATGTGCTGTAAACTATATCATCCCTCTGCCTTCTCCCTTTCTCCCCCTCCTGCTGGAACCAAATGATTTATAAAATGCCTTCACATTCTTGAGTGAGTTCACACTATCACCTCCAGGCACTGCAATGAGGAGTCTTAGGAGTGGATGGGAAACACGGATCTGATAGCTGGTGTTTTTCTCTGAAAGGGGAAAGAAAAAAAAAAAAGGCAAAAAAGGGCTGATTAAATTTAAAGGAGAAAAGTTTCCTGCTGTGCCCCAGAGTAAACCTGTAGTCAGTGAAGCACTTTCTAGCAAACAAGAGATGCGCGTGGTTACAGTGGGGTTTTATTATTACCCACTGCCATTGTTTTCCATTTTCATAAGATTCAATTAATGCAATCATTTTAGAGTGCCTCTAATCATTACCTCCCGCCCTCCCTCACTCACACTTGAAGCAAGGGGATCTGCTGCAAGCCACACTCTGGGATGAGGAGCCGGCACCTCGCTCCCGTCCCTGGCAAGGAGAGGCACAAGGAAGGGATAGGGCTGCTCCAGGAGATCTGAATATTTCTCTTCTCTCTATCTGCCCTTCGCAGGATGTATGGTCAGCACCCCAACCCTGGCTGTGGTGTGCCCTGCCATGGGGCCACCGTGGCACCCCAGCAGTCCCCCTGCCCTAGCCAGGCACAGGGGTGTCAACACCAGCTCTCAGCCCATGGTGGGCCAAACCTTTTACTGGTATTTCTTCTCCCAGGATCATGAGGGAGGGATACTGCTTATGTAGCTGTACCACTCACTCTCAGAGAATCCAGACCTCTGTCCCTGTTATTTTTCTGCTTTAATTCCTTACTCTTAAGGTTGTATCCATAACAGAAGGCTCTTTGACAGCTGCATCTCCATCTGAAAACCTGCTGGTGTTTGAGGGGTGTCCCCACCTGACCAGCTTTGCACTGCAGACCTCCTGCAATTTTCCCACATGTTAGACCTCAAAGTCCTGATTTTCAGAATCAGGGAATTCGCTTTCAGGAAGTTTCCAGCAGCAGAATGCAGAGAGCTGGCCGTGTCCCCCACGCTGTACAGAGGGGAGCCAATTTTATCCTACAGCCGAGCATGCCAGAGCTGGAGCTGCAGGAGGGAGGGAAGAGGTGAGGAGCAGGAGAGGGTGGACAGGAGCTTGACAGACTGTGAGGTGGCTGTGGTTTTGAGGCAGGAGGGGATCCCCACAGATTTTTTGTGAGGGAAGTCTTAGAGCAGTGGTCAGGTAGTGGCCCACGGCTCCATTTAAATCAATAACAAAGTGGGCTGGAAAGGATGTGACAACCCAAGCAAACAGCTGAGGAATGAGGCAGCCCAGTATTAGTGAATCCAGATTTCTGTCTGCCATGGCCACGAAGGATGGATTTGCAGTAGGACTGGGAGCCGTCCACTGTTAGAAGGAGAGGGAAGTAAAGATCATCCCATGTACAAAATAAATGTAAGTTGTTATTACTACTATTGCTATGTCAGCCGTAAACTGTTCCCACGAGAACAGAGATGCAGCATCATTGAAAAAGAATGTCTTACTGTGAAATGGGCAGCAGAAACACTGTGGCATTATCTGCCGGGCAGTGAATTTACCTTGGTGACAGATCATTATTCCCTCCTGCAAACGAACCGGATGAAGGGCAGGAACACAAGGATAACTCAGCAGTGCTTGGATTTTACAGGCTTCTGAATTGAAAACAAACAAACAAATAAACAAACAAAAAGTAGCCAGATAAAACTGTAAGGATGGAGAATGTCAAGAGAGATTGCTTGGGGCAAGAAATGAGGAGGAAAGCAAATTTTCTTCCAGATCTATGCTGACCTGATGCGTGGACTAAGACTTGGATTTCATCCCGTCTAACATCAGGCATTAAAATGAGCCACCAGTGATGAACCTAGAATCCTCACTGTCCCTCTGTAATCAGCAGAGATACCAGGCCTTTTGAGAATTTCTCTCTCTCTTTTGAACCTCAGGGAGCTTTAAAACCAAGATATTTCAGTCTAACACTGTGATTGCTCTGGACCTGAGATTCTGCTGCTGGAGGAAGTCACCCACCCCTCTCCCACTCATCCTGACAAGCCAGAATAGACAGAGTTGAGACAGAGTTGCTCAAGAGCAAAGGTGGATCTAGCAGGGCACGTGGACTTGGCTGAATGATTTCTTCATCATTAGATGTAGGGAGTAGGAGAGTGGACAGTGTATCTACTGCCCACGTGTACTTTTTCCCTTTCTGTTTTTCTTTTGAATTCTACAGAATGGGAGTTTCTTAGATAAATTAGCATTTTTGATAAGTATTCATGTGCTCTGTGGAGGAATGTGTCTAGGGATGGGCACACTGGCAGCGAGAATTTCCTCCTCAGCTCTTCCAGTGAAGTTTTGTTCTAAACTGCCCAAATGAAGCCATTATTCAAAAGTTAAAATGTTCTGTTCCAGTTCTTGTTTTCATTCTTTCATGTGTCTGGGGACTAAACTTCTGTGAAAAAGAGCCCATTCTCACAGGATGCCTTGCCTAATTTTGCAGACAAGAGAGGTTCAGCTATTCCAATTACGATGAGATAAGAATCTGAAATGTTTGGGATCATATCCATCCTGAGTTGAACTCTTAACTTTTCCAAAATCCATCCATCATTATTTTTCCCTTTATTTCTGCATTTCAGTAATGGAAGCAAAGGAGGAACAGAGAAGAAATGAATGTTTATGCATCATAAACCATAATAGATGGGTTTTCTTTTTTACCTGAGTTGCTTTAGTTTAATGTAAAGCTCTCTGCCAGTGGAATTCCTTTTCCTTTTTCAGTTTTTCCTGCCAGCTTGAAAGTCAGTCAGAGTACAAACTGTCACAGGCCAGACTGCTAACCATGGCCCAAAATATGAAGTCCTGGCCCCCGTGGTGTCTTCAAATTGTCTTAAATACATGAGGATAGGGCAGTCCCCCCCCAGTGCCATGTTTCTGCATCCCTGGGTATCGCACTGTGCCACGCACACTGACTGCTGGGACGGGTTAGGGGCTCTAGAGAGGCAAATCTTCTGCCACAGGAAGGGAGTGCAAAGGCTTAGCTGCCCAGCCCAGCTTCCAGCAACAGATTAATCTCAGGTACCCCAAGAGCATGTCTGAGTTGCTGCAGGCACCTGCCTGGGGTGAGACATCCCACCAACGCCATCCCAATTCCCTGAGCACCTCCCCTGGAACCACTCAATCTGCCACACATGGGATAAGCACTTGAAATCAGTTAAGGACCAACAAGGTCCCTCTCTGCCTCTTCTGTTTCCTGTGTTAATGTTGAATCCCTCACAATGAGTGAACTCCGAGGCCCCCTTTGGGCTACAGCTTGAGCAGATTACACGAGAAAAATAAACTTGGTCCGTGTTCTGGCCTGACCTTGGCCTGAACCTGAGAAAGTGAATGCCCCTATCACACCAACATGTGTCTGTAGAAGTACAGTAAACACAAACGGGGGTCACTGGCCCTCTCTGTCCTGCAGTCCCAGGCCAGGAGTCTGGAGTTTTGGGCTGTCCGCCCAAGTACTTGTTAATAAATGGCCATTCTTAGTCCATAAAGGAATGTAGACAGGGCATCCTGCCCTACAAAACATAAACTTAGAATGAAACGGAAAGAGAGTCTCAGTCATCCTGCAGACCTCTGCTGCTGGTTTCCACATCCAGCAGTCTCTTCCCACTGGATTTATGTTGCTAGTTTGGGACTTGGCTGGGGAGTTGCCCACTAATACACTGGGTGTTCTCCACCGCTGTCTGAAAGCGTGGTTGCCTGCTTAACCCTGAGAGCAGCAGAGCTTGGGAAGTCAGTCAGTCAGTCTGTGGGGCTTCCTCCTCAGTGCTTGGTGGAGGCAGAGACCTGGCAGAGCCTGGGATATGAGCCTGGAGAGCCTGGGTCACCCCGGGACGGGGTTGTGTTGCTTCCAGGGGTGTGCAGTACTTTGTCTGTGCACCTTCACTCTCCCAGTGGAGTCAGCCAGAGGCAGATGAGGGGGTGACATGATGTGACATGATGTGACTAGTGACAAATCTCTTCCCTCCCCAGCCACAATAATAACTTAACATGTAAAGTTAGTTAAAATAACTAATGTGTAACCAGTGGAAGTCAGCCTACTCGGGACCGAAAGCTATCAGAGTGAGTTCTTTGCAAAGAATAGAGGAGTAAGAGACTCCTGGACAGAAAACTCCAATAATTCAATTGAAAAGACAACAGGTAAATACACAATATCCGTGGAGTTTACTGTGAATTACAGTTTGCTCACAGGTGGTGTCGGCTAAGAAGGTGTAAGAAGCAGCTCTGAAGGGAGAGGAAAGCCATGGGGAGAGGTGGAGCTGGCTGATCCTCGTGACTTAGCTTCCATGCCCAGCTTTCTTACTTTCACATCACATTTGTACAGTCTAATCTCGAGCAGATATTTCTACAGCTTCCGTTATCATGGTGTCCTGCCACAGTCTTTTAGAAGAGCCGTGGTGTGAAGAGAGGGGAGTGCCAGGAAGGGAGGATGAGAGGAACCAGCTGATGAAGTCGCCAGGGTTTGTGTCCATATCACCCAGCAAAGTGGGGCAGGGAAGCTGCCCTCACCTGACCCTGCCCCCACCGACTCCTCCTGGACTCTGGGCTTTCCTAGAGAATCCTGCCATATTATCTGCATACGTGGATTATTCCTATAACTATAAACTAACACGCACATGTAAAAAAAACGCCTGATACTCTTTTTATAGCCCCCTAATTCTGTGTCCACAGAACTTCAGACTCCCTCAGTCCAGCTCTGAGCGTGTCTGAAGGGAATCTTGGGGGGTGCACTTATCCACCATCAGCTGAGGGAGGATTTTATAGATCCTAAAATAATTACAGCATCGCTGAGTGCAGTTGTATAATTTCTTGGCAATATACTAATTAAAACGAGATATTTACACACAATGCTTATTTAAACTTCAGACTTATTTAAAAGAATCTGCATACTTCTAGTAACTGTGTACCACAGCTTTATTAAGGATCGTGTTTTTCATGCAGATTGAATTTCGAGCTCTGTTATCAACGTAAATGAGCCCATGGCTTTATGTTCAGGCCTGAATACTTCCAGGGCATCTGAATCATCCTGGTATTTCATTTCACCATCTAAAATTACTTTTGAAATACTATTTTTTTTTTTTTTTTTTTTTACTTGCTGTATTATGGCAATTAGAAATCACTCTGTGTTTACTAGGAACAGAGAGTCCAGCAGAGCAGAGTGTTTAACGTGATGAACAGTGTTAGGAGCTCAAAGAAAAGTCAGATGCGTGTCGACACATCTCAAAGCTGTTCTGCTGCTCAGAATGACTGTTCGTGATACTTGTTTCATGATAAACTTCCTCAGAACATGATGTTACTGGAAAATAAATGATCCATTTCTCTGAGAAACACGCAGGTGACACAGTTGAGTCAGCAGCTTGCAGCAGTGACACAGGCTTACGTTTATAAAAATCCCCTCTGAACTTTTGTCTCCTGCGTGCGTACATCAGAGCCTTAAAATCTTCTTGTGTTCACTTGGTAGCTGTTTAAACTAGCAAAAATCTTCCCACCACCCTGATGAAGAGGTAGATTCCCAGCCTTAAAAGTCTCAGTAGTCACAAAACTTTGCTCTTTCGTAAGTAATTCGCCGTGTAAATGTTAGTATCTCTGGTGACCACTGATATCTCCGGGGAAATGATAAACATGGAAAAATAACAGACTGCTGTGGAAACCAGAAAATCCTACCTCCCATCCGAGAGGGTTTAATTATTGGAGTTGCAAGCATTTCCCCGTGCACAAGCATCTCGGCATTCATAGGTGGAAAGTACCTCATGCTGTGTTTGAAATATCAACTGGATTTAAAAGAAGGCTTTGTGCTTCAGCGTGGACCTTTCTTAGCCTCCTGCAGATGGTTCCTATTGCTGAAAAGAGACATGACTTGTGAGATGGGGAGACCTCCGTGCCGATTTTCCGTGCTGCTCTAATCCTGCTTTACACCCATAAAGGACTTCAGTCCTTAAGCCTTTACCCTTTTTCTCCTAAATATTAAAATTATTTTCCTGAGTGTCATACCGTATTAAAGCAGAATGAAAATGGTTTTAACAATTGCTGGCATGGGGCTTCTGTACAGCATGTGTGTCACAAATCATGTCACTTTTCAGCAATAGGGCTGCTGCCAGCGGGAGGCTCAGAAATGCTCATGTTAATCAAAAATTTTAATTTCAAATCAAATTGACAGTTTACACATGGTGAGAAATGCTTCTCACCATGTGATATTTCAGTATGCTACACTGGGCAAAATGGGTGCACTTTCCTGTTAAGAATTTTGACTACAGTATCTGCAAATTTATGGGTTTCAGTGTATTGGGTATGGTAGTGGTTGATCTAAGGGAGCCCCTTGGAGAATAGGAGACAGAAGGGTTTTCATGCAGCCTGGCACTGGTGAGCCGCTGTTGGCACATGCTGCTGGAGAAATGACAGGTATTCAATAAACATCACTATGGTTAAGAGGAAGATTTAAAGGAGGGAGGGGCTGCAGTGCTATAAACAGGATTTGAAACAAATGTGCTTATTTCAGCCCCTGATTAGTCTGAATACCTAAGTATTCCACACCAGTTTTTAAATATCCATACATTTATTTTTCACACTGGTGTTCTTCACACAGCATGAACAATAATCTTTATGGCATTAATACTGTGGCTAAATTCTAATTTGGAGCAGTGTAAACCCAAGTAGACTCTGCACGTTCCAAGGCACGCTCCGGCGGCGTGTGGACCTGAACGCGGCTACGTGTCCTGCCTACGGCACGCAGCCCTGCCATCGGCCCCTTCCTCCTGCCAGCAGCTTCCTAGAAACCAGTGGACAAATTCAGGAGGCAAAATACCAGTTTATATGTGGTGAGGAGTGAGAGGAGCAAGGACAGATGATGGAGAGAGGAGCAAGGGCAGCTGATGGAGCGTGCGTGATTGGCCGCAGACAGACGAGTCGTACAAACCCTTGTTTTCAGGCTCCACCAGAAATAAGATGCTGACATCAAAAAATGGCCAATGGATGGATCTATGATCCTTACATTATTCTCTTTAGGAGGTTTTCCAGCTCTCTGGGGGGTGTCCTGAGGTTAGTGCAGTGCTGCGCTCACGATTGGGATGTTATTTTACAGAGGCCTTGGAGGGGGAGATGGGCAGGGATGGCAGTGTCCCCTTCTGGGTCCTCCCCTCCAGTGCCCATATTTGCCATGGGCTGGGTGGGTGCCCATTGGTGGGTGCCCAGGGAGCACCCTGCAGCAGCACATGCTGCCAGCTTTCCCTGGAAGCTCCATTTGGACACTGAGTCACTGGCAATATCACCACAGACCTTGGAGATCGCAGCTGTCATTGCTCTTGTAACCAGGGTTGATATGAAAATATGAAGATAAATAACTCCTTCATATTATTATTTTCAGGGAGGCAGGCTTTTCCTTTTATTACACTTTTTTATTGTTGGATGCTATAAATATTCCAGAATTATTATCCCAAGGTAGATTTCATCTCATTTACTTTGAAACGTTTTTGAGGAGGAACATTATTTTATAAGCTGCCAAATGAGTATGACCATTTATAATGATTTTTTTCTTCTTTTCTTTAATATTTGATTTTTGGATGGAGGACCTGAAACAGAAATATGCTAATTTAAGACATCTGTTGTTTTTCAAGCTATAGGCGTCTATCGGTATTAATGCAGGTTTTTTTATCAAATTGGGTTTATGGTAGACAGGGAGATTCTAAATTTTTATCATTATATCAAAAAACTGTATTTAACTGATTTCTCACACACACGAGTGCTGAAAAGTACCAAATGATGTTCGGAGTCATCAGAAATGAAAAACCACACCAGACATCTTAGATCTTGGAATGGTTTCCATTACACAAGGTCTTTAATGTGAATTGAAATGCTTTCAGTGTTTCAAGAAGACCTTTGTCTTCAAGAGAAAGGAACTCGCCGTGTGCCACCACTTGGACAAAACCTGACATGATTGATTGCAATCTGTAATCGGTTCATTAACGGTAATAAGTTTCCATTAATTCCACTATCTCTGCGCTTAAATATAAAATGAGTTGAATCTCCTAAGAGCTGAGGCTGCAGTGGATCCGTGCAGGATCAGGCTGTTGGTGGCACACCTGATGCCACGTTTGCTCTGGTCCACACTGATTAATTCGCAACCCAGACTCTGAAGCTCAGTATGACAAATATTGAAAGAATAATTAGGCATAGTTCTCATTAGAGACTCTAAAGTGCCACGAGTAGGAAAGGTAACACACAGGGAGAGGTTACTCATGTATTTGTGCTCTGATTCACCTCTGGAGGATCCCTGGTCAGGTGGGCTCCTTAGGGAAGGGTGAGAGTCCTTCCTCCAAGCCTCCCCCAGCAGATGTTGATTCCCAGTGGTCACAAACCATATGGAAAAGGAGCTGAACTTGGGCTCTGGGCACCCACAAAAACGAGCAATTTTAGACAGACAATTTCACTGTCTGCTGGTTACAGACTTTTTAGCTAAAACCCAAAAAGGCAAATCATTTACCAGTGGTTTTGCATATTGTGAAGGGTTAACAAAACTTTCATTATCACAGTCTATTAAGCCAGGACCAGGAAACAATTTCTAATCAACACTCAGATCTGGGCAGGGATTGTGCAGTCTTTTGTAGGAGGCCTCAGATCTGTGTTCTCTATTCTCACATGCTCACTTCCAGCTGTTGTCATTGAAATCCCACATAATCTCCCCGGGTCAAAGGGCAGTCATCCATGACTGCCGCTGTTAGGAGGTTATGCTGATTTCTGTTGTCAAATATTGGCCCTTTTCTCTTTCAATCACTCCCATTCTACTTTTTTTAACAAGAAAGATCCAGCCTAGAATTGTATTACATGACTTTAAAGTCTTAAAAGTGTTCCTCTATTGTACTAACTCGACATGCCCTGGACGGTCTAATCCATCCTGCTATGGGCCACAAAGAAAGTTCTGGTGCTTCTTAAAACCTCAGCCAAAGGCAGGTAGCAAGCCAGGGGAAATAACGGCGTCTGTGACGTGTGGCCCCGCAGTTACTTCATAAGAAAATGTGCAGTTTGTCCAAGGTGAGCTGTTGCTGTGGTATTAAAATTAAATTGGAAATCACAAGCCAAAATAGGAGCGGGAGCATTTGTGAGGGAATGAGAGATGCTTCCGTATCACCTTTAATGTGTAACGTCTTGCTTAACTCTTCTATAAAATGTCCATGAATTAAAAGTGTGGTCTAATTTACTATTAGAGGTTGCAAATTTGAGGAATGCATTTTGTACAAAGCAATTAAAGTAAGGCCACCGTGGCAGCTCTGGTGATCAGTATTTGGGGGCTGCTGGTAAATGCAGGTTTTGTTGTTGCTACGTGCAGTACCCCAGCCTGGTGCCGTCTGCCATCGGACTGGCACAGGCATTCCCTGGGACAGAGTATTGTGGCCTGGCATAGGTGGTCTCTTCAATCTCCCTTTTTTTTAGACATGGAGTTAGTTTTTTTAGACACTCGGCTTAGCCCCGTGGATCTTGCTTTGTATTTCCAGCGTGGGATAGAGCTGAGCTATTTCTCAGCAGTGGTGGGGCTGCCTCAGCTGGGTCAGCCCAGCCTTGATAAACTCACCCTCCAATTAAGCAGAGTGTAAATGTTATGAAGGTCTTGACTGAAGCACGCATGTTCAGTCCTTTCTTTTTTGCTGGAGAATGCAGATTAGGAGTAACTCCCTCACCCCCATCCTCCTCAGCCAGAGCAGCCGTGGAACAGCTAATCTTTTGGGAGTCCTCGGGGTGAGCCGGGTTCCCTCTGATAACATCCCCTCTCTCCAGGCCTGCGTGTGCTGTGTGATACAGACATTAATTTTCTCATCAACACTATTGCTCCGCATTGTTTGTGAAACACGGGATTATCTAGATAGAGGATAAAACCGAAAGGAATCAAGTTGCACTTCGAGCAGAGAGGGCTTTTCTTTTAATCAGGCATTTGGTTAAGATAATAGGCTTGAGACCCTAATTGATTATTACTATTTTAAGGTTTTAAGATGGCTATGTATAGTGAGATGCTGAACATGAAAAAAGCTTTAGAAATGGGTTCACTGCTAGTTTGGGGGACTTGTGTAATTTCAAAACACTGAAAAGGAATCAAAGTCTCCCAAAAAGCTGTTCTCTGAAGCTTAATACATTGTCACTCAGATTGTAGTGGAAGAAAAATAACTGGATTTGGATTTCTTCATCTTCAAAGGAGTAACTCTCTCCCGGTTTTATTAAACTTGGCTTTCAGGAAACCAGCTGTATCTCTGTTTAGAAAATGCCTCGTCTATTTGTGGTGCAATCTAACTATTTTATAGCAAAAATAATACAGTTGGATTACACAAGGAAGCCTGCTAATTAAATAACAATAATACCTTGAGCACCTTGAAAACGTCTTCAGATATTCAATTAAGGAACAATAACCCGATGAACTTTAACCTATAGACTATATTCAGACTTTCTACATAAAAGTAATTGCATCAGTCATGATTTTCTCAAGCTACAACACAAGCTCTTGATTGGTAGCTCAACGTCTGAGACTCCTTTTTACTGCATTAATTGGGAAAGCAGACAATACTCTCCCTGTAAACTCGATTTTAGGACGAAGGTTAGTTGCCTTTGTACACGTTTACTCATTGAAATAGGAATGTTTGCTTAATAATTCAAAACAAATAGCACTAGACAACAAGTCCTAATCCTGATTTCTCCTCTGCCAGTGTAAATTAGGAGAAAATGAGGTGAAACTCTATTTGATCAGTGTAGAAAGATTTGTTTAAAACTTCTTTGAGAGAGATCAGAATTAGGCTCCAGCAATTGAAGCCTTTTCTTCTGGCTTCTTTGCAGGGATCCAAAAGAAGAATATGTAAATGGCATTGGGAATTTTCTCCCCAGTTAAAGCTGCTGTCAAGTTATGGAAAGATATTATCCATGTGGTACCTGGTACGATAACATTGTGCTGTTGTGCACAACGATTTATTAGTTACCATCCTGATCTGCTTTATTCAATTTGGTCTTATTATCCTGGTTTCCCCCCCCCCCCCCCCC